>JAJIBD010022182.1:102500-293936 GCA_021461705.1 Cryptotis parvus
AATATAGTGTTTGGATTCAGGTCTCATATCAAGACTTTAGTCCTTCTTGAATTGACTTTTGTACATGTTGTGAGATAGGGTTCTAAGTTCATTGTTTTACGAGTGACTGGCAAGTTTTCCCAACAGTATTTGTTGAAGAAGATTTTCTGCTCCTATTCCTACTCTGACCTTTTGTCAATTATTAGCTCTCATATATCTGAAGGTCCATCCCGGGCTCTCAATTCTATTTTATTGCGGATCATGTGTCTTTATTCCAGTCCCTCATTATTTGGGTTACCATAGCCTTATAGCATAATTTAAAATTGGGGGAAACATAAGCTTCCCATCTTCCTTTTCCCTAGATTTCTTTGACTATTGATTCAGAGGTAGAGGAAGAGAGAGGTGGTAACATCATATAAATTTTAACAGCATTTGATCTATATCATTAAAAAATATAATGGCTATTTTTATATAGACTGTTGAATCCACATATAGCTATGAAGACTGACATTTATCAAAATAGAACAGAAAAAATTAGCATTGGCTGAGTTGGGGATAAAGGGGCCTTCATTAATGGTGGGAATGACTGATCTTTTTAACCATTTTAGTAAAAGATATGCAACCTTCTCAGAATAAAAACTAAGAATTCAGTTAATATATTATTCAGCAATTCTTCTTCTTACCATCCACAAGTGCCAAAGAAATCTATTCATAAAAGATATTGGCGCGATAGTTCATTGCAGAATTGTCACAATAGCCAAAATAGGTCAACAAACCAAGAACAGTCCAGAAGAAAACTGAATAAAGACCCCGTGGTATATACACAGTAGAATACCAAAGGCAAAATCATGTTTTTTGCTGCGATGTGGATATATACATGGAGACTAGCATAAAGTCCAAAGGAAAGCTACAATACAGAATGACAACTCTCATATCTGGGACATCAAGAAACACAAGAGGGAAATAATAAACATCCAAGAAAACGGAGCCTGATTACTGTATTATAGAACTGAGATCACATCTGCTGCCTGCCCGGTGGTGGATGTGATGATTGGTTGACAGAAAATGCTCTGATGAAGTGTGTGATGTTAGAACACTTTGTGTGTGAAACTAGATCAGTATTAGCATCGAAAATCAGTATAATTACAACAGAAAAAAACAAAATTGTAGCTAAGTTATTGTTATACATGTCAGTGAAACAGACAAAACTATATAATTCATAATCCCAGTATCATACTTGAAAAGCATAATTTACAAAACAAAGTAATTTAAAAACAATATTCTTTTATGCCTAATTGACTCTTTAGTTAATAATTCTCTCATTTTTAGAATTTATAACATTTTATACACCTACTTTCTTTAACTTTTTGTGCAGATATGAACATTCTGGAAATCCTTTTGAGGGCAGATATCAAGATGATAAATTGCTTTGGACACAAGTCACTAAAAGGTTAGATGTTTCTTTTTCTTTTCTTTTGCTCTTCAAATGTATCATAGATATGGGAATGAGAGACAAAGAGTAATGGAGTTTAGGATTCAGAAGAAATATTTTAGCTTGCTGAGGTGTCCAAAGATAAATTTGCTTCTTTAGAATATTGTGCATAATAACCAACTCAGAATATTTCAAAGTAGGCTAGGGCGACAGATGTCGCTGGCTCATAATGAGAGGATTAAATTATAAGTTCAACTTTAATTTTAAGATCATAAATCCTCATTGTTTCCCATTGACAGAAAACAACATTGGAAAACAAGTACAGTGATAATATCAGTGCCCTCTCTTGCACTGAACAGCCATATATAGGTTTAAAATAACTCAGTCCCATAAAATAAAAATAGGAGAGTAGAGAGATAGTAAGGAGATAAGTCTCTTACTTGCCTTGCACATAGCTGACCTGAGTTTGATCCTTGGCTGCCAAAAGGCCAACAAGCTCTACTAGGAGTAAGCCCTGAGTGCAGAGCCAGCAGTAAGCTCTGAACACTGCTAGATGTGATCTCCAAACAAAACAAAAACAGATATTTTTTAAAAAGAAATAACATCTAAAAATTGACTCAAGATAAACGTTTTTTCCTTACAGAACATGTGAAAAACTGTAATTGACTTCTTCCATATAGAGTCACATAAACCCTTCCTTGAGCTTTGGCTTATTTAAAACCTATGAAGAAGTCATTTAGTTTGTCAGCATATATAAAATCCTGCTCAAATACACATACATATACTACATACATATGCTACAACATAAAAAGCTTTTTTAAATAAAGACACTTAATGATTGCAATTCTCTAAATCTTTACAGGCTAAAAATATATTATAAAATTAAATGTAAAATCACATTTTTAACTGTTCATGTTAAAAAAATATCTTAGTGGAAGTAGATTTAAAGTTCTTTTCTTTTTAAGGACAAACACTTACAAAGTAAAATTGAAATCTGTTGTCAAAACATATCACAATTAGGAGAAGAGGGATAGTACAGGGGCTAGGTACTTGCTTTCCACATAGCTAACCTGAGTTTGGTCCCTGGCACCCCAAAGGCTCCCCAAGCCCAGACGGAATGGATGATGGGGCACAAAAGTCACCCTGACCACTACCAAGTGTGGTTCTCCACACACACGCACACACACACACACACACACACATGCAAATACAAACACACACATATTACACTCACAGCAATAATACAGCTTTATGTCACATTTAAAATTATTTCCCTTTATTCTCCCAAGTAATCAGTATGTCCACATTCTCTAAAGATAATTACCTAGACAACCCTTACTGGTTTATTTTGGGACCACATATACTCCTGGCTCTGCACTCAGGGATCTCTCCTGGCAGGACATGTGGTTCACTACTTGGGGTGCTGAGAATTGAACCCAGGTTCAGCCACTTGCAAAGCAAGCACTTACTAACTACACCATTTCTCAAGACTCTTACACATCACTTTTTAAAAGGAGTTATTTGAAGAAAAATGGGTGACTCTTCTTTTGTTGACTTTTATTTATCCATTTATTTTGCTTTTTTTTGAGGGTGGTCACACCTGGCAACAGGAGCAACTCCCTGGCTCTTCGGTCAGACATTACTCTTGGCAGTGCTCAGGGGACCATATGGGATGCCGGGGATCGAACCCGGGTAGCCGCATGAAAGGCAAATGCCCTACCTACTGTGTTATCGTTCTGGCCCCACTTTTGTTGACTTTTTAGAAAAAAACTTCTACACTTAAGGAAGTTAGGTTTATAGAAACGTCACCCAATAAACATATCTGAATGCAGCAGTTATATGTACCTAGATCGAGAATTCAACATGATGAACTGTTGCAGGACTCCTAAGGGCCGCTGTATCTGCTCTGAATTGCCGCCTGCAAATCACTTTGTAGATAAGGGGGTAGTCTAAATGTGGCAGTTTATCTAACCATGTATGCTGTACTAGCTGGTATAAATATTCTCCCCATGCTACCACAATCATCCAGGGACTAGCTACATCTTACCAGCATATTAGCCTGGCCACGTAGGACCCCTAAGTAATTAGACAAGAGAGAAATGCTGTTTGCTTCCAAGCAAACAAGCATGGCTCCCTGATATACTCAAAGGCAACTAAAATACAAAACTACAATGAAGTGGAAGAGACTTGTGAAGGCTTGGAGAAATATTTAACTGGCATTAGTATTAGTCTTTGGTACAGAGACATGCCATCTCAGAAACCCCCTTCTCTACCCTATAAAGGCATTTCCAGGCAGATCTTGGCTCAAAACATTAGCATAATAAAGGGCCTAGGTGAGGTGCAGGAAGGGATTACCTAAGGGCATTTGACCCTCCCTGCTTTCCATAACAGTGAGGAGGAAGGTCTGAGTGGCAGGGGTATAAAACTAGCCTGTTTCCTTTCTCCCCACGCTTCTTTTTTGGGCTCTCTCTCTTTGTGAGCGCTCACCCTTCTTGGAATTCTTGTTTTCTTCTCCTTTTACAAGGCCTTTACACGTGGTGGTCGCCATCTTGGCCTACACTTGGCTGGGGTTCTAGCCTGGAATCCTAAGCACCGGGCTTTTCCTTTTGCTAATTTGTATGCCTGAACCTGTGATAAGTAAACCCTTTTAAAACTGCATCGGATTCCTGAGTTTTTATCCATTCCTCGCCGGCTTCCGAGGTAGAAGGGAACTCACTTCCGGCACTGTCGGGGACCCCAGAGGAGCTCCCGACAATGAATGACCTAAAACCTGAGCTGCTCAGAAGGAAGAGAGCGGCATGGAATGCCTTCAAAGGCATCGAAGAAATAGCTATCATGGTGGGTCTGACCCTTCTACAGTGCCCAGCCACGTGGGCAGGTGGCAGATAGGGGAGACAGACTGACAGGTGGCAGATAGAGACCCAGGACTCTGCCCCATGGGCCCTGGATGACTGATGGTCTGACATAGAAAAATACTGAGCCCCATGGGATGAACCCAGAGCCACGGTAGAGCCTGGCAAGCTACCCATGGTATATTTGATATGCCAAAAACAGTAACAATAATGGACCTCATTCCCAACGAATGGAGATGTTACTGGTGCCTGCTTGAGCAAATAGATGAACAATGGGAAGACAAGTGATACAAGTGATATAGACGCTGCAGCAGTTCTAGACTTCTCACATAATGGTCCATACTAGTTCATACTCATTTTCCAGTTACTCATCAAAATTACCCTTAAAATGTCCCTAACCTTTTAAATTTCTTTTGATTTTCGTTCCATGTAAGGGTCTCTGTGTTACTGTGGATCAACCCTAATCTCTAAGTTAAAGGCAGAAGTTTTCTCTGACACTTTAGATTTCTGATGAGACAAAGAAGTCATAAAATTTTTTAATTTTTCTAGATTATTGAAACATAGTGGCAGAAGAGACAAACCCAAGCTCATGACATTTTAAAACTGGAATCAGGAGTCTGATTTAATGGACCTAATTGGGCCAAGTTATTAGTGTCTCTGATTGTATCTTCAGCTGTTAACATGTACATACAATACATATTGTTGTGTAGGTGTATTTTTCAAATTAGTTTCAATAATTGATATAAAAGACTTCTTTTAACTATGCAGTGTTATGTAAATGTAACCTGTTTGTAATGGTGCCTTTTCCAATGCATGTCATTGCAAGTTCTTATAATCTTGAGGTTTGTGTTGACTTTTTCACTTTCATGATACAGAAACACTTTCAGATCCTTTATGCTTTGCGATTAATTTGTGGAATTTAAAAAAAGCAAACAACATGTCCACATTTTAACATTTTACTTTATGCATCAAAACTATGAGGATCACATTCAAAGAATCCTGAAATGGGGTAGACGCAAGCACGGAATATTTATAAGAAGACAACAGTCAACACAGGAGAAGGGGGTATAATGAAGGAAGTACAGTGGAACCATAACATCATCCACATTGAGATGTGTGGCTGACTACACCTTGGACTGCCCTGAGTTGCCTCAGAAATTTCTTTTGCACCTTCTTACCAAACTGCTTGGTAGCCCAGCAGCTGCCTTGCCTGGGGCTTTCAGTACAGATATGGGATAGTGAGAGCCCTCTGAGGACTTTGGCCTCTTCTCTTTGTTCCTATTGAGTTGTCCCCTGAGGGAGGTCAACACTGGGGTTGAAATGGGGTCTTCCTCAAATTGCAGCTTTGGTTGTTGTAAACCTGCTTTGAATTACCGTAAATATTGAGGCAGTGCACTCTAATTCTTTTTCATATTCCACTTCAATTGCTGACCGTATCAAGCTGCCCCTTACGTTCACTGCCCCATCTGACTTCATTCTGCACACAATAAAAAAACGTTTTTCCTTTAGCACTGCCCCATTTTCAGCAAAAAAACTCCATTCTGGCATTAGCATTTTTATTCCTATTGTTTTATGTTTTTAAAACTAGATTCACTGTACCCTGATTTTCCACTGATCCTCAGTAAACTCTCTTTCCCTATTAAATGCTTTGATTATGTGTAGGTTAATAAGGTCTTTTAACAAGGACTTTAAACTCTTCTTTGTGTAAGAGAACAATTTCCCCAGGAGATACACAATTCCCCAAGTTATTCCCAGGTTCATTAAATCTTCAGAGCAAAGTAGCCTCTGAGAACACAAAGTCTATGGGCATAGGTTTGTATTTTATGAATAACTGTAATGACAGAAAATAAAGATTTAAAATAACAAAATTAAAAGAAGAATTTTTTGTTAGAGAAATTCTAAACTACTGTTATTTGAATGTGTCTTGTTAGACACTGCATAATTTTTTACTTCAAAAATTCAGATTTGTGAGTAGGATCATTTACACTTTCCCAAGCTATATTTGCTGAATTATAAGCATGTGTCTTAAGATGTGTTGCATAATAAAATGACATTACTGGGTGCCTTAAACAACACAATTGCATTTTCCTTATGGTCTGTAGTTGGACAACTGAGATCAGGATACCATCAAGGAAAGAGTGCCATGATAATGATGACCCAGCTATGAACAGTGACTTCTTCAGTGTATTCACATGACAAACAGAAAGAGAAAAATGTGCACTCTTTATCTTCCATTAAGATTGCTACTCTTATCACGGTGGGTCTGACCCTTCTGACCACATATAAATTGAATTATTCTCAACAGATCGTACCTTCAAATGTCATCACATGAAATTAAGGATCAGTGTATGGGTTTCTACAGGACATATCTAATCCATGATAGAGGATTGTGGTACTTTTTGTAGGCCTTTTAGTATGTAGTATTTTTATTACAGTGCTAGAAATAGGTCTAATGTTTATTCTTAATTAGGTTGAACTACAGAAATTTTAACACCTAACTCAGATTCACCTAACTAGTACATCTCAATTTATTTCTGTACTTTCTGAGTCAACACTAAAACTTAGGGTTTTATAACCATTATGCTATGTCAAGGTTTAGTTGTTTGGTTTTATTTTACTTAGAGCTCATTTATTTTGTTTTGAGTTTTTGGTTTACAAAGGGCTATGCTTGGGGATTGCTCCTACCTCTTCACTCAGGGATCACTCCTGGCAGGGTTAGGTTTTGGAGTACATGCCCAAATGGGGTCCTGGTTCCAGCTAGCCAGACCCTCACAACCTCTAGAACCAGCTGCCTTTTTCCTGAAACTCACTCTTGCAATTCATAATGGTTGGTTGGGTGAAGGGCTGGAAGAGACAAGGGTTTTATAACTTTATATGGCAAAATACTCTTATCATGGGTCTATGCTAGCTTCAGTACATTTCTCTTACCCCGCGAGGTCCCCATAGGGGACACATGTGTAGTTTTTCCAAGAGATAACTTGGCTATGTTTAGATCCTCCATTGTAAAAACATCCTCATAGCCAAAGACCAGTCATCTAGACTGGCCCAGGTGAAGAAAGTGGTTTCAAGGAAGTGGCTCTCTTCTGCTTTCTCTCCCTGCCCATTGGCTCTCATCCTGCCATCTGCCTGATCACGTGGTTAGGGTCCAGCAGCCATCTTGGCTTAGGATCCTTATCCAAGCACGTGGTCTGGGTCCCTGCTAGGAATTGGACGTTGGGGTTTTCATGACCTTGATTATATTACTAGAACTTGTTCAAGTAAAGCTTTCTGGAACTTTTGCTGGATTCCTGAATTTCATTTGTCCGCCACAGGTCCTTTCAGGTAGAAGGGAATCCCACTCCCTGATACTGCCGGGGGACCAAGCGATCTCAACAGGGAAGTTGTGTGTGTTGTTCTGGAACTTATGTCAACTGTGGGAAAGGCAAGGACCTTTACCCATTGTACTATCTCTCTAGTTCCTACAAGATATTTTATGTTTACATGACTTTTACCAAAGGCATTATGAGAGAAGAAAGAAATTTAGTTTGAGTACTTGGTATAAGGCAGAGGTTCTCATCCCTTTTTATTGATTTAAGAATTATCTTTGGATTTTTAAATAAAGCTAATCCCTAGTATCACCTCCAGAGATTTTGATGTAATTATTCTAAGATAGGGTGCATCTACATGCAGAGCTTTCCAGATTATTTGAATTTGTTCATTGTTGGAAAGTGCAAAGCACCCATAGGTATAAATGATTGGCTAATAATTAAAAAGGCTTTAAATTTCAGTTTAAATGGTGCAATAAATTGCACCAGTTTATAAATGGTGCAATAAGACAATAAGCATCTACCTTACTATCTTATCAGAAGTGAAATAAAGTATTTATCATGCATTTCACTAATTAACACACAGAGTAAAGTTAACTATTGTGCTTACATAGCTTTTAGAGTTCTTTAATAAAATAACAGTATTCTCCATTTTCTCAGTGTAAAATCACAGGATACAACACTGAGAAACACTGCTAAAAAGATCAATACATATGGAAACAAGGTGAGTTTCAGCTCTGTTAGACATAACACCTTACTTCTTTAATATGAATATTGCAATAACACATGTTATACTTTTTCATACTTTTTCATCTTTTTCTTTGTGCTTTTCACAGAGCACAAGATTTGTCAGGCAAGTGTGAAACTTCCACATATAAAATTTAGTTTATGGAAGTAATAGGCAGATAATCATGTGATAAGTGAGCTTGGTAGTTACTGCTCAACTCTCTTGCTGTGGCTATGTAGGGCAGATTCTAAATGTAACTCTGAAAATGTCAATGTGGTAGTGATTGTCACATACATACACTCATTTTGTGAATGATTGGCAAGCAGAGCACAGTGGAAAAATTGCAAAGAAATGCTTATCTTTTTAATGAAGCTTTCATTGGCATCATACTTAAAAAGTAGGTGTTTCTTTTCTATTATAACCATTCTAATTTTCTACTTTCAATATTTTAACTTCTTTCCCTAATTTGGCAATAATATAATAGGTAGACAATTCTCCAATATAGAAAAACTCAGCACTATAATCTTTCCTGATTTTGATCTGTGGAACAGAATCTTCCTAATTTAAGCATGAAACAAAGGCTTTCTATTCTTGAAAACATTATAAAATTGAAAATATTTTAATTTTACTTTAATATATATGGGTTTACTAGAAAATTGATTATCCATCTATGTTCAAGTAATGATAGTGGTCATTTTATCTCCCTCCTAAACTTTGTTAGAGGATATGTCACATAACTTTATAAAAATAAAACACCATTGTCTGTGTTATAACAGGTTTTATTTGAATGAAAAATTTGTAGATTATGATTCCCATTAAGATTGCAAAGAGATAAACCAGTGTGTAATTGAGAATTCAAACAAGCTATGTTTATTATTTTTCATATTCTATGTGTTATTTTTCCATTCTGGGTAGCACCTATGATTCTCTTGCATTAATATTTCCCATCTAAATTAGTTGCAACATTTTGCATAAGAGCATGATTATAAACCCTCAATGGAATAGTCATTTAGTCTATCACCAGTTCATTTGTGTTCTACCTTCTTCGTCAAGTTTATGACTTATGATTTTTTAATTCTTGATATGCTGAAACTGACCATTGGTTTTATAGGATAACAGTGCCTATATCAAAAGATTTTCCCTATTTTTTTTTGACATGCATTTTCTTTTTTGTGTATACCTATATACTTTTCCTGGGATTAGTTCAAGACATGTCATTGACAATTGGACAGTTTATTGAGCTCATTTTATGAAAGTACTCATTCAATGCATTAACATAGCACACCATTCATTGGTCTATAAAAATGTCAACTTCTGACTTGCTTTTATAAACAATTTATTGAAGAGCTTTTCTAGGGTGTTGCTGCTGTTGTTTTGTTTTGTTTTCTTAAATGTGCTGATCATAACATTTTAGATAAGAACATGAATCATGTTTGACTAAATCGCTGAAAAGCAAATGAGAGATGGCAACAAATGCATGAACATTTTGTGAACAAGATGCTCCCTACGTTAAGCTATTTCCTATGTAAATGATTCTTCCTTGGCAGTATGATTCTGTTCTGTGCTAAATTACAATGCTACTGTAGAATTTTATAGTTGTCAGGGGCCTTTGAAAATCTTATTTTTAATAATAAGGCAGACAATAGCGAGGAGGAAAATTTGCAATTCACATAAAACTCTGTTAATAAACACCTAGGACTAGTATGCATGACTTCTCATGTTCTATTCAGTTTTCTGCTTAAAATTTAAAGCTAGCCAACCCAGGTCATCTATTTCAGAGACATATATATTGTATCAGTCAATAGAGAGTGCCTATTTCATTTCATGTTGACTGAAATACCACACTGAACTCATTTGCTTACTGCTTTTGCAGGACATTATACACAAAAATAAAACGAAATTTAGCAAACAAACCAGTGTTCTGCTGGAAAATACTAGCATTTGGTTCAGGGCAAATGTTTCTTTATTTGCTATTTTATCTAATAGAAACATCAACTTGTTAGATTTTTTTGTAAATGGCATGTTTTTAACACATCAATAAAAATTTTGTTTAATTTCTCTGCCTCAGCTGTCAACTACATGCAAATCCTGTTAGTGCAGTGATATGGAAACCTTTCCCTGAAATCTTGTTAAAATGCATCTGGGAATTCATATTCATATCCATTTAAGAGAGTAGATGAACAGAATTTGCCTAAAGTAATTGGAGAAAAAAATCAATAAGATTTTCTTATCAAGTATCTGCATTACTTTCTGATTATGGTCTCACTATAAGCAGAAAGAAGAAACTGTTTCTAGCCCTTAGTTTGTTTTATTTGTTTTCAAAATTGTATTTTAGGTCTTTCATAAAGGGAAGACAAATATTCTGAATTTTTACATTAACATATAATTTTATATAGATGCATTTTGTATATAGATCCATAGGTTCAAGTATTACTTGAAGGGTGTTAGTCAACTTTTTGCTCTTGTATGCTAAACATTTTTGAAAAGTTTAAAAAGTTATTTTTGAGAAGAATTGGTAAAAAATAACGTCTCACTGTATTATATATTAAGATATAGATCATTACTCTAAGCAGCTCACAGAGCAAGCAAAGGTGTTAGTTTAGGGATTTGATATCTCTTTACCATTTCATTCATTACTTTTCATTCTATTATAACATCTTTGATGTATTAATGTCTTGCTTACATGACTGTGTGACCTGTTCAGAAATATTTAATCGCAAAATGAATTTTGCTATTGATTCATATAAATATTTATTGGTTTTAAATAGAAAAAAACATATTTTTTATCTCCTCTCTCTCTCCCTCCCTCTCTCTCTCTTTTGTATATCTCACGGTGGTATAATAAAATGTTTTAAACAAACATATTTTTATTTTAAAGCAGTTTCATTTTCTTAAGTCAAATACCCAAAACTGGTCACTTATCAGCAACACTGCATATTTTCAATACCATTTACAGGAAAGACAAAGAATTTAACTACACTAAATTGATAATAAGACTATTCAGAAATTTTTACCCATACTGGAAAAATACCTACCCAAATATTGTGCTAATAAACTACATAAAATCAATGCCTGCCTGCCTGCCTTCCTTTCTTCCTTCCTTCTTCCTTCCTTCCTCCCTCCCTCCCTTCCTTCCTCTCTCCCTCCCTTCTCCCTCCCACCCTCCCTCCTTTCCTCCCTCCATTCCTTCCTTCTTTCCTTTCTTCCTTACATCCTTTCTTCCTTCCCTGTTCCCTCCCTCCTCCCTTCTTTTTCCTTCCTTCCTCCCCACTCTCTCCATTCCTTCCTTTCTTCCTTCCATCCTCCTTCCCACCCTTCCTTCCTCCTTCCTTCCCTCCTTCCTTTATTTTATTTTATTATTGATATAACACTTTGGCTGTAGTGTTACTGTTTATGCTTATGCTTTTAGTATGCAAAGTTATTGCATCTTCTTCTGCAGCAGTGACAAAGATCGTCTGTCATCATTTTTGTGCCACTTCTTCTATCCCTTCTCTCCTTGTTGACCTCAACTGTGTTGTCAGGTTTAAAGGCCTTTTTGATATTGAACATTATCTATTCCCTTGTATTTTTCTGTTTTGGTAGTTGGTTTGGTGGCCATTTCTGATAGAGCTTGGGGATTACTCAGGGGGTCTTGCCATGCCAGGGAATGAGTCCAAGTTTCCTTCAACACAGGCATGTTCTGAGCCCTTGGGAGCTGTCTCTGTGGTCCTACTCCATTTCTTTGCATATTCCACTTGAATAAGATCATCCACCAATTGTCTTTCTCCTCATTTGTTTAATTTAATGTGACATTTTAAATGCATTCAAGTTTCAGCAAAAGCAAGATTTGATTTTTTCTTATGAGCAGTATACCATTATAGTTTGTGTGTTAAACCTTCCAAAATGCTTTGATTCTCAATCTCCATGATAACACATAATCACTAAATTTATAGAAGGCAAACCAAAGTTCACAAGTTTAAGGAGCAAGGTATAAAATGACATTAACTATCTAAAAGAATACCTTTATGTAAATATTGATTGATGAAGGACTTATGCTGCTCAAAGATAAAACTACAAATGATTTGTGGTTATTAGTTAAAAAGTGATATCTCCCTTTTAAGTATTATAACTTTGTTCACTTAAATTATATATATATTTTTACTATCTTTCCTTAAATTATTTGTTCTTGTTTACTTTATGTAAATTTAATCACTTAAGTTGCACTTTATTCATTACTTCCTTCAAATTTGAAGTTATGTCTTCAAATATGAATATATTCATTCAAATTACTCTAGTTTTACATTTCCTTGAGTAAATAATCTTAAATAATTGACTCATTGATTCTAAAGTTCATATTGAAATAGATTAATTTATACATCATAGTATATATTGTTTTTAAGTTATAATTTGTAACTAGGAGTTTCTAACAGCATTTACTTTTATTTATGCCCTTTTCATTTGTTGACAATGAAGAGCTTTGAAGTTGGCTGTATTTATTATTATGTTGATGGGAAGGAAGATAGTACAGTTAAGTGATTGTGGGATATGGAGCTATAAAACTTGGTATATCAACTAATCAGCATGTCAATCATCCTTTCATGTCCTACATCTGAAAATATAAATGTATCTCTTTAGCACTGCTGCCTCTGTTTATCTGAAGGTTATATGCAAATTATTGACTTTCTGAAGATACATAGGAAAATCAAAAGAATATCCCATTCATCATTGATGTTTGTCGGGAGCTGCTTAGGTCCCCGACAGTATCAGAACAGAAGTTCTCTTCTACCCCGAGGCCGATGGGGAACGAACGGATGAAAACTCACGAGTCGGCGCAGTTCCAAAAAGGCTTTTAATTGTTCAAAAGCTCTACCACTGCAATCCAATATAATGAAAAAACTCTAGCTCTGGGAAGAACTTAGACCATACAAGAGAGAGCCCAAGTCTCCCACCAAAGAGAGAGAATCTCACCCGAGATAGTTCTACCCAAAAGAAGGAGCAGGAAAAAGGGAAAAGGGGTGAGTGCCTCAAGTCAGTCCACTTATATACACCAAAGTAATCCTATCTGTTGACAGGAGGGTCCTGTCAACAAAGAACCCTAAAGAGAATGTAGAAGGGTGTTGCCACACCTTTTACAGGTATAAGCAAAGGAGTATGCCAAGGACTAATCCCTTCTGAGATTATCTGTCCCATGCTCAGTGCAGTGGATATAAAGAGGAGCTGTGCCCAATCTAGATAACATAGAAGTCGTAGTAGATATATAATAAGTCAGAAGTTATCAGAGTCAAGGTGACTTCTGTAACTGCCACACCCTCTATCAGTGTTAACATAGAAGAGAAGACTCATTAGAACGAATCTTGGCTTAAGGACATGTAAGTAGACTAAGCTCTGAGTGGGTAAAACAGGAAAGCTCCCAAACTACTAAGTCTGTCATCCAACAAGGTTTTTACCTTCAGCGAAGCATTCATTTTCCTAATTTTGGTAACTGTAAATTTGTTTTTTAAGTTCTAGATTAAATCATAATATAGCAGTAGAGGGAAGTATGCTAATGATACATTAAAGAATACCGTGTGTCTGAGACTCACAGGTAGAGACTCGTGGTAGCAGAGCTGCTGCTGGCTCTCCCTGCACTCAGCTAATCATGAGGCACCTGGGAGGGAAGGCAGGCTCTATCCCTGGCCCACCATCCCAATAGAGCGTCGCAAGAAGCCAGAGAAACTCCCACCTCATGAGGGCCATCATTTTTCAACATCCAGACTCCACAGCTCATCACAGCTCCACCCAAGAGTAAAGCCTACTTCTCCCTATTGTGGTTCATCAGTAAATGAGAGTATCCCACCCACACAGCAGAGCCTGGCAAGCTACCAACATCATATTTGACTTGTCAAAACCAGTAACAATTATAGACCTCTTTCCCAAGACCTGAAGGAATGTTATGAGGCTCTTCATATTCCTGGAGGGAATGGATGCCCTTAGGCTACACTAGCACACGGCAGGACGTATGGAGATGTTACTGGTGTTCACTCGAGCAAATCAATCAATGAAAAACGAGAAGAAAAGTGATTCAAATGAAGATAAAGATCAGAATCCATAATCCAGAAGTTAATTTAATGAGCTTTAAATGATACCTGTTGTTGTTAATGGTTCAAACAATCCAGCGCCATCTTTTTGTTTGATGGGAATTGGGACACCATGTCTGACTGATTCAAGTGGGACAGCAGATGAGCTCCTTCAAAGGGAAGAAGAACAGTGAGGGGCAGAGAAATGTGTAAGATGCTCTCAGGTAATTAAAGTTAAGAGTCGTTAGATTTTTCTCCTTTTGCAAGTTTTATTTTTGTTCATGTTTTTAAGGCTTTTCAATGAAAAATAATTTTTTACTTAGGAAAACTGCTACGTCTTCTAAATATTCTGCTCTTTAGAACTCCTCCTTGATGTGATAAATTATGCATTAGAATAATGGACAGATCAATCAGTGAAACTGTGTAAGTGAAACATACAACTTTTGGCAAAGCAGGGGTTGTATGCTCACATTTATCACCAAATGCCTTGACTTTGATGTAGACCTTTGAGAGCCATTTATTAATCATGATTTCATTAAATTTTTTGGCAAACTAATGGCATTTTTTGTCAAAAATATTGCTGATGATAAACTGCTGGTGTCCAAAAACACTAATCTTCTGTTTGCTTCTTAACCTTTTATGTGATTGTTAAGAAAATTTTTTAATGAGATATCACAGTTTATATTACTAGAAAGATCTTATCAGATCTGATCAGATTATCTATCTGTTTCTAGTAAATTCCTGTGGTGTTGTCAAGTATAGTTCTAGTTGTACTTCCAACCTCACTGCTAGAAGAGTGGAGTTCTGTTCTAGGCAGAATGACTGCTTTAGTGGCTATATGTAATGATTAATGGTGCACATTGTCAGTATTTCAGCAATGGTTCTGAATAATTGGGGATCTATTAAAATGCAGTACACTACAAAAATAACTGAATGTGATTTTCCTTATAATCTTTTTTATTCTACCAAAATAATCATCTATTGTAATATAAATTCTAAGCAAGTCATTCTATGAGGGAAAAATTATGTACTTGCTCTAACTCCAAGTAACTTAAAATGTGCTTGACTAGACAAAAATTGTTATTATGGAAAGTGAGAGACTAATATAATGCACTAGTAGTGAATGCCTATGAACTATAAAATGAGAAAAGGGAAAATAATAATACAAATTATAGCACCGCTGTTTTGAAAAAAGAGAGAGATTTTTGTGATGTTATTCTGCTAATTATGTTTAGTATAAATTAGTATAATTAACTGGGAGAACGCAGACCCTGGTTGTTAGACAAAAATTAAAGATATTATTCCCATAATTAATTCAAAGGTAACTTTTTATTTTTATATTTTTATAAACAATAACTTTCACAAAGTATTATTGAGATAATTTTATAGGTAAAATAGGTGCTTTGGGTGGTTTTATTTAAAATCTCCATGATGAAATTAGATTCATACGGTGCTTGTTACTGATTTAAGAATCATCAATTTGTCTTGGTAATCAGATATATTCTGCCTAAGTAAGAATAAACTTTAAATGGTCTCAAGACCATTGCTTTCTCCAAAGAGACAAGTCAAATCCTGAATTGCTCAAAACCAAAACTTCACAAAATTCAACAGTCGAGACCAAAGACCTTGTATGAACCAGAGCTTTAAAAATATTTATGATCAATTTTAGTAAAATGGAGTTTCATTAACTCATTACTTTGAGGGTTCTGAGAAGATTCCTTGAAATGCATGCCTGAGTCAACAGATTTCTTTATTGTCTACAGATGGTTGGTTATCCCCATATTTAACACACAGTGAACATATATGTATTCACTGTACATATGTATATTACTATGCATATGCATTGTCATGAAAGGAAAGGGATTATTTATTTTACCATTTCATCGGTTCCCCTGTCCTAGCAATGTGTCTAAAGCACAGTAAATTAAAAAACAACTATATTTTTATTAATTAATGGTAATATATAGCCTTTTAGATGCAATTATAGGTCAAAATTTTATAATAAAAGGAAGAGGAAAGCTAACGATAAGAGAATATTGCTTGGAGAGATTGGATTATGCTTTGAGATTATAGAATTGTTACCATGTACATAAAGGATAAAGCCGAAAACTGTAAGAAAAATAAATGTGAAAGTGAAGATAATTTGCAATGTCTATAACAGTAAATTAATATTCAAATTAGTTTATGATAGATTAGACTTAAAAGGGCAAATGTCTTTTTAAAAAATAATAAATTTAAAGATTTCAAATAAGAATTGGTGAAAGGACTCTTTTGCACTTGAGTGATATTTAATCATTTTGAAGCTTTAATTTTAGTTGTTCTAAACGAAGTCAGTCTATTTAGTAATCAAAATATTAGCCATCAAGAAATTAAGTAAAGGGAGCATAAATTTCTTTATTCACCATAAATTTTTACTTTTTGAACATTTGAGAAATTAAACTATTATAATATGAAAAGGAGAAGATAAATGATTACAGATTATAGTTAATTTCAAAAGTGTGCACTCTTTCTTTTCAAGGGATCATTGCATGTATACTTACCAACCAGGTAAAGACAATGAATTCTAAATGAGTATTCTTTGAATCAGAACCCCATGCTAACAACATGTGCAATTCTGTAAATCACTTAGAATAAAATACATTTTATTAAATAACCTTCATTTAAAAATAATGGTAAATATAAATTTATATTGTCATAAAGGTAGCATATGTAAACTCTATTAAAATCAACACAGAACAGAACTATGAAAAAATAAATTTCACATTATTCGGATGAATGTGTTTATTTATTTTTTTTTTTTGCTTTTTTGGGTCACACTCGGCAACGCTCAGGGGTTTCTCCTGGCTCTGCACTCAGAAATCACCCCTGGCGGTGCTCAGGGGACCATATGGGACACGGGATGGAACCCGGGCCGGCACAGGCCGGCCACATGCAAGGCAAGCGCCCTACCTGCTGGGCTATCACTCCGGCCCATGACACCTTTCTTTCCACACGAAAAACCAGGGGAGAGTGCGAACGCAGTCCCCCACTACCACAAATTATGCAGTCGAGTTTCCCACATTTGGGGAAATCGCAGGAGGTCAGCACATCCGGAGTGCAATGGATAAGCCTCGCCCTGGGGAAACCACCTTTGTGATCATGGTATCTCCCCTGCCAGGTAAGTATGAATGTGTTTCTTAAGATAAAACGTGTTCTCTGATTTTCAAGAAGCCAAATAATGTTTGTTTTGACTCATGTCACTGGTCTGGACTGTCCAATTCAGGTTTCATTTGATTAGTTTACATTAGAAAATGTTATTTTTGGCTATTTTAGTAATTTACTTAAATATTGAAAGAGAGAAAAAGAAATCATTACTCTAGCTTTGTCTATGGAGGAAAATGAACTTGTTTAAGAATCTTAGGGTGACACCAAACCACTATATTCATCATCCAAGGCCTTACATTGTCAGCCACATATTGTAGGTGGAGCTTGGAGATGAAACTAGACTTAACTTCTTTGGGGCTAAAACTGCATGGAAACCAGACAGCAGAATCCTGCATTTCATAAGAGCACTGATGTCCAGTGAAAATATACGTATTTAATTTTATGAAAATGAAGAACATGACTGAAAGTATAAAGATAGAATTTACCTCTCTTTCATTCTATCTTTCAAAAAATAACATTTTGATGATGATTATTAATAAGTATTCTCTATACTTTTTGGAATTCATTTTCATTTTGGCAATATAACCACCATAAAAAGCTCCATTCCTACCTTCATGGAACATTACATGCAATACTCTAAGCAGAACATAGGTCCTATTAGATAGGATTGGGGAGACGGGGAGACTCGTGTTCATTTCATAGACTTAAAAACAAAACAAAAATAAACAAAATAAAATGAATTTGTTTTCTTCACCAGATGTTACATCAAATAATCAACAGGGGAGAAACTCATTTATATATTTCCTCCTAACTTCGAGCTTGTTGAGAAACAAATCCTGGGATTAAATCGTGCTATTTCATCTGATTTCAAATTCTAACAACTTCTGCTTTATATTTGGGCAATAGTGGGATTTGGGCAATAGTGGTCAGTGCTCAGGGCTTACTCCTGGCTCAGTGCTCAGGAATCACTACAGGCGAATTTTTTGGGACCACATGGGGTGTCAGGTAACTCAGGTCAGCCCGTGCAAGGCATGCACCCTGTCAGCTGAACTATTGTTCCAACTTCCACAAATTCTCTTTTCATTTTATAAAATAATTCCAATATAATGGTAAAGCCATTATATCCCAACCAATATGGTAGCTGAGTAAATAGTAAATCTGTCTTGAGGAAATTGTTCTTTCCCTGCCTCAACTCCCCTACAGAGAAGACAGAATGACAAGGAGTGAAAAACAACATCTTTGGAAAAGGCTGCATTGCTTGAGGAAAAAAAATGCAAATGAAAAGCATGTGACCATTTTATACTTTCCAAATTATGGTGGTGGGCACAAATTCCTGGGTTCCAAACAACGAAAATGTGCTCACCAAATCAAATGGAATCAAGCACCCAAAGCTGCATTTAAAGTTCGGCAATTTGGTCTATGAACCATTCAAATTACGCAGAAAGAATGATCTCAGAGTTAAAAGCAATAATTTTGCTCTTAATTACTTTAATATTTAACTTAATTTTCTGTTTTCCTTTTTCTCTAAAGTTAATTACAATGAACTGGTCTTTGCCCACCCCCACTCTATTCTCACCACAAACATATGGAAACAAAGCAGAGATTCACAACTCTAGACTGGCTTATTTTTGAAATGGAAAACTCTTAAGCTTGCAATAATTTTCTCTTTACCAGAATATTCTCTCAATGTTGATGACCTTGGTTCTGATACCTTTTTGATTTTTAATATTTGATTTTGTGCAGTTTCTCAAACAATAAAATAGGGTATTCCAAATATCACAAAGGGAAACCTAGTTGATTTTTTTCTATTCATACACTTAGCTTGGATAATGAGAGTTTGTGTATGCGACAATGTCAAGGAGTGTTATTATTATCATAGAGGAAAGTAGGTCCACTCATTTTCAGAATGACTGGAGCTATTATGAATGAGAATAGGAGGAATATATAAAATGTGTTTGGCTTTATGCTTTCGTTTGTTTTGATGAGTACATTTTATGGGATCAAATTGAGTTCAACATTACTTAGACATTATTTTCATGCTTTGCTTAAAGAAATAACATATACACATTGGAAAAGTACCTCTGAGAAAATTATTTAGACCTGTGATATAATTAATTCTTACTCTAGTCCATTTCAGAATTATTCAGAGCTTATTTTTAAATAATAGCTGATGGAAACAAGCTATAGTGTTAATCATAAACATAGTTCTGTATCAATGATATCATGCTGTTTCCTTTAAAACTCTTTAAGCATCTTATTATGTATAATGTAGCATGAACAGTAATCTTTATTTCTGTAAACCATGTACATTATATTTTACAACTGATTTATTCAATTTGGCAATATTATGCTGATTGCATAAGTCAGGTGTGGTACTCTAGGTACCAACCAAAAATTTTTTGAATACTTCTTTAAAAAGAAGCAGCCCATTGAAGGGGAAGACTTGGGTTTTATCCCTGGAACTACAATTGTTCCCTGAGCCAGCCTGGAATAAATCTCTAACTGTGGGCTCCCCCAAATCTGAAGAACAACAACAAAAAATGAAGTTAATCAAAGCATAAAAATAGAGAACAATGCAAATATTCATTGGAATACAAAGTGTATAAATTATTCATAAATTAAAAGAAAATTTTACTGAAATTAAAATAACCAGATATAGATATTTTATCAATCATTGCATTTTAAATATTCAGAAATAAGCACAAGGATAGATTATGGGTTCAATTATTTAACATTATTTTTTTTGTGCCATATTAAAAGGTTTATACTAACTTTCTTGCTCTCTTTTGTTCTTAATTTCTCCTTCTTCTAGTTCTTTTGTGCCTAATTCAGGCGATTCCTGTCCACATCAGCGTGCTCTTGGCTGACTACCCTTCAATTAAAACAGTATTACCATGAACAGAGAATTCAAAGTCTCTAAATATTCAGAGTTTACAATAATTATATCTATTTTTTCAGTTGGACTTTTCAAAAGGGGTCATTTTACTCTAAACACCATTTTTCAAATACTGCCTTCAGTACTGATGTGTTTGTTAATAGGGACAATTTATGATAATTGCTCTAATAACTCTCCCCCAAAGCTCAATGGTTTAAAATCATTTCTTGTGAATGCCATGGTTAAATGAGGGTCAGGTGACACGCCGGGCAGCGGCTCCATTCTAGTTTCCAACAACTGCATTTGGTTTGCCTTCCAGCAGTTGCCCTCTCTCTGCCCCAAGGTAACAGTTTCCTCCTCCAATCTCCACACATATCAAACCCCACACCTTGTGTCTTTCTTTAAATGCAGATAGTTTTCTCCTCACAGCGATTATCTGTGAATAATTAGGTGCTTGCATCTCAGTATAGGTGTATATGCATAAACACACACAAACACATTGAAATGATCAAGCATGGAGCAAGAGTTTAAAAATAGTTACAAAATCTCTTATGTGGTAAAGGGAAGAATGAAATGCATATTGTCATGATTCTTAGCTATATGATTGTTGAAGTCTAAAGATCCTAGACCACAGTAGAGTCTAACTTTTTTGCTTGCTTGCTTGTTTGCTTGCTTTCTCTCTCTCTCTCTCTCTCTCTCTCTCTCTCTCTCTCATCCTTTCTGTCTTTCTGCCTTTTCACTATCACTATCTTCCTGTTAATCATCTATTTGCTAGAGCGGGCACCAGTAATATCTCCATATGTCCTGTCTCTTTTTTTTTTTTTTTTTGCTTTTTGGGTCACACCTGGCAATGCTCAGGGGTTTCTCCTGGCTCTGCACTCAGGAATAACTCCTGGCGATGCTCGGGGGACCATATGTCCTGTCTCATGCTAGTAGAACCCAAAGGCATCCGCTTGCTCCAGTAACCATTATATTAGGTCACAGGAATGACGTAATATAAAAGTTACTGGCATTTGGCATATCAAATACTACACGAGCAGCTTGTGATTTGTCCAATTCTTCTCAAATAATTGAGGTCATTACATTAGGGGAAAAAACATAGGACACTTAAACCTAAGGTTCAACTATCTTCGTAGACAAAACAAGGGCACCGGGGTCCTTGGTCAGCAACTCACAGCGAGAATGAGGGCAACTTAAATCCTGCCCAACTTCATCGCTGCGAAAAAAGGAGAATGATGGACTTGGGAGAAACTCTGCCTTGCTCCTGCTGAAAGGGAAGAAAAGAAAGACACCAATGCAGAGGAGAGTTCTGGAGAGCAGTTCTTTACTGAGCATAGTTTAGACCCGTTATACATTTCTGGGTAGAGGGGATACAAAGCACAAATAACATCCTGTGCCATTGCAACAAAGTATTCAGAAGGCCAGGCACATCCTGTCCTGTACACCTAGGTGTTGTTCTCTTGTAAATGCAACCATTTGGGCTTTAGTAAATTTTATTACCTTGGAAACAGCTCACTTCTGGGTCTCGCTCCTAGGGCTTTATGGTGGGAAAGAGTCAGGCCTCAAGACTAGCTGCTTAGTGCCCAATACTTGGAATCACTGTCTTCCCGTTCATCATCCATTTGCTCGAGCGGGCACCAGTAACATCTCCATATGACCTGTCTCTTGCAAGTAGAGCCCAAGGGCACCTGCTTGCTCCAGGAACATAAAGAGCCTCAAACCATTCCATCAGATTATGGGAATGAGGTCGATAATTGTTACTAGTATCTAGCATATCAAATACGACACGGGTAGCTTGCCAGGCTCTGCCGTGTGGGTAGCATACTCTTGTAGTCACCTGCCATAGTGTCTTTAGCCTATCAAATGCTCTCCAGCACAGGTCTTTCCAATTTGTCCCCATCAATTCTCCTGCCTATCAGAGGTCTAAACTCACAGCATTTTATCCTATTCTTGAACATCAGGTTATTCCAAACTCTTCACTGAAGGGCCCAGTTTATTATGTGTTTGGGAGACAATCGATTAGGTTAGGAGAATAAATCTGTCACCCGGAAGTCTTCTGTTTCTTCTCCTGGAACTCTATAGTCTTGTTCCATCTTTTCATAATGTGAAATATACCATTATTTTACCTATATTTTACCATATTCACTAAGAGGAGAGTTTATAGATTTAATATACCCCTTTATTGCTAGAATAATATTTTCATGATTAAAACTAAGCAGCACATGAATCCTGCATATAACAGTAACATGAAATCTTCACTCTTCTATGCAAACTATCATTAGTATCTTCTTTGACTACAGTATTGATGGCTTTGTTGTTACGGGTTTTAGTCTTTTAATTTATCTGCTGTTACCTGTGAAACAGAGCTGGCCAGACATGACTTTCTTGAAGTGGTGTTTGACTGCCCAGGGACATTTCGGCCAACATTTCACGGCTCAGGTTTGCTTGGGACAGAGGTTTTTTGAGTTAAGATGGTGATGCTTGGTGACAGGGATCAGACTCAGGGCCTCACTCACAAAAGGCATCACTTGAGTCTTATAAGATATCTTCCTGACTCTTAGGCACAGATTTCTTATTAAAGGGCTGGTAAAGCTCAGCTTAAGCCTTTTATTTTTATACTTGAATGCTAGTTAGTTTTGTCTTTAGAAACACATAAATACATGCTTTCCAACTTAGAAGGATATCTTTAGCTCAGTGTGGTTTTTATTGTTATGAGAAGCACGATCTATAATTTGCTCCAAAATACAAGTTTTATAATTTGCTCCAAATCAATACCTCTCTCAATATTTCTATTAAAATATAAACTGGGACATATAAAATTTTACATAATTTACTTATTTCTTATAGATTTAGATTTCTTATTGCCAAAGTGTAAGTGTTCATGAGTACCAACAGAAACTTGGAGTCAGAATTTTATAGGACAGAAGCAGAAATGAGCAAGGCAGTTACTGAGCTGTATTAAGCCTAAACGGTTGCCATAATAAGGGAATCTTAGTCTACTGTTATTAAATTTTATTTTGTTGCATCTGTTGCTTTTTATAGCGATTATGATTTAGGCTCAGTTTTGCTTATGTAAGCTACAAAGGCATGATTGTTACCTCAACCTAACAGCATCTCTCTCTTGTTAAATCCTTGTTAGTAGCTAAGAAATTTATTGAAAAAATGTAATCAGCTTTCAGTTATGTGTGATCATATATCATGTATAGATCCTAAGACATTTAAGTAATTATGATAACAGCGGGTAGGGCATTTACCTTGAACGTGGCCAACCCAGGTTCAATCCCCAGCATCCTATATAGTCCCCTAAGCACTCCCAGGAGTAATTCCTGAGTTAAGAGCCAGGAGTAGTAAACCCTGAGCTTCCCTGGGTGTGACCCTAAAAAAATCTGCCCCATCAAGGTGTTGCAGTTGTGGCTGCAGTGCCCAGCAGCATCGGCAGGTGGCAGACAGGAGACAGTCTTGTCTACACCCTAGGGCTCTGCCCGTGGACACTGGATGGTTGATGGTCTGACATAGAAAAAAGACTGAGCACCCTGGGGTGATCCCAGAGCCATGGCAGAGCCCGGCAAGCTACCCGTGGGGTATTTGATATGCCCAAAACAGTAACAATAATGGTCCTCATTTCCAGTGAATGGAAATGTTACTGGTACCTGCTCAAGCAAATCAATGAATAATGTGAAGACAAGTGACAAGATGATAACTTATAAAATATATACCATCTTATTAATATATGAATTTGCGTAAGTATAATTTGCTGAGCACTGAACAATAGAACATGGGTCATAATCCGTTGTAAATCATAGTGCCTAAGTAAATGTTTTTAAAAGTGGGAGTAAAGAAAGTAGGATTTTATGTCCTGCATGCAGCTGAGCTGGGGTTTGGTCTCCATTGCCCCATATTCATTTCAAGAGAGGCTGAGAGTGGTCCCTGAGCTCAGGATCAGGTCTGAGTGATCGCTGTCTCAGAGAGACACACCTGAGCACTGTCTTGTGTGGTTCAAAAAGCAGCGATAGCAATAAAAGCAACAGCAATAAAAACTAAACAACACAAGCACTCCATAATCAATCAATTAGTAAACAACCATAAGTTTTAAGACTATAAACCGACATAAAGCAGAATATTTTCAGGTAGACATTAAGCCTACCAGGAAATGTAAGTGTTGGGTCTAATGAAAATTGCTGCTTTCTACTGAACACACACACACACACACACACACACACACACACACACATGCTCCTATACATACATTCACATACATTTCTTCTCTTTCTGCTCAGTCGACATACAATGTTTTCCACTTTAGTACATGTTACTCAAAAAACAGATAAAACTCTGGTCTATAGCTCAAGGTAAATTGTTGGATAACCCTTTGTTCACAGACTTGTGTCCATCTCCTAACCCACGGCAGTGACTTTTCAGCCCTGAGTTTTGTGTTGTGAAATGTCATTTTTCTCTTTCCTGTATGCTCTTCGCATATTCTTAGATTAGAGCATTGTCCTTTTGAATAGATACCGGAAGAGAGCTAAGGCTAAGCATTTTTAATGTAGTAGATAATTAACTATGAAATAGTTACTCTTGGGCATCCTTCATATTTCCTAACTTAAAAACCCTCTGCCCATAGACAGATTCTAGCTCCTTACACCCTAAGGGTCCTGTCACTGGATTCAGATGGATCCAGGGCAAGCAGTGAGTACGCTACCCTGGCCTCGCCATGGCACACCCAAGCATCATAAGCATTATACGAAGAGCAAGGTCAGGGAATAAAGTCCATCCTGACCCAAAGATAATCAATTGATTTCTGACCCCGTTCTGGTTAAGATAAAACAAACCTGGTCTGAGCACTGTAGTCTGAAATATATAGCTAGGTGTCCCCAGAAAAGCTTTATTCTGGGTGTAGATAAATGTCTGTATCTCTTACTATGTTTATACAAAATGACTAGAAATATTATTAAGATGATTGTTTACAGTGATGGAAAGGAGGAAACAATAAACAACATTTCACTTACAATACAAAACCAAGGGCTGACAAGTCACTGCACTTAGGAGACAGACACCTGCTAAGTAGGAGACAGAGGGATGTGAACAAAGGGTACTGTAGGAAAAGTAAATGTAGGAAATTTTAGCTAACTAGAATTGCTTGGGAATTCTGAATAATGTTTGCATAAAAACACCAAATAAAAATAAATTTTAAAAGAGACATTAGCTTTCTTTCAAATTTTTCAAGAAAACTTCAAGCTTACTGTCAAAACCACATCTGATTTTAGTCTTCATGCCTCCTGCCTCAGAGCACAAAGAAAGAGATTGCACCGATCTATGTATGACTATCTATCAAGGTGGTCTTACAGAGTAGCATATATACATTTCAATTGTATTCGTTCCATTTGAGAAGATACCTCAAAGAATTTTCCTGGAATAACAAATAAAAGGTTTAGTTGAAATTAAAATTAAATAAAAGGAGTAGATCAGATTTATTCAAGGGAATTTCAAGCAGTAGTTTATGTATTTTTATTGAAAATGTCACATTGTATTTCAATAGATTGTTTTGTGTTAATCTACCATATTATTTGAACTGAGGTACTGGTTTCAAAAAATATTGCTCCATTTAAATGCTAATGTAGATATTGCCATGGATGGCTCTTAGAGATTATGGGTTCTGAAAACTCTAGTTATAGAACAGTTGGTCCTCGTAGATAAAGTTCTTTTAGTTTAAAGCTCTATCTAGAGAAAGAAAATGACTTTGTCACTCTATTTGTTCCTAATACTATTAAACATTTATTAAGATTCAACAGTACACTAAGCATTTACAAAGAAGAATAGAATAATGTTTACTTTAATTAACTTAGTATCTGAAGAACCTTAAGGGAGGCGGACGTACAGTACACACACAGGTGCTGCTTTACTTGGTAGAGAGGATTCAGATCCACAGCGGCTCAGATCTGTAAGTTTTTTGTTCCTGGAATTCAATGAAAACCAACAACACCTAACATTCCCTCAACTTCATGCTAGTAAGTCCCTCAAAGATGAATTATGTGCTGAGATTTTCCTTATAGCTTAGGAAATTTTCCTATTTTTCCTTTAAAAATTGTGTTTAAAATGTTGCTATCTGGGTCAAAGTAATAGTACAGAGGGTACCTTGTTTGCTTGGCACACAGCAGATCCTTGGTTGGATCTTCAGCATCCCATATGGTTCCCTGAGCAGCTCCAGGAGTAATACCTGAATACAAAACCAGGAATAACCCCTGAGCATTGTCAAGTGTTACCCCCAAATCCAAACAAATAAAACAAAAATGTCGCCATCTGGGCAAAGAGCTGCACTCCAGCAGGCTTGATGCTTGCCTGGCATGAGGCTGACCCAGGTTGAGTCTTAGCATTCCAGAGAGTCCCCAGAGTACCTTCAGTACCCTGAATGCAGAGCCAGGAGTAACCCCTGAGTATCACAAAAGCAACACACAAACAAACTATCAAACAAAACTGTATATCTAGAGTGGTCAAAAAGCAATACGCACATTTATGGTTCATACAGATACACTGTAACATTTATGTAATATGTTGAACAATCTCCTGAGACCTCCAGGATATGATTATTCACTTCACTAGTAAAAAACAAAACAGATCCCCAAAACACCTCAAAGGCATAGAGGGATAACTTAAGGTTCATGGTCTATACAGTCTTTTTATCATAAGGACAATTATATTCAATAGTGAAATTAGAGAGCTATGCATTTAAACAGACCAACAAAAAAAGATGTTGTGAACTTGAAACAAAAATCACAGTCTTTGGAACTGTAAATAAGTTCAGGAGCTGAATATAGAATTCATATTATCATGGTAATGTCCTGTTTATACATATTTTTAAGTTTCTGCCAGAAATGAGGGTTCTAAGGCATCTGCTCAGAATGAACAAAGCCACCTTCCGAATACCCTCTCATGAAATGGTAAGAGGGCAAATATTTTATAAAAGACATTTTTCGCTCTGTTAAAATGCAGAATGACAAGAAAGCATTTACCTCGGTAAGTGATTCTCTTATTGCTGCACCATTTCTTACATTTATGGTTAAATTGCTCCCTTCAACAAAGTGAAACATTTCTCCTTTTTTTTCCAGGTTAAGTACTATCTTCTTGTTGATAATAAACACATACATGGAGAAAAAATTCCAGGCATAAATTTTTCCATTGAATATAATTGATCAAATTACAAGAGAGTGAAAATGACTCCTAAATATGCTGTGTGCCAAAACAGGATTCAACAGTCTCTTGACAATTTTCTTTTGATTTGCTGTGTCCTTCTGTGCTGGAGCAATGGATCATGCTACCACTATTTGGTTTCATAGGACAGACAGGAACTATTTGCATGCTAATTTTACCTCTGTTCTTTTCTTGCAAATTAGTGGGGGTTCAAAGGAACAACTTAGCTTTCCAAGGAAAAGTATTTTAAAATTACTTTGCAGATCTCAAAAAATAAGCTTTGATTCCACTTTGAGTTGTACTGTTGTTTTTGTACAAAACAAATTCATTTGTTTTTTAGTCAAACAAATGTAATGGAGACACTTTGTACAACTCTCTTAAAATGACCTACCTGTTCACTCTGCAGGTGGTTTTCATAAACTGGGTTAAGGTGAGAGCACTCAGTTTAATAAAGGATCGTGATTTCCTTAAGTTCTTTATGTAACTCAGAATCAGGGATAATGGGCACTCTCCAATAAGTCTCATCTTTAGTCACATTCTTTATTAGAATCCCTAATCACATTTGAAATTATTTTGGTTGAATTCAGTGACTCAATAAGTACAGATTGATGTGAGATACTTGGAGAAGCACAATCAAATAAAAAATGGGGGAAAGGGAATACTTTGGAAATTTCCTAACATATATAGCAGAGTTACAGTGAGTGGCAATTATTTTCTCATCAATGTAGTTTCAAATGAGAAAATGATATATATGAAAATGATATTTTTAGTTTAGCCTAGTTCTACCAGGTACAATCACGCATTTCAGGCTGCTTAGAGACAAGCTCAGTAATCCAGAACAACTAACTTCTCCCTTTTCGACAGATGTAAAACTCCCTTTACATAAAAAATCATGTAGTTCCTCTTCTGTGCTTGATGATTCTTTCCCCCCCATACCTCTCCCAGGTTTCTGAGTTGAAACTCCAGATTAGCCAACTCCAGATTAGCCATATTTACAGAGGAGGTCTCGGTGCAAGTGATCAAATGAAGTCATCATAGGAGGCCTTATATGATCATATTATTGGAAGAACCACCCAGAGTGTTGTCTCAGTAAATAAGATGCCCCCGCCATGCACCCATCCACCACCCCCACCCTCACCACCCCACCTCTTCCGCCATTTCCTCCTCTCCCTGTGTGTGAGAAAGAGAGAATGTGGTAAAATAACGCCTGCACAGAGTCAGGAAGAAACCTCTCAAGAGAAATCAACATGGAAACGCTTTGAGGTCAGAATTGCAACTTCTAGAAGAATTACAATAGGATTGTTCTGGTGTTTAAAGCATCAAAGCTATGGACAGTACACCAAAAACACATCTACAGCAAGAAGGAACTTGGTACGAGCAAACTACAATTTCTCAATGGATATTCCTTTTCCTTTTCTTACCACATCACAGTAGTGGGCGGCTTTTGGAGGAAATGGTTCACACCCGGGTGATCAGGTCTTACTTCTGGCTCTGTGAGAATTATTCTGGCTCTCCGAGATTATTCTTGGCAGTTGTTGATGGAACATATGAGGTGTCACAAATCCAAGGTCAGTCTTGCAAGACAAATAAATGACTTAACCCATGTATTGTCTCTCTGGTTCCTGCCATAGTATTTTTATACTTAAAAGTAAGGGGAAGTGTAATGCTTTATATAATATTCAAATACTATTTCCATTTATTTTAGCTTAGCTTCCCAAAGTAACACATTTAACCATAACACAGTATTTGAGAGATGTACATGTTGACTAGAGACTCAGAGAGTTATTCCTGGAGACATCTATCTTCTTTCTATATATTTCACTTCTTTCTTTCTAATTGCTTTATCAAATCTTCTCAAATGTGAAAGGCTAACAACTGTCCAAAGTCTAGCACTATAAATGGCTTTCATTCTTCTTTTTCTTTTTTTGCTTTTTGGGTCACACGGGTGGCGCTCAGGAGTTACTCCTGGTTCTTCACTCTGCAATTACTTCTGGCAGTGCTCAGGGAACCATATGGGATGCCAGGGATCGAATACTGGTTGGCCATGTGCAAGGCAAATGCCCTCCCGCTGTGTTATCACTCTGTCGTCACCTCATTCTGAAATTTAAAATAGAGCTGGGTAGCTGAAAATTATTAGAACACCTTCTCTAACAAATAAAATCCCAAATATAATTTCCTTTTTAAAAAATCACTCTCCTGGAACTAATTTAGTTCCTAAATTAATGTATGCATTCACCTCATCAGCTCTACCTCCAATTTTATTATTATATGCTAACAAAGGTGTACAGCAAATCTGGTCATGCAGACTGGTGTACTTGCTGCCTATTTATTAGTTGTGAAATGGGACATTTAGTAATGTCAATTAGACAGTAGTCCTATGGTATACCTAAATAAAAAGATCTTAAAAATGTTTTGTGCTTTTGCAATTCTATTTAAATAAGAAATTAGCATGGCTTTGGGATTACTAAACTAGAGAATATATTTAGGAAACTGATTAATCTTGATAATTTATAGGAATAATCTTCATTAAGAATACTTGTCTAGAGAAATTAAAATATTGAGAAACTCCTAAGGAGATTATTAAATTCTTAATATATAGCAGACAGAAAGGTCAAATAAAAAATTCAATATATTGATTGAAGAATTCTAGGCTTTTAATGCCAAAGCAATCACCAAGGCATTATATGGGCCCTTACAGTCTTTGTTCATGATTCTACTATAATTAGTGTAGCTGTACCATTAGGAGAGTAAGGATTAATTACACAGACTTTAAGTATGCTTTGTAAATAAACAATCACTTATTTATAGGTGTAGTTAATGTGATATTGATTTCCAAGCTTATTGTGAACCTAGTGTCAAATCCTTGACGTTTGCTAGGTAAAGAAAGTTCTCCTCAAGGATGTAGCCTGAATTAGAAAACGGCTTAATCTTATCTGACTTTGTACAAAACTGCTTTTAACAAGTTTGAAGTATAATAATTTAGGTTTAGCTATTTTAATAGATTCTGGAAGTGGATTTTTTTTTTTTCATTTTTTGGTTTAGGTTCTCCCTGGAAGTATGTCTCTGGAGAAGTGAGATTCTATTAACTATGTGATTCACTTAACCTGTAATTCTCAGAAAACAAATAATACTGGCCTTCATCAGGAGGACTTTGTATTTGAAAAGAAATCACTTTGGTCTTGTCATCCACAGATTCTTTTTCATCTCTTCAATGTACTTAAACAAACACTAAAAAAAAAAAAAAAAAAAAGAAAATGACTTTGGGAAAAAGGATTTTTATTTGTTTTGTGGAATGCATTCAAATGAAGAACTAAAGTTCCCAAAAAAAACAAACTGACTCCTGCGGTCAGTTGCCCTCTGTGACGCTCTCCGGTCTAGATACGTTTCTCTTGTGAAGCGTCTACATCCTCTTACATATCATTGATTATCAGGGAATTGATATATTTGTCTGCCAAAATACACAAAGAAAGGGAGTTCATTCCCATCCCAAATTAAAGAGGCAACTTTTGAGATTTCAGAGCTAGAGTTGTGTATGCTGTGACACTGCCCAGCTTTTCACACGGGCGTTTGCAGCTTACCTGCTTGATTCAGTAACCCCTGAAACAATTTCTCTGTAAGTTTTATTTTACAGATGCTGAATTACTGTCATTAGCTTGACTGTTTATTTGTTGCCTTTTAAGCGTTATCATTGAAAACAGTTAGAAATATCAAAGAACTGATTTGTGGGAAAGCGTCCTTCCATTCTGCCTCGCATGCTTTGGTCTGACTTAAAGCCACCACTTGAAAAACTCAGTTGTCTAACTAAAAATAACTAATGGAATGAATCTATATGTATGTAATTGCACATTCGTATTAAGTGACTTTTTACTAAAATTATATATTTTAATATTGTAAAATATATAAATACAAAAATATCAACTGGTTCATTTGCAAGTTTCTATTCACCAGTCACTTTCCTTGTTACCTAGTGCAAAATCTGAGAAGATAGAAAAGCAATTAAAGATTCTTCACAGAGAAGCAAAAAGTTTTTATAGTCAGTTTCTTGCACATGCGCACAAGTGCTGCCTCCTCGCCACACAAAACTAGGCCTCCAGCATGCAAAAAAATGCTCCAGTCCTTGAGCCATTTTCCTGAGTTTCTTGACGCATGACAATTTTGAGTAGAAGTAGGAGATAGATATTCCCTCTCCTTCTGAAATTGGAAGCAGTGGGATAGTTTTTCTCTTCCCCTTCCAGAGTCACATTAGGTTTAAGAATTTAAAGATTTAAATATGTGGCTTCTTTATTTCTTAGCAAAAAACTCCAAAAAAGCAGAATGTCTTTGATGAAATTATCACTATCACTATCACTATCTTCCCGTTGATCGTCTATTTGCTAGAGCGGGCACCAGTAATATCTCCATATGTCCTGTCTCATGCTAGTAGAACCCAAAGGCATCCGCTTGCTCCAGGAACATAAAGAGCCTCAAACCATTATATTAGGTCATGGTAATGAACTAATATAAAGGCTACTGGTATTTGGCATATCAAATACGACAAAAGCAGCTTGCCAGGCTTGCCGTGTGGGTGGCATACTCTTGTAGTCACCTCTAAATAAAGCAATTATTGTTGAACTGCGCGGCCACTAGCAGCCCGCGAGCCAGGCTGTAATAGTCTGGTCTGCTGGGGAGTTGTGATGAGAAGAAGTTTGGATGTGGAAAATGGCGGCCTCCATGGAGTCGGGGGTCGTCTGGGTTGTTGTGGTTGTTGTGAGGCTTTGCTGGGGTGGCAGGCCAGGGCTAGAACCCACCATGCCTCCCGGGTGCCTCATGAGCAGCTAGGCACAGGGAGAGCAAGTAGCAGCTCTGCTCCATGTCTGAGAGTCTCTGGTTCAGCATACCTGGGACAGATTGAAATAAAACTGCTTCAAGGTGGGTATGGATGATCAGGGCTGTGATTGTCTGGTCTGCTGGGTGGAGTTGTGATGAGAAAAGAAGTCCGGATGTGGAAAATGGCGGCCTCCATGGAGTCGGGGGGGGGGGTTCGTCTGGCTTGTTGTGAGGCTCTGCTGGGGTGGCAGGCCAGGGCTAGAACCCACCATGCCTCCCGGGCACCTCATGAGCAGCTGGGCACAGGGAGAGCAAGTAGGAGCTCTGCCCCCATGTCTGAGAGTCTCTGGTTTAGCATACCTGGGACAGATTGAAATAAAACTGTTGCAGGGTGGGTGTGGATGATCAGGACTGTGATAGTCTGGAGTTGTGATGAGAAAGAAGTCTGGAGTTGTGATGTGGAAAGCGGCGGCCTCCATGGATTCGGAGGGGTCATCTGGTTTGTTGTGAGGCTCTGCTGGGGTGGCAGGCCAGGGCTAGAACCCACCATGCCTCCCAGGCTGCTCATGAGCAGCTGGGCACAGGGAGAGCAAGTAGCAGCTCTGCCCCATGTCTGAGAGTCTCTTGTTCAGCATACCTGGGCCGGATTGAAATAAAACTGCTGCAGGGTGGGTGTGGATGATCTGGGCTGTGATAGTCTGGTCTGCTGGGTGGAGTTGTGATGAGAAAGAAGTCCGGATGTGGAAAACAGTGGCCTCCATGGATTCGGGGTGGGGGGGGTCGTCTGGCTTGTTGTTAGGCTCTGCTGGGCTGGCAGGCCAGGGCTAGAAACTGCCATGCCTCCCGGGCGCCTCATGAGGGGCTGGGCACAGGGAGAGTAAGTAGCAGCTGTGCCCCATGTCTGAGAGACTCTCAGACATGCCATTCACATAAAAAGCTTACTTTGCACATGGCCAACCTGGGCTTGACCCCCTGCATGCCATATAGTCCCCAAACACTGCCAAGAGTGATGAAATTAAGTGTCTCTAATTAAAACAGCTACACAATAAATGTTGTCACATATATAAAAGCTCCCAAACAGTGTCCTATTCTGGAGAAAATCTTGACCTGGAATGCAGACAGATTTTTCAACATGGTAATTTAGGCAGATTGATGGATAGTAATCGATTTTGGAAAATAGTTTATATGATATGTTCATAAAATCTGCATTTAGCAAAAAAGTTATTGTGTATTTCATAATTTCTAAGCATTTTATGAGTGTTTTAATGAAATATTGGCTTTAATATTATAGTAGTGATTTGTGTATGAGAGACTTAGAGGTATTAAGAAATTGCATGAAAGTATTACAGCCTAAAAGATATAGATCAATAGTTGAAAGTGAAGAAATTTTGCTTTCATCCACGCCTTAAGTATAGTTTCATCCTTGCCCAAAGCCTACCTCCTTTCATTTATACCTAGCAGAAACACCATGATAAAAAAACTAGATGAATTGACCTTTCTTTCCAGATTTAAGACTTTTTCAATATAATAATATATGAGCACACTATATATGGCAATGATGCACATGGTGAGATCAAGGTCTCTGTCTTTAGGATTATATTTTAAGTGAAGATCAATATACACATACTTGATCTACTTCTTTGTCACTCTGTATAGAACTGGAGTTGTCACACCTGTTAGACATATTCCATTTGTCTGTCTGATTATTTTTTGTCAGTTTCTCTGTCTAGCAATCTACTTTGGTATGCATCTAATGTGCTGACATATATCATTGTTCAATCTCAGAATCCTGCTTTGTCTTACTTCATTTTTCAATTCTTTCTCCATCTAAAAGATTTAATGACTTCTATAATAATGGAAAGAGATGTGATTCATAATCTAATAGGTTTAATCTGACATATTTGAGGTGATTTTGTCTTTTTTCTTTCCCCTGCTTATTAAATCATGCTTGTAACATGCATATAGATGTGATACTAAAATCAGAGGTGTTAGGATGCAATATATATTTATTATAAAATAGGTATTTCATTGTAAACAGGAGTCTAAAATTTCATAAATGTATAAATTTAAAGCAATGTGTTATGTCACTAGGATATCATGTGTCCTTCAAATCCAATGTTCCGGGTTATAATACCATATGATAAGAATCATAGCTTGCATTTGCAGTGCATTTAGGGGGGTAAGATTCTAGAAAATTATCATAAGTTGACATAAGAAAAGTAAAATGAACTTTAAACAGTTAAAACAAAAGTATATTCTAGTAAAGTTAAAAATTCAACAATAGAATCACTGGATTGTGTAATTATGCCACACTCATGACCTCTGTAATTTAAGAAAATTTATTTACATTTTATAAAACTGACTTTTCTCAAATAGAAATCACAACATTTATCTCAAATCACTATGAGTTTTATTCTAGTGCTACATTTAAATGATCACTATCAAATAATCGGATTAACTATCCTGCTTACCTCCTGCATGGCAAAAACTGAGTGCACACAAAATTATTTTAAGATGTTGAAAATAAACTAAGGTGATGCTGGCACTTTGCTTGGAGGCACTATGTATAAGAAGGTGTGTTCAGGTTAAATACAAAAGCCTTAGAGGGCTTAGAAGTGATTGAAGTCCATGACTAAAGCATTGACTGTGATCTGTAAAACGGATATTAGACAGTAAGCTTTACAACAGAAAATCAGGCAGAGAGTTTGTGTATAAGTTTCATTCAATTTTTAACATTCTAAAATACATAGTGAACAAGAAAAGAATCAAGAGAGACTATCACAATGAAAGAAACAGGGGAAAATCCAAAACTGAACCAAATACAGAAAAAAAATTAGTGATATAAAGTAGTATTTAATCTTTGACTTGAGAGTTATAAAAGTTAGGGGAGAAAAATAATCGAAGAAACAATAATTAGAAATGTACATAATTTCACAAATATTAACTTTTGGGTCGAAGCAGTGTACAAAAGGCCTACCAATACAAAACACAAAGGACATCATTCCTAAGTATGTGAGAGTTAAACTACCTAATCTGAATATAAAATTAAGATTTTAAGGTCATCTAAGGGGAAAAAAGAATTAAACACAGGATCATAAACAGGAGATAATGTAAATTGCTATTGACTTCACTTCTGAAATATGGTCTAAAGGAAATCTAGAAAGAGAGAAAGGGAGAAAGGAGAGAGAAAGAAAAGAAGAAAAAAAATTAAAGGAAGAAAGAATATAAAGTGAATTAAGTGCTCGGTCAAATATTTCATAAACAGAAATGCAAATTTTTTCAATAAAGTTTCATCAAATTGAACTACAGATACTGCAAACGAATGATACAGCATGACAAAGAAAAATTTGTTTCAGGAATACAAGTCTGAGTCTCCATATGCAACAAAATCATCTAATATCAAGAGAAAACACTGACATTATTTGTGGATTTTGTGATTTTAGCAATGGATGTTGGAAATATAGGACACATTTTCTAAAACTTATTAGTAATTGCAGAAACTAACAGTAAAATGAAACCAAATAGAACATATATCAACACATCAAGGTCATAGATAACAAGTTCAGAATTAATTTCATAGTTTGTGATGAAAATGTCTCCTCTAAGGTCTGTAGCAAGATAAGGATGGTTAATCTTTGAACTATATTTCTGCAGAGTTTTACAACTTCTATCCAGAGCAATGGTAAGAAAAATATATCAAAGAAATTTAAATGAAATAATAGGTAAAACCATTATTTTTTGCAGTTGACATAATACGGACAACATTAAAAACCCAAAGACATGAAAATATTATACACTGATAAAATAATATTTATATTTGTTATGGGAGAATTATATAAAATCACCATACAAAATTCTATTGCATTTCTACATTCAAGCCAGCAAATGTAATAGAATTAAGAAATAAAAACATTGGCATTGCGTCAAAAGAAAACTATCTTTTGCACTTAGTTTGCAAAATATATAAACAATTCAATTAACTTAATAACAGAGCAATAAATAGGTAACGAACAAAAGGCAGAAACAACTGAATTGAAAAAAAATGGGCCGAAAGCATGAATTGATCCATCTCCAGAGGAAACATACTGGTGTATCCCAAACACACACACAAAATGGTCTCATTCCTTGTTAGGCAAATACAAAGCAGTGACACAATAATCTAACATTATTTCATACTTTTAAGAGGCACTCAGAGTAACAGGACAAAAAATCAAGTGGGGAGAGAAAGAAACTCTTGTATAGAGTTGATTTAGGTTCCGTATTGAAAGAAGATGATATAATTTTACCTTACAAATATAAATATAGGAAAACTATATTATACAGCATTACCACTCCTGAAAATTTAGCCAAGACATATGCTATGACAAATTTTAAAGCATATTTGAATATCCTGTAAAAAGAGGTCTTATTTTGTGAGACAAAACAGGAAATTAGCCAAAATGCTCGCAAAAATGCCTGTATAAAAACGTGCATATACCTAATGGAATAGGATATGCCTTACAACTACCTGTATAAAAACCTGCATATCTAATGGAATTTAGCTATCAAAAAATGAAATTTCAGATTTTCTGACAATCTGGAAGAAACTCGAGTAATTATTCCATGTAGAATAATTCATAAGTTAAAAACAAATAGCATACGCTTTAATTTATCTATGAAGTATAAATAAAAGGATCAAAGAAATTAAGAAAGCACAAGAAAGAACGTAGAGTCTGAAAAATAAGATTCCAGAGAAGAATATAGCATAATTAAATTGACAGCGTAGCTTATTTCAATATTATGGCTAGATCAATGGTACTTTAATTCTTGTAGTGAATATAATGAGCTTATAAACACATGAACATTTGAAATCATCCTAAAATTTTACAATTTAAGTGAATTTTATAAGTATTAATATTATAAATTGCTATTTAATGAGTAAAAGTTGACTACAAAGTTATAAAAAAATAAGCACCCTAAGGGGTAAGCTACAAAATCAGTTTATAAAGAAAGTTAAAATACACTTCTTACACAGTTCCTACATCTAAAATAAAATAACGGCTAGAAAAGTCATGAAGATAATTCCACTTTTTTAATTGTCCAAAATGTAATTAAGATCTAGAAGTAGGTGCAACACAGGATACGAATGCCTGGAAGAAAATGATTAACCACTATTAAAATATAGAGAAGGGACTGGAGAGACAGTTGAAGGATTCAGGTGGTTTTCTTGCATGTGGCTAGCCTTGGCTAAATCTCTAACACCGGAAATGATCCCATCAACACATCAGGAGTGATGTGGGATGAGCAGAGTAAGATCTGAGCCCTGCTCGAATCCCTCTTTAGCTCTCACCAAAAATATTCAGTAGAAAGAGAACAGAAAAGGAAAATATTCTTCCACGTGCATGGGTAAGGATAATTCATATAGCTAAAATATTATGTTACCAATGCACAGTTTAATGCAATCACTATCAAAATGTTAATTATATCAGAGAAAAATATCAAAAATTCATATGGAACCATGAGAAATTCTAAAATCTAGAATTATTGAGAAAAGAAAAATCATGTTAGGTACTTAAAACCATATTTCAAAGAGACTAAGCTGTAGAGATCTGGAATAAAATAAAAACATGGATTAATTAAATATAATCAAGAGCTAAGAAAGAGAGAAAAAGAAAGATAGATAGATAGAGAGAGAGATAGAGAGATAGAGATAGATAGATAGATAGATAGATAGATAGATAGATAGATAGATAGATAGATAGATAGATAGATAGATAGATAGATAGATAGATAGATAGATAGATAGATAGATAAGAAAGAGAGAAAGAGAGAAAGAGAAAGAAAGAAAGAAAGAAAGAAAGAAAGAAAGAAAGAAAGAAAGAAAGAAAGAAAGAAAGAAAGAAAGAAAGAAAGAAAAAGAAAGAAAGAAAGAAAGAAAGAAAGAAAGAAAAAGAAAGAAAAGACAGAAAGACAGACTACAGAAAGACAGACAGACAGACAGAAAGAAAGAAAGGAAGGAAGGAAGGAAGGAAGGAAGGAAGGAAGGAAGGAAGGAAGGAAGGAAGGAAGGAAGGAAGGAAGGAAGGAAGGAAGGAAGGAAGGAAGGAAGGAAGGAAGGAAGGAAGGAAGGAAGGAAGGAAGGAAGGAAGGAAGGAAGGAAGGAAGGAAGGAAATGGTGCCTCAGGTGAGCAGCCTTAAGGGATTTTTTTTCAAAGTTTTATTTTAGTAAAGCCTTTGAACTGTGAGGTTATTCTTAGTTGGGGTTTTGACATACAATGTTCCACCAATCCAGCCACCAGTGTCAACTTCCCTCCACCAGTGCTCCCCAGATTGCCTCTCCCCCCCACTCAGCCCCAGCTCAGCCTGACGTCTTGACAGTCACCTTTTAAATTTGGTCATTAAGGATTGGGTTTTGCGATTGGTTTGGATATTTAGCTCTGTCTTTCCTCAGCACTACCCATGTACCGGCCCCCTAGACCTCAGCCCCGGTAGTTCTCAGCTGTCTCTTCTCTCTTCCCAGAAGGGAACTGTTTTCATCATGGCATCAGTCAGGTCAACAGTTCACCTTTTCTTTTTCTGGTCTCTTTCTGTGCTAAAAAATGCCTCTTGAGCTTTTAAAGAAGATAGTTCTTTAGCAGACATGAGTCACCTGTCTTCCAAACTACCTGCAAGTTAACAATGAAGCTTTCTTTGTCTTAAAACCTGTCTCCTCTCTCCTTTGTCTGGCCCCTGAGAGGCAGTGAGCCAAAACATCTTGGTTATAACTATAGGCCAGTCCAAACTGAGATATGTGTGAATCAAAACAGTGTCACACAAGCAGTACAAAGCATATTGATTTGAAACAAAATAATGTTTAATCAACCTATTATTATTTATATTGAGATGTCAAATCAATAATCAAGTCATTGTAATAATCTCATTAACTTGACCTTTCAAAATATCTTTTACTAATTGTTTTATTTTATAGCAATTAACTTTCGAGGACAACTATTACATACTCAACTATGCTATCAACGTTCATTATGGAAATTTACAAAGTGACTGAAAATATCAGACAAGCTGGAAAAATGTCAAGACTATCACATTGTTTTTTGAGACATGATATTCCAAATATTAGAGAGTAAGGTTATAAACAGATAATTGAGAGAATGATTTTATTTCATGGGGATCAATTATCTGTCACAAAGCATGCAAATCATTTAGCTGTGCTGTTAAAAACAACAAACATTCAAAAAGTCCAGAATTACATTGCGTAATAGTTACATTTTATTTCTAATCATCTATTTTATGAGGGATTTCTAACCTTGCTTATGTTTAGGGTGAACCCTTAGTTCTAGGTGAAGTGATAACTAAGCATCTGCTACGGCCATATGTCACCTCTGTGTATTGCCACCAGACGAAATTTGTAATGTGACATACCACGTTCAGAAAATGATCACAGAAGATGCTACAGAACAGGAGGGCTTTCCCCTGGTTGGCCTCATGCTCCCCCTTGAGGGAAACGATTCCCTATGTCAGCTAATACTATATTAATTCCTGCCATGAAGAAGGAAAATATTTCTTTCTCTATCAAATTCCCCATTGGCATTCAGAAAGTAAGTATAGACTAAAACGGAAAGAATTTATTCACCAGACTAAACTATTTTTGATACCATAAAGCTGAAGTTTAGTAGATACAAGTACTTTTAAGTATCCATCTTTCATTTCTAATGAATGATTAGATTTTGGTTTCTAATTTTTTTAGTAACTCGAGGCAATTGAATATAGATACCTTTAAAAACTGTAAAATACTTTCAGTCCTTTCAAAATAATACCATATGGAAATAAGCCTTAAAAATAAACACTCAGAAATAAAGTGTTTTATGTATGTGATGTTTAATCCATACATTACTTAACCAGATGCATGGTTTTCCAAGGTCTTTAAAGAAGATAATGCTTATTTTTAGCTAAAATTAGCAACTGATCTTTAGTCACTCTATTCAGCATCAATCTTCCTGTCTCCTCTTCAGATGACCTTGTTGGCATGGCTTAAGCCATCCTGTTTACTTGTATCACGTGATCACTTTGACAGCGATCCATTTCTTTATAAAATTACCAAACTGAGTTCACCAGAGGAATAATTGATACTTAATGGTATTTACTATTTTGGCTTTTGATTGAGTAAATCATGTCACATTTAATTATTCATCTTAATTTGAAATGAAAGCCTTTCCAATAATAGAATTTTTATTGATAGATAACAGCTTCTTATATGTTAACAAGTAATGATTCTATTCTCTATCCTTAAGTGCCATTTTTTCATCATGTGGAGACCTTTCGTTATAAAATCGATGGTCTTCTCTATGAAAATTAACATTGAGTAATATAATCTAACAACATAAAGTAGAAAACATAGAAAGTAAAAAATACTACCTGTACTAGGCAGCATTAGACAAAAAAAAGCCTGCAAATAGGCTAGGCTGGGTGGCAAAAGGGAATTAAAGCTGTGGATGATATTAAGTTTTTTAATATACTAACATAAAAATGTTATCTTATTGCAGTGGAAGCTATGATATCACTTTTCAAAAAAATGCAGAAGAGAGTGAAACTATGGGAAAAGGATTTAAGATGACCTTTAGAAGATGGAAAAAAGGGTTCCTAAAAATAAAGGAAGATTTCCAACAAACATTGAAGAAAAAATTTCCACCTTAAAGGCTCGAGAAGAGAACATAGCCCAGTTAATATTAACTCAGGGATACCTGTGTCAGCCTTCTGATATATAGAGCTACGATATTTAATGGCTCTTGTTCTAAACTGTTCCATGTATGGTGCTTTGTTAATCAGTAATTAAAAACAATGGATACAGTCCCTACCTAAAGGAGGTCACCTTCTGGTGGATGCACAGCTCAAGCACAATAGAAAAAAATTGAACATTTAAGCCTCACACTCACACAGTTTTCTTGCATTGTATTTTTAAGAGAAGTAATATTCGAAGAATCCATCATTAGAAAAATGCTATAAGTGTAATTATAGGACAGCAATCATAACAGCACAATATCCTAAAAACAGATTCTGGAAGAAAAATATTCGTTTAATCTATTACATGCATTTATTTTGTGTATTTTGACAATATCTCCAATGATTATTAATTTTGCACAAACTGGCAAACACTATACAGTTTTGATTTTCTGCTTGACAGTTTAGAAATTCTAACACAACTCTTTGAAAGTTATGCAACTGATCTTGGGAACTTAGTTATCATTATTTACTTTCTTTGTTCAAGGGAATAGTATAAGCTGTAGAGGAATAGATAGACAGACAGACAGACAGAAATATAAGTATGGGGGCAGAGAGCTATAACAAGTGTTAGGTACTTGTCTTGCACATCACAAACAAATGTTCTATTCTAAGCGCCACATAAGGTCCCCAAGCACCTCTAGGAGTGATCCCAGAGGCCAGAGATAGGAATAAGACCTGAGATTTGCCAAGTGTAGCCTCCAAAACAAGACAAAAATAAGTAACTTTTAGTCTTGTAAAAATGTATATTTACTTAAATATATTTATTTTTTAATTTGGTTTACTTGGGGACAGGAGCATAACTGAGAGTGCTCAGGCCTTACTCCAGGCTCTGTGCTCAGGAATCCTTCCTGTTTGGTCTTGGGATTCATAACGAGGGGCAGGAAACAAGCCCAGGCTGATGCTTGCAAGGCATGTGCCCAGCTTGCTGTATCTCTCCTGCTCCGGTCATTATATTTTATAAAATCTATTTTAAAAATCAAGGATATATACTTCTCTGAGTACTGATATCTAAGAATGAGAGAATTCATTTTTAAGATATCAAATATCAGGAAATTTCTATATACACTTACATTATCTGTCTACCTGATCCATATTCTTCCATAATAGAAATCATGTTAGTTTATCATTGAAATAAAGAAAAGAAAAATTTGAAAAGTAGTGTTTTCTATGGGTGGAACGAGGGACATGGCCAATGACACTATAGAATAAGACCATGAGGGATAATCCTGGAACTTAGCAGAAGGAAATGAAATTTCTCTCTGAACAAAACATAATTAACTTAGGATCCAAATTTTTTCAAGTTACAAATTGTTAAATAATGAACTCACAATCAAATTAAATATATGAATATATTCACACACAATCAAATATAAATATATGAATATATATAAATATATTTGCTTTGTGTTGAGAATTCCTGGGGGCAGATACACAAAAGTAGATATAAACTCTGAAGGATTTTAATGTTAAGATTTTATATTTATATTTAGATATAAATTTAACTAAACTCTGTAGAGAGATAAAAAGTCAGAATGATTAAATTGAATCCACACACTTGTGAAAACACCTGTGGATAAAAAAATATGTATGTTCATTAATTTATTTAATTTTATGCATTTGAGGAAATTGTATGTAAATATTAGAGAATTGTATGTTCAAAATTTAGCATTGTATTACCTCTGAATGGGATGAGATCTTTGAGAGATTTGGAACATGAATAAGAAAAGCATTAGATGAAAGGAGTTATTAAATTATAGTGATGTACTCCTTAATTTCTTAGAAACATTCTCTTTTTTAATTTATTTTTTATTATCCACCGTGAGATACATAATTACAAATGTTTGGGTTTCAGTTACGCATGCAGTGTTCCAGCACCCATCCCTCCACCAGTGCCCACTTCCCACCACCAATGTCCCCTGATTCCCTCCCCATCCCCCAGTCTGCATTTATTGCAGGCACTTTTGCCTTCTCTCTCTCTCTCTCTCTCTCTCTCTCTCTCTCTCTCTCTCTCTCTCTCTCTCTCTTCCTTCTCTTACACATTGTGCCTTCCAATGCACAAGTTATCATGCTCATGATACATGCCAATATTCAATACTCAGTTTTAGGCTGATATCATTTCCAGTGATTATTAGCACACTGTTTCCTTTTCTGTCTTATCTAACCTCTGACTCCCACACACTTGAAGTAGATTCCACCACTGACAAGACCTTCTGATCCATTTTTTGCCTAGCCTTGGATATTGGTATCATTTTATTTTTTCTATTCCACAAATAAACTGTCATTCTTTATCTGTCCTTTTCCTTCTGGCTAATTTCATTCAGCATGATCCTCTCCATGTCCATCCATTTATAGACAAATTTCATGACTTCATTACTTCTAACAGTTGCATAGTATTCCCTTGTGTAGATGCACCACAGTTTCTTAATCCAGTCATCTGTCGTCGGGTACTCTGGTTGTTTCTAGATTCTGGCTATTGTCAATAGTGCTGCTATGAACATAGAAGTGCAGATGGTGTTTCTCCTGTGTAGTTTTGGCCTCCCAGAGTATATTCCCAGAAGTGGTACAGCTGGTTCAAATTACAGTTCAATTTCTAGCTGTTGGAGGAATGTCCCTATTGTTTTCCAAAAGACTATACCAGTCGACATTCCAACCAAGAATGGATGAAAGTTCTCCCTGCATCCACACCAGCATTTGTTGTCCTTGATCTTTAGGATGTGTGCCAGCCTCTGTGGTGTGAGATGACATCTCATTGTTGTTTTGATTTGCATCTCTCTATAATTACAGATGATGAGCATTTTTTTCATATGCCTTTCGGCCATTCAAATTTCTTCTTTTTTGAGTTTGTGTTCATTTCTTCTCCCCAATTTTGATGGGGGTGGCTGTTTTCTTCTTGTACAGTTCTACCAGTGGCTGATCCTGGATATTAACCCATTATCAGGTGGGTATTGTGTGAATATTATTTCCTGTTCTGTGGACTGTCTTTGTATCTTGTTCACTGGTTCTTTTGAGATGAAGAAACTTTTTAGTTTCATGTAGTCCCATATGTTTAACTTTGCTTCCAATTGCTTTGTTAGTGGTGTTTCTATTTTTTGTTTTTGCTTTTTTTTTTTTTTGGGTCACACCCATCAATGTGCAGGAGTTACTTCCTGGTTGTGTAGTCAGGAATTACGGAATTACTCCTGGTGGTTCTCACGGAAACTTATGAGATGCCAAGTATTGAACCTGGGCTGGCCGCATACAAGGTAAATGCCCTCACCCCACTGTGCTATTTATCTGGCCCTGGTGTTCCAGTTTTGAAGATGACTTTAGCTTCAATGTTGTGGAGGGTTTTTCCTATTTTTTTTTCTTTTTGGGTCACACCCTGCGATGCTCAGGTGTTACTCCTGGCTCTGCACTCAGGAATCACTCCTGGCTGTGCTCCAGGGACCATATGGGATGCCGGGGATCGAACCCAGGCCTGCACAGGCCGGCCGCATGCAAGGAAAATGCCCTACCCCTGGGCTATCGCTCCGCCCCCAAGTTTTTCCTATTTTTAACATACTTTATGGATTCAGGTATGACATTGAAATCTTTGATTCATTTTGATCTGACTTTTGTGCAAGATGATAGAGGTCCAAATTTATTCTTTTTACACGCAGCTGCCCAGTTTTCCCAGCACCACTTGTTGAAGAGGCTTTCCCTTCTTCCATTCATACTTTTTGCTCCTTTATCAAAGATTACATGAACATGTATTTGAGGATGTATGTCAGAATACTCAACTCTACTCCATAGGTCCACAGGTCTGTTTTTACTCCAATACTGTTATAATTACTACCATTTTGCAGTCAAGTTTGAGGGTGGGAAAGATGATGCCTCCCATCATCTTTTTTCCCCAAGGATTGCTTAGCTATTAATGAGGGTTTATTATTCCATTAGATAGATTGTCATTCTTTTTTTAATCTAGTACAAAGGTGAAATTAGTTCACTTGTATCACTTGTCTTCCTGTTGTTCATCGATTTGCTTAAGTGGGCACCAGTAATATCTCCATACGTCCTGTTGCATGCTAGTGTAGCCCAAGGGCATCTGCTCACACCAGGAACACAAAGCCTCAAACTATTCATTTAGCTCATGGGAACGAAGCCTATAATTGTTACTGGTTTTTGTATATCAAATATGACATGGATAGTTCACCAGGCTGTTCCGTGTGGGTGGAATTAGTTACATGTCCATTTTTTGTTATATACACTTTTTTTGGACTTTTAGGACCATACAAAATAATGCTGAGACGTTACTCCTGGTTCTGCACTCAAGAATTACCTCTGGAGGTTCTCAGGGGACCATATGGGATGATGGGTATGGAACCCAGTGGGACAAGTTCAAGGCAAATGCCCTACCTGCTGTACTATGACTCTGGCCCCTACACATTAAGAACATAATAGATGATGAATATTTTCCCTGTATGAATCTGCCATTTTCATCATTCTAATAATTAAGAATCTAGTCACTCACTATGATTTGATTAAATATAATTAACTAAATATAACTTATTCACATTTCATTTCCCTTCCAGACAAATTTGTTGCATTCATTTATACTATAGATTCACCTATTTAGAAACCTAGATAGAGATAGACCTAGATCGAATTACTTACCTCCTTCCCACTATACCAACAGCAATACCAATTATTGTGCACTTTCCAATATAACAAAAATTTCCCTCCCTGAATCTAATATACTTCCCTCCGCCTTCTTAAACATTTCTTTAACTCTTAATAACATATAAAACTCATTTAGCTTATATATGTTGTATATAACTTGGGAAGAGATACTGTCTTATTTCTCCAAGAGGACAAAGAATTTCCTCTTTGCTCAGCAACAGTTAGTCAATGGGCAAACACTACAAGTCAGTGAAAAAAAAGTCAGAACACAAGCTCCCACCTTCTCCAGTGACTGCTTTGGTTATGATGTCATTCCTTCTAATCTCTACAAATGTTGGTTCTGACTTTTATTTTGGGAGCTCTTCATACTTTATAAATTATGTGAAACTTCCAATATGCACATTTATGTATCACTGTATCACTGTCTTCCTGTTCATCATCGATTTGCTCGAGCGGGCACCAGTAACATCTCCATATGACCTGTCTCATGCAAGTAGAGCCCAAGGGCACCTGCTTGCTCCAGGAACATAGAGAGCCTCAAACCATTCCATCAGGTCATGGGAATGAGGTCTATAATTGTTACTGGTATCTGGCATATCAAATACGACACGGATAGTATATATAACAAATATACAAACATGCGTAATATGTGTAATAGGTATATAAATTAATTGCAAATAAGGAAAATACTCTGAGATGTACATATTGATTTGGAGAAGACTGTTAATAATAAATTGTTATTTAAAAAAAGTAACTAACACTCTCAGCAGCCAATCTGGTTCTAGAGCTCCAATCCTAGGGGCAGGTTACAGAGAATGAAGAAAACATAGACTGCCCAAGCACGAACGAACAGCCATGAGTGAATTCATCAGCTGGTCATTTCTTCACCACCAGGTCACTCCCCCACCCTGGCTCCCAACACAAGATCCATTACCTAAATTGGCAGATGCATTAAACTCTGTAGACGCATCAAAGTTTAACAGGTGCACTAAGAATAAAGGCTGGGGTGTTTCACACGGCCAATCAGCAGGTCCCGTATAAAGTCATGACTATTTCCTCTTCTATTCTTGCCTGGGTTCGTGTTTGCTGCCCTCAGGTCTAAGATTATTTTATTCAGGGACTAATCCTTACCTGGGGCTTCTGTTAGAGAGAGATTTTGCCATGTAGTTCACAAAGGGATCTCAGGTGTTAATCATTACCTCTCTGAAGAAATATTCTTGAAGGTGCTGAAGCTTTTTCTTTTTCTTACCTTTCCTTTATCTTCCCCTTCTTCTTTTTCTTTCCATGCATTTACTTCAATTATAAGTTTAAACAATCCATAAAATATTCTCCATCATTTCAAGGCTCACTTTAAGACCACAGAGTTAATTACAACTCTAATGGCGGCATTATACAATGAGTTCAGTACTTCTATGCTTATGACTCTTGAGCCAACAAATCATTTTACTTTTTAATGGTTTCAGGTTAATGAGAAGAGAATGGAGGTCAATGACAAAGTAAACAAACTATTCTTGCTAAACCAAGGCCCTGGGACCTCCTGGCATATTCTCTGAGCTCCAATTTTAGAGTAGCTTGCATAATAAAACTAAAATTGGCGCATGCATAAATAGCAGTATCATACACCTATAGTAAATATACAACACTAAAAAATCATATTGTGCTTAAATTTTGACATGGTGATTTAATTTCAGCAAAATATTATCTACTACATTATATTCATTTAATATTTTATGTAATATTTTTTGTATAATTAATATTTTAAAAAGTATTTTTTGGTTGTGTCAGTCTTTTAGTTACATAATAGGAAGCTTACTAATAGTTTTACATTTTATAGTTAAATCACCTTTTAATAAAACAAGTTGTTAGGACTTAAATACAATTAAATACTTTTTCTGTTTCCTAAATAAGGATAGCTGAGATCACCAAATTGTGCCTTGAAGTATTAAAGTAACTTTTAAGAGCAGTATTTCAACAAAATTGAGTTGAAAATTAGAGAGTTATAATTAACAGAATAAAGAATCAGTATCTCAAGTGAAAAATATGACTCACCAAAATAAAATAGGCAATTAATTGAAATAACCGACAATATTAGGTAAAAAGGCAAGAATGACAATATCATTATTCTTTCACCTGAACATTTTATGAGGCCACCTTTTCTAATTTTTTCTAAAAAAGATTCAGTTATACTACACACCCTTATTAGGAAGGTTTTACAGTCACGACTGTAAAATCAAGCTAACGCTTGGCATTCTTGCTCAACCCTTTATCTCATTGCCCACAGTATGTTACATTACAAGACGCTGATGTTTAGTTTATGAAGCTGTGAATAAACGGTGGTCAAGCACATGAAGGAACAAACCTTACCGTAACCTTTTTTATAGCTCCAGCCCTGCTCCCTTTTAACATATTGATTCCAAATCCTGAGTGTCAAGATCTGACGGACTCTTCTGGCTAGAACTGGGCTCTTTCATGCTTCTTTAATCTTTCAGAGGGTTCTTGCTCAAATGCTTCCTATCAGTGTATCTGACTTATTTGAGTACTCAAGACACGAAACGAAGTTGGAATTATTTTACTATTATACAGTCAACATTTCATGGGTGTGGCAATTTACTTGTGATATTTCCTCCGTATCTTTCTAATGTATCACATATCTGTAATATATATATATATATATATATATATATATATATATATATATATATATATATATATAATTCCAAGGATAATCACCACATGCCAAATCTACAAAGAAAAACTTAACACAAAATAAATTATTTTAATGTTTTAATAGTCTTGTCTCAATTGCATAAGAGAATAAGGAAAGAGTGAAAGAAAGGAAAGATGGAATAGAAAAGAGTAAGAGAGGAGTGGAGTAAAGATGTGATGGGAGGATATTCTGAGGTAAAATATTCAATTGATATTCTACAGCCCCTTTAAGAGAAAGAGAGAGAGAAAGAGAGAGGGGGCGGAGAGAGTAGACTTAAAATGTTTTGGAGATGAAATTGTTTCTGGGTCAAGCTACAGACCTTCTCTGGCTGTGACTTGGCTCTCCTGATGGAATAGATGCGCACTGGACAGTGAACGAAGCATCCTGATTTCTGTCCAAGAGCGCCACCTGGAGTCATGGCGGGAAAGCAGCAGCAAGAAGAAAAGGTGTATCCTGGTGCTTCGGGAAGACTGGAAAAGTCAGTCCAGAAGTTAGTTCGCTTGCCAAACACAGCAGAAGAGACGCAACTAGCAGGGAACTTCAGGGAAAGAAAATACCCTCAATACATGAGGCTCCTAGAACTGAATGATTTTCTGAAGAATCATTATTATCCCGAGTGGGAAAGAAGAGCTGTTCAAAAAGAGAGAATGCTTACGACAGAACTTAGGGTTAATTAAGGGAAGTCAGCTTGACTAGTTCTTGCCCTTAAGATTTCCAGCATGGAACAAGTTGGTGTGAATACACAGTGTTGCAAATATCCATCAAATCCAAGTTCAGGGTTGTGATAAATATCTGAAATAAACATTCTAATTACTGACTTATATCTATCATATCAACTTAAAGGATGACTAGGAAAAGAACATCCTAGTAGTGAGCAAAAAAGAAAAGCCTGGGGATTTACTATATTTTGAAGCAATGAATGACAATAATAAATTTGCATCAGACTCCAGGCTACATAAGATAATGCAAATCGTATCTTAAAAGAATTCATTTTGCTATTGAATACTGCAAGTATAAGGGGCTCCACTCCATGACTAGGTTTATCTACAAATTTCCTTCTTATTACTCTGATTCCTCTGTATTTAGTTCCCAAATTCCATGACCTGACCGATGCCAGTCATGAAGGCTAAACTATATGACACACATGCAAGTAAGATATGTCACCAGTCATAAATATCAACATTTTAAAGCCTTTATTATTACCATCAGTTAACTTTTAAGCATGATAATAGTTAATGTTAAAACTTAATTTATGGTAGAGTGTAAAACATTGCTCTATATTATGATATAATAAGAGTATTAATGCTCAGCTCTGTCATGGGCTAGAAGCCTATTATAGACAGCACACATTTGAAATATTATATAGATGCTCATGTTTAGCAGAGGTCAGGGGAGAAGCAATATTTCTCTCTTCTTTCCTCTTTAATAGTGACTGTCTAAGATTAAGTCTTATATTCTCTTTAATTGGATTTAGGGCTATCTTTCATGGTGGTATGTAGTTTCATTTAAGCAGTCTGGAAAACTGAAACTTTATACACTGCTTGAAGAAAAGGCTCTGAATAATCTCTCAAACTCATTCAAGCCTGTTGCTTCTAATTGGATTTGCTTTTAATTTCACTTGTGATATTCACTTTCTGCTTTATACAATCACCTGAATACTTTGCCAACAGTTGGTGTTTGTTAAGAGTGTTGAAGAAAATAAGTTTTGCTATGTATTTGCTAAGGGATAGGCTGGGAACTGTAAGTAACCTGGGGGCATTGGTAGAGGGAGGGTCACACTGGTGGTGGAATTGGTGTTGAAACATTGTGTACCCGAAACAACTGCATTGTGAGTAATTTTGCGAATCACAGTGTCAATAAAAGTAAGTTTAAAAGGGCTGGAGCGATAGTACAGCAGGTACGGCGCTTGCCTTGCATCAGCTGACCCGGTTCGATCCCCAGCATCCCATATGGTCACCTGAGCACTTCCAGGAGTGGTTTCTGAGTGCAGAGTCAGGAGTAACCCCTGAGCATTGCCAGGTGTGACCCAAAAAGCAAAAAAGAAAAAAAAGTACCTTAAAAAAGCAAAATGAAATAATCTATATTTTCACAATCACCCATCAATTTCTACATCTCCCTTCAAAATGGAAGAAAAATTCTTATAATGGCTCTCATGTGAAAAAGTGTATAAGTTTTTATTTTTATTTTTAAGATCACACCCAGTTGTGCTCAGGGCTTTCTCCTGGCTCTGCACTCAGATATTGCTCTTGGTGAGGTAAAGGGACTATGATCAGCCAATGTACTTGCAAGGCAAATGCCTTATCCACTTTACTACCTTGTGAGAAGAATGCACAACTTTTGATGTGCATTTATGTCATTTTTAGCAACAGCTGTCAGCCACCTAACAACTTCCTGTACTAGTGGTCAACCATTAATGAGCTAGTTCTAATGGGTTTATGTTGCCATTTCCTCCTTTTGATGGCTTCTGGTCAAGCAACCCTTTAACCCTAGTTGCAGCTTTTAGATATTGTTAAAATAAATTATTTAAGTGTGGAAAGGTGCTTTCAAATTCGTTCCCATGTCATAAAGTTTATTTAGATTTAGAACAATCGTAAGGATACATTGGTTATCTGTTAGTGATTGCCAGTATTTTTATTTGTGTGTTTTCTGTACTATGAACATACAGCTACATGAGAAGAAAGCTGCATGTTATGTACATTGACATTGAAATTTATCTATGCCTTAATCAGAGCCATTGCATAGTCATGAGAGTTAACTGACTTTACGTTCTATTTATCTTATTCAAATTTATCTTATTTTTAGTTAGTATCATGAAATCTATCACTTGTAAGGAAAATTAAAGTATGTTGAACATCTTCATGAATCCATGGTACTGCTGGGTTAAAGAAAATTTCCACCATATACCTTGATTCCAACCTGAAAACCTACAATCTTCTGTTTTGTTACCTCGCTACACATGTGCAGTTCCTCCTAAACTTGCTGTGTACAAGAAATCACCGGTCATCCCCTGCAGTCATGCGTCCACTCTCCTCGTTAGCATGCACAGTACATGTGATGATAGTACGTTTCTCTATTTTATAAGACTTTTTCAAGCTTAGTTCACAGCCTGCGAAGATAGGAGTATAAAAGAAAGGCCCCTTTGAATCATGTAGACATGGCCTTTTGGGTCTTGGTTAAAAAATCTTGATTTATTTTAAATTTGATGAGAAACCATTGTAATTGTCAGGGCAAAACAAATGAAAAATATTATTTATTCTATGAAAGGATGACTCTGATAATTAAATGTTATAATTTTAGCTCATGGAATTTAAAAGTCACAAATCAAAGATTTTTATTTATATAATTTCTAGCAGTTTGTTTTCTTTTTTTTCAATTTTCAATGTACCAGGTGATGGTATTCTATTTTAGAACCAAAATTAAATTTATGCTCTAAAAAGCCTCATTTTCATTAATCTAATTATCAGCCTAAATGTTGTAGAACGAAACTTGCATTTGACAAAGTTCAAGGAAGTGGACAACTGGGAAAATAACCCAGCACTGAGGATTTGGAGTTGAAAGCATTGGATTCTATTACTACAATAATTCTTATGTTTCAGTAGTCAGTTACTTTGCCATATTTATAAATATAAAGCTCAGTTTGTATCCTACCTGTGGATGATACTGTACTAAAATTAACATTATTCTTAGGGGGAAAGCACTATCTTTTCTAATTTGAAAAAAATTGCATAACTAGCAATGAATAAAATTATAATAGTTTTGGCTTAAAATAAATCCCTTGTACATGTTTCTCCCTGTCTGGTTCTGTCGCCTACTACATGCTTTTCTACCTCATAATTCATCCTGTGAATAAACTGACCAAGATACAGGGAAGCCCACTTAAATCAAAGAGATATGTGGTCCCAATGGATACAGTGCTTCTCTCCAAATCTTACATCCTACTCAATTGATTCGAAAAATGGTACTTTAAAGAAGATGTTTCTTTACAGGCCCTATTCATCAAATATACTTGAAAACTTTCACACTAAAAATTGTGTATAGCATTAAATCACTTCATAATATATGTAAGAAAACAAGAAAACTGCTTTAATTGTTTCAGTAGTTTTCAGTTATAAAGAACACAACAATTTAAAATTTTAGCCTTTAATCTCTTTTAGCCCAATCAGTTAAATTCACTTTCTATCAAGCTTATCACTAACAGCTATGGAGGAAAGCATTTGAGCTGGCGTCTTCTAACTACAATGGAGTATGATGTAGTAGGATTTGGGGAGAAGCATTCCAGTCATGAGGGCCACAGATTAAGATCCCTATAAATATGAATCTATGAAGTCCAGTCACATGAGTAATGTTGGAAGAAGTTTAATACTTCATTTAAGCAGGGATTCTACTTTTAAAAAAATATTATATCACCATGAGATAGACCATTGCAAAGCTACTCGTGATTGAGTTTCAGTTATAGAATATGGCAGCACCCATCCCTCCACCATGTGTCCCATCACCAATGTCCCCAGTTTCCCTCTCTGCCTCCTGACTCTGAGGCAGGCACTTTTCTCTCTCTCTCTCTCTCTCTCTCTCTCTCTCTCTTTTCATTTGCACATTGTGCTTTGCAATACATTCACTGAGGGGTTATCCCTTTATCTACTTTCAATGCTGAGTTCTAGCTTAGCATTACCATTTCCAACTATTATGGGCAAACTGATCCCATCTCTATCTTACTTAACCTCTGCTTCCCATACACTTGTAGTCGATTCCAACCCTTGACATGTCCTCCTGGGTCCTGTTTTCCCTAACATTGGATATTAGTCTCAGAATATTTTTTTACACCCCTCAAATGAATGCAGTCATTCGATATCTGTCCTTTTCCTTCTGACTAATTTCACTCAGCCTGATAGCAGGGACTCTAAAGGTCAGTTATTGGATTCTAAATTTTAACTCCAACACAGTCCAGAGGTGTTATCACAAGAAAGTTATATTTCATCGCAAGCCTCAGTGTCTTTATTTTTAAGGGGATTTATGACTACAAATTTGCATTTTTAAATAAAATATTAATACATATATTTATATATAAATAAAATGATCCAGCCATCATAATTCTTAGGATTTCAATACAGAGTTCTACTAATATCTGGCATTGTTACTATAAGATATACTATGTAATTGAAATAAGAGGAACAAAATTTTGACATAAGAATAATGGTTAGGTATGCATATATACATATGTGTTTTGTATGTGTGTGTGCACAGATACACATATCACTACATTGTGCTAAATAAAACTGTATGTTCTTATTGCAAAATGAATTGCAATGCTTAAGTTTTTAAATATATTTTAAAGTGCAAATGTTTATATGTATATTTTGATCTTATTTTTCACAGTCCAAACAGTTTCTGGAGTCATAATAGGGAATCAAGACTTGACATAGATGTTAATAAAACTTGATAAATGGCTCAAATTCATGTTCTTTGTAAACATCAGATAAATATAATGTTCACAATAAACTATGGTCATTGTTACATTTATGATAAAAATTAACTTTACAAAGTACTGGAGAAACACTGAGGAGGTAATGAAAGCTGCATTTGAGAAGCAGTATAGGACAAATATATGACACAGAGATTATTTGAAAAACACTGACTTCACTTAGGCAATTTGAAAATATCTATAATCTAAATTATTGCTTTATTCAATTTTAATGGAGATGTCAGGTAGAATTTGTTAAGATTGTTCGAGAATATAGAATAAAGGGAAAAATCACAAACTTTACCAGAAAGATAAAACTATCTTCTGCCCTAAATGCATGCTGCCAAGTATTAATTAAAGAATTTTTTGAAAAACAGAATTGTGAGAAAAAAGCTAAAATAAAGATGCTTTATTTAAGTTGACAAACTATAGTAATCCCCACATAAGGACATTGAAAATTATTCATGATCTCTTAACAAATTAATAATATTATTTTCCTATATTCTATGAAAGGAAAGCAAACATATGACTCCTATCTATAATTTGCTCCAATGTTTTGAGAACAAAATAAAAATTTATGGAGACTGTTAATAAATCCCCAATTAGAAGTATACACACATTGGTCCTATGTACATTGATAAGAAAATAATTTGATGATAAATGAGAGCTAATGAAGATATATGGTTAAAGAAAGCAATATTTAAATATAAGTTGATTTGTTTATTTATTTGTTATGTTTTGGGATCTCCATCTGGCAGAGCTTGTAGACTTTCTGTGATCAGGAATGATGCCTGGATCAACCTGGGAAATGATACATGAAGCTGGGGTGAAATAGGATCAGCCACATGCAAGACAGACACTTTCCTATTGTCCATTCTCCCCCAAACCATACATTAAAGATAAATATGCACAATAGTGCTTAGAGGCTCCCAGGATATATATATATATATATATATATATATATATATGTATATATGTACATATATATACATATATATCACTATCACTTCCTGTTCATCATCTATTTGCTCGAGTGGGCACCAGTAATATCTCCATATGTCCTGTCTCATGCTAGTAGAGCCCAAGGGCGTCTGCTTGCTCGGGAACATAAAGAGCCTCAAACCATTATATTAGGTCTTGGGAATGAACTAATATAATTGTTACTGGTATTTGGCATATCAAACACAACACGGGCAGCCTGCCAGCCTTGCTGGGTAGGTGGCATACTCTTGTAGTCACCTCTAAATATAGCATTTATTGATGAGACGGCGGCTGCTTGCAGCCGCCGAATGGACTGTGATAGGCTGTCTGCTGGGCAGAGTTCTGATGAGAGGGAAGTCCGGATGTGGAAAATGGTGGCCCTCATGGAGTACGGGGGTCGTCTGGCTTGTTGTGAGGCTCTGCTGGGTGGAGGGCCAGGGCTAGATATGCAGTAAAATAGTAGAAAAATGTACAGAAATTCTTCAATTTTAATTGAGGAATAACAATGATCTGAAGTGAATAAAGTGAATAAGTGAATAGAAGCTACACTCAATGGAGCTTATCATCAGACGTTAATAGAAAGAAAACAAGTACACATGTTCTTAACATTTCAGATAAAATACATCAGTATGTCAGTGCCATGATGTTAAAATCATCTTCCTGATAAAACTCAATAAGTGCCCTCTCCACAGTTGGTCAACTAGACTTCCCTTAGAAGACAATGTAGTTTCATTTATTTTTTTGGTTGGTTCCTTTGCTTTGGGGGCCACACTGAGAAATGCTCGGGGCTTCTTCCTGACTCTGTACACTGGGTCACATGTGTTGGGGTTTGAGGGACCATATGGAGTAAGAGGGACCAGATCCATGTTGACCACATGCAAGGTGTACTAATCTCTCTGGTCCCTATTCCAGTTTGCAAAATATGTCATTTAAAATGTGAATCCTTGGATGGCTTATTTGTCATTTCCATTCACATAAGCTATTTTTTATTCATATTTCATTCACATAAGCTATGTTTTATGAAAAATAAAAAATAAACTTTAAGGATAAAGTTACACGTCATCCTAAATAATGGCAGAAAGACAACAGAAGACATTTGCTGCTACAATAAATGGTGTTCTCTTTTCAGATTCGTGTTAGCCATGAATAGAGGAAAAGATCAATCCTGTTATTACATTATTAGGAATATATGCACTTTAGCTGTTCATCAACACTGGATGTATTGTGGGGGCAGAAGAGAAGATGAATATAGGGACACCTTATTATTTTATGGTTCTTAACGTTACCATTTTATATTGTGTGTCCATCAAATGTGTAAGAAGTTATTGTGCTTCCTACTCATTTGCATCATACTTACTGTCCAATATCATCAATATGAGTTATTATTTTTTTCTTTCTCTGAATAGTGTTCTCACCCGCTAGTGTTGATATAGCTGTCAACAGCAACAAAAGCTGCTGGGATCTGCCTGATGCTCTGGAAACTGTTATGAAGATAGAGGATCTGAGAGTCCCAGGAAGAAGACTGAGGCCTGTCTCTTCAGTTACTAAGTGTCGAGGCATAAGTTAGGCAATATTTACCAGGATCTTACAGCAAGGGGAATGCAAACATAAATGAAAGTATATCTCATAATTACTCACCTAACTCCCTGCAGTCACTCTACGATGGAGTAAAACAGTCACACAATTTGGGTTGCTAAGGCTGCTAGTGGAGATTACTCTCCTTTTAGTTAGCAATTAGTTTGAGAAAATGGGATGAAGCACTTCTGGTTTATGAAACTGAAGATGATATAAGCATGTTGAGTAAAATAAGCTTCCATCAATCCATGTTTCAGAGATGAGAGCACATCCACGTATTTCTGTTGGCATGAATTTAAAACTCAGTGGAGACCAACACAGAACTTAAATGACTTTAAAGGAACATACAAGAAAATACTTCAGTATCTATATCACAGCCCATAGTCCCCAAAAGTAAAGAGACAGAGAGAGAGTGAGAGAGAGAGAAAGAGAGAAGGGGGGAGAGAGAGAGGCCTGCCAATAAGGCTGATGGCAGGAGAGAAACTGGTAGGGGGAAATATACACTGATGAAAGAATGATTGTTGGCCATTATATGACTGAAACCTAATCATGAACAATCTTGTAACTCTATAGTTCAATTAAAACACTAAATAAACAAAAATTATAAACAAATGACTATAAAGCATAGTTTTTGAAAATGTGGATTCATTTACAGAAAAATTTTGATGATTGATAAATTAATTTGTCTTAGAATAATATATTTCTACTTTAAATCAAACCTATGTGTTTTTTTATACAACATAGAATATAAGAGCATCTTTACTATATTTTATACTTTAAGGTTAAATGTGAATACCATATATATAAAAGTATTCAATGGCTATATATATTCTATAATGTTTACAGTAAATAAGCTCTATAGATTATAAGACATTAGAACACAATGTTATAGTCTGTAAGTATGATATATGAGTTAATTTTTGATATCCAAGAAAGGTTAATTTGCTATGTGATATTAAACAATTTATAAAAACTTTTCTCTGTGTTACCTGATGTTAATATTTTAAAAGGAAGTGTCATCTGGTTTATTAAAAGCCAGTTTATCAAACTTATGCTTAACTTATGATTGCCTTCATAAAACTGTATTACATAAGGGACAAATTTTTATCACCCAGGCAAGAATGAAGCTGAAAGTCATTGAACACTGTAGATTTCCCAATGCATCATAATTATTGAAACACCTGTGTTAAATAATTCTGAGTTGATCCACTCTAAAAATATAGAGTGCTTAATAGTGCCGAGAAGCAAACACATTGCCAACAAGCCACAGGTGTTCACCACAGGAAGATATGAAAATGCTGTGATGAAGGATGTGGTGACATTTCCAACCCATAATACCTATCATCTATCTATAGATAGACCTATATATCACAGAATGAACTTATGCGTTTATCACTGAGTTGATTTGTTAAAATTGCTAATGTGGCATTTAGGCTGTTTTTAAAAGTAAATAGCAATGAAATTTTCAAAATGCACATGATAAGTTGATTCATAAAATTGAGTGAAAAGGGGAAAATAGACTAGAATCAGCTGCTTAAGTTTGGGGGCAAGTGAGGCACACCCAGCTCTTCCCATGGCTTACTCCTGGCTCTGAGTTCGAGGCTCGTTCTAGTGTCTTCAGGGGACCAGGTGGGCTTCTAGGGTTTGAATGCTGTTGACCACGTAAGACGGAGAGTCATCTTCCATCTAACAATGTGCTAACAATTGTTGAAATGTAATACCAGTGTAGCATTGAATGTAGACAAAAGATATACATGATAACCTCTAAATGTATGTACTACAAGCCACAATGTGTAAGAGAAGGAAGAGAGAGAGAGAAAGAGAGAGAGAGGAGAGGCAAAGTTCTTGCCATAGAGGCAGGCCAGGGGGTGGGGGAGGGAATCAGGGGACATTGGTGGTGAGAAATGGGCACTGGTGGAGGGATGGGTGCTGGAACATTGTATGACTGAAACCCAAACATGAATATCTGTATAATTGTATATCTTTCAGTAGTATAACAAAAAATAATTTTTTTTTTGTTTTTTTTTTGTTTTTGCTTTTTTGGGTCACACCCGGCGACACTTTGGGTTACTCCTGGCTCTTTGCTCAGGAATTACCCTGGCAGTGCTCGGGGTACCATATGGGATGCCGGAAATCGAACCCGGTCGGTCGCGTGCAAGGCAAACACCCTACTGGCTGGGCTATCGCTCCGGCCCCACAAAAAATAAATTAATAAAAATCTTTCATGTAATATCATTTGAATTGGCTGTATCTTCTATAGGAGCTGACGTTTTATGCAGATAAGTAATCATATGAATGAATCTTCATTATAATAAAATATGGCTTTTGAATTTTATTAATTCAAGTAGCAGCCTTCAGATATACTTATTCCAATAAAATATAATCATGCTTCAAATAAGATTTTATTTGTTGTTATTTATGTAAGAAGTCATATCTACAGGGAGCCATAATCAAATTATCCATATTTCTTTAACATGTACACTAATCTTTTTGTTTAATTTCATTCAACATAAAAATAATAGTGAAGCATTTGCAAGCTTTATTACTGCCTTCCAGACGCCTGTATTTGTTAACTGAATTCAGCACTTTATTATTCATGCTGATGAAAGGCTACAGAAGTGTGGGTAATTTCAAAAAGCAGGTAAGTCACTAACAGCAGTGCAGAAATGGACACAGGCAGAAACACACTCACATGCTTATAGAAATACATCTTCCGCTGTTGGTTGTATTAGCATATCATTCAAAGTGGTTGAGAATAAGAAATAGGGTCTTCCAAAAGATAAACAAACAATAAAGAACAAGTACAACTATTCAACCAAACACAGAAAATAAAGAAATTATGTTCTAACATATAGAACAATGGTTCTTCCACGTGTTTGGAGTATAGTGTCTAGCTCTTCTTGGAAATCTACCTACTTAAACAAAAGTGATCCCCAATTATACAAGAGACTATTACCCTTTGCCCATTATTTCAGCGTCCTAGTGGCTGACTGTCTCACTTTGTCAAAGATCCTAGAGTTTTTCACCACTTTAATTTTTAGCTAGGTAATTCAAACCTTTACCTCTGAACTGGCTGTCTGAGAAAGTGGTTCAATTTTATTATTAGACTGTTAGCGTCTGAAGGCAAAGGTATGAATCTGATCACGTGCTATATAACTAGCAGATCTGACCAGTAACGAAGAGCCAGCACAATGAACTATAAAGCAGAAACAGATAATTCCAAGTTCTCACTTCAAACTAAAGATTATTTCTGTAATGATTTCAAGCAAAGATAAGTATTAGTGGGGCATATATAACACAAGCTTGGTTCACTTTTGTGTTATGTCCAACCAGCTAGCCATGTTAGGCTTTTATGTTAGGTTAGCACTTTTTCTTGAAGGCTTTGTTTTGTTTTGTTTTGTTTTGTTTTGTTTTGTTTTGTTTTGTTTTGTTTTGTTTTGTTTTGTTTTGTTCTCCATTAGTTGACGGAGGCATCCAGGTAACCTTGCATTTTTTGACTTATCTACTTCTGCAGACTCCTCAGAGCATGACTAAGGTTCAGTACAATGCATCCCCCTCTAGTCATCAGGAAATGGAAGAGGAAGTGAAGGAGTTTCCATTCACTGAGATGATTGGGAAGAAAGCAGCAGCTTGTTCCCCAGGATTTAGACGTATGTAAAGTGTGACTTATGCTGGGAGAAAATAGAATCTTTAACTGGGCTTATTTTCTGAAATAAAATCTGGAATTTGATGTCTGAAAGGAGAGAAAACTGAATACTGGAGGTAATAACAGTCACTTATAGAAGCATTAAGGAGAAGAAATGGTTAGAATAAATTATAATGAATAACTAGCATTTTTTCATAGAAATTATTGGAATCAGGTTAGATTCTAAGGGAAGAAATAAGATACTCTACATATTTATGACAGCTCTCTGTGGAAAGAGTCTTGGAATGTTGAGTTCCTGTCTTTCTCATCAAAGCTGTGATTTTCATTATTTCTTATAATTAAGGCGCTATATCCTGAAATGGCAGAGTCTGGCAAGCTACCCGTGTCGCATTTGACATGCCAAATACCAGTAACAATTATAGACCTCATTCCCATGACCTGATGGAATAGTTTGAGGCTCTTTATGTTCCTGAAGCAGACAGATGCCCTTGGGCTATCTCGCATGTGACAGGACATATTGAGATGTTGCTGGTGCCCGCTAGAGCAAATCGATGATCTACAGGAAGACAGTGATACAGTGATCCTGAAATACTTGCTTGCATTTCATATTATGTAGAAATTAAGAATTTATTTATTTAATATTTGGGGGGGTTTTAGACCACACCATCTGGCTCAGTGCATACTCTTGGCTCTACATTCAGGGATCACTTCTGAAGGGTCTGAGGGGCCATGGGGGAGTGCAAGACAAGTGCCCTGCTTACTGTACTAGCTCTTCAACCCTAAAAAAGTGTATATAGGGGTACATGTTTGCTCATATTGTCTTATATTCTCCAAAGCATATTCTCAAATATTGTACTATTAGATAGTTCTTGGAAAAATTGTTTGCTGGTAAAATAGATTTGGGTAACCAAGAAAATTATATTTTCATTTAGATAGTTGTGACATAAATGATTTAATGGCTGTAGCTTTACATAGTAAATAAAAGTGTTTACATTTCCTTATAACAAATGTATTAATCATATGGTTTCTAATCAAGTGCTATTTATTAGTGTATGTTGAAAACTCCCTTACAGCATATTGATTTAATATAATCTCTTTCCTTTACAGTGGTGTATAACAAATGAGGATTAAATATTAATATACCATAATGAGAGTAATATGAGTCAATTAACCTAACACAATATTCACTGAATTCTCAAATAGCATTTAGTGTGGATAATTTATTGACTGAAGAATCAACATACAATAATTTGAGGCCAGTTCATGTCTACGGCCTATCATTCAACATGAAGTGTAGTTGGATAAGAGCCAGGGTCATTAATTTGCATATTATTTCTGGCCATATTTTTATTGTAATGTCAAAGTATACCAATGGAAATGAACAGCACATGGCCCACATGCCTAGTATATTTACTACTAGGACTCCTTACAGAAAAATTTTCAACCATGATTTAACTCACTCAGCAATATTACAAAATTTAAATAGGTCAGAATTTCACATATTGCTGTGTATTACAGACTGCTAAAACGGAAGAAAATCAATGTGATATGAAAGTCACAATGCAATTATAACTTTTCCAAATGGAGGAAAACAATGTGAAATATGTATTCCATTGTTCAGTAGTAAAGCAAATCTTCTACCCTTTTTTTTAGGATAAAAGGCATATACAGTGATGGTCATGGGTTACTCCTCTCTCTGCACTCAGGATTTACTCCTGGTGGTGCTCAGGGGACCATATAAGATGCTGAGAACACAGGTTAGCCAAGTGCAAGGCAAGTACTCCATCCCTAAACAAATATTCTAGTACCAGACTTTGTGAATTCAAATCTCTACTTCTTATTTTAGTAAGATACAATTACTTCTACTGAGAGTGTACCATCTACATGGCAGAGCCTGGCAAGCTACCAGTGTTTTATTTGATATGCCAAAAACTAGTAACAATTATGAACCTCGATTCCATAACCTGAAGAATGGTTTGAGGCTCTTCCTGTCCCTGGAGCAAGCAGATGCCCTTGGGCTTTCCTGTAATGTTGAGTTCCTGTCTTTCTCATCAAAGCTGTGATTTTCATTATTTCTTATAATGAAGGCGCTATATCCTGAAATGAATAACAGAGACAGTGATACAATGATGCAATTAGAAGATATAATTTAGTAAGAGGTAATATATTAATTATCTTACTTTGGGTAAGTCGATGAATTGTTTTTTACTTTAATATCTTTGAAGTGAGAATAATGCACAAGTATCTATAATATGTCTTTATATTATTATTAATGCATTATTAATGACATAGATATTAGATAGTCAATGTTTATTGAGTAACTTAAATTGATAGTATAAAAAAAGATATAATTATACCTTCCTTAAACATATTTTAGAAAATTTTGAGCAGCTCACGTACTAAAAAAAATGCTTTTTATTTTATTATTAACACTCAGAAGCTATTTAGAGGAAAAGTATAGATAATAGTTACACACTGGCAAAGTATATTAATCAAATTATTTTAGTACTGTGATTTCACTGAGATTTGGGACTGTTGTGAAAGTCAGTGCATGGATCTTGAGTCACAGTCACAGACAAACATGTAGATTGTGGAATATTTGTAGTTTCTTTTTATCTGAATTTACTGCCATGATATTTACCATGTATTAACTTACAAAAATTGTATTAAGGCCTTTAATATGCTAGCCTGTTAACTGTCACTGTATCACTGTATTCCCGTTCATCATCGATTTGCTCGAGTGGGCCCCAGTAACATCTCCATATGTCCTGTCTCATGCTAGTAGAGCCCAAGGCATCTGCTTGCTCCAGGAACATAAAGAGCCTCAATCCATTCCGAATGAGGTCTATAATTGTTACTGGTATTTGGCATATATATCAAATACAACACAAGTAGCTTGCCAGGCTCTGCTGTGCAGGTAGCATACTCTTGTAGGCATCTCTAAGTCCAGCATTTATTGATGAATCACGTGGTCGCAAGCGGCCATGTGAGCCAGGTGCTGATAAGCTGGTCTGCTGGGGGAGGTCTGACGAGAGAGAAGTCCGGATGTGGAAAATGGAGGCCCTCATGGAGTGGGGGGGTCGTCTGGCTCGTTGTGAGGCTCTGCTGGCGTGGTGGGCCAGGGGCTAGAACCCATCATCCCTCCCGGGTGACTCGTGAGCAGCTGGTCACAGGGAGAGCCAGTAGCAGCTCTGCCCCATGTCTGCATTAACATGCTGTTAACATGCTTTCATATTTTACAAATAGGGTAACTGTTTAATTGCACCAGAACTCCAGTTCTTATACAGGCAGGCAGCACTGTGAAAATTCTACTTTTCAATTCATCAGTGAATTGCCAGCAAAGTCTTCAAGGAGGTTCAGTTAATCTCTAGGATACCCATGAATCATTCATTCTGATCTTTGGGGATTAGTCTTTCAATTGCAAACTTTTTGACTGAAAGATAATTTAGTTTACAGAGTTGATTCTGACTGAAAAAATATTTGTATTATTTATTGAGTTTCATAAGCACAGCATTTCTGGAGAATAGGATAAAACACATAAATATATTACATTCAGGACATTGCAAATCACCTAGAATTAGAGCAGGTTTTATGGCTATGTCAGGTAAAAATGTTAGTACAATATTTTTCATTCCTTTACAGTATTTTTAACTTAAAGTACAAAGTACCTTCAAAATCAGCAATACAAAATAAAATGATAATCATGTAGAATTTGGCAGTATTGTAGAGAATTAGGAGCATTTAATAATTTGATTTTTTGAAAATTAGGCTAAGAAAGTAACCTGGAATATTACATACACACATACAGAATATTTTGATAAAGATAGCGTGATAAGTAAATGCACTTCTTTTTTGTAGTACCACAATAAATATACAAGGTTGAATAAATATTAAAATTCATGACTACGATCAAAATATGACAAATGCCTCTACAATTCAAATATAGAGTAGTATTCATTCCTCCAATGTCATGTAGCAAGTCAGTTTGTGAGACTTGTGATTTTCAATAAAAGTGATGGGAAATTTGTATTTCTTATGGTAACTGGAACCAATTTGTAAGTTTATTACTTAGAACTCCAAAAGATCCATAATTTTATATCAAGATATGAAAATATTTCCTCTACTCCAAAAAATATAGAGGCAAACTTATAGCTTCAAAAGTCCCATTTTCTAGAAAACCAATTCAGCAATAAAGTAGGTATAGAGCAGACCTATAGCTACTTTATTGCTGAAATGGTTTTATAAAAAATGCGAATTTAGAAGCTATCACTTGAACACTTGATCACTTGAATCCCATTATTCATCGATTTGCTCGAGCGGGCACCAGTAACATTTCCATTGGACCCTATAATGTGCCAATGTAGCCCAATGGCATCTGGTTGATTCAGGAATATGAAAAGCCTCAAACCGTTCCTTGAGAGACTTTACAAGGAAGTCTGACCATCTTGTAGGTGGGCAGCCACATGATCTTTTGACATCCCTTGGGATCCAGTCGGTAATGGCTCTAGTCCAGCGGTTGTCTCCAAATCACATTACATGTCCAGCCCATCTGATTTTCGATGCTTTGGCAAACGAGACAGCATCCCTGATTCTGGAATAGCGACGGAGGTCAGAACTCCAGATTCCTTCTCTCACTTGAACGAGGTGTGATATTCCAAGCATAGCTCTTTCATTCCTCTCTGGGAGACCCGAATAGCATTCTCATCCTGCTTTCGTAGGGCCCAGGTCTCTGAGGCGTATGTTAATGCAGGGAGAATGGTGGAGTCAAAGAGATGTGCCCGGATCCCGAGGTTCTTTGTCCTTTTAGCTATTTTTTCGATGCCTTTGAAGGCATTCCATGCCTCTCTCTTCCTCCTGCACAGCTCAGGAATTAGATCATTCATCATGCTGACTTCTCCTAGGTACACATAACTGCTGCATTCAGAGATGTTTGTTCCATTGAGAGTGAATGGAGCCTCTGGAACGGAGTTCATTTTTTCATAAACATGGTTTTCTTTAGATTCAGCTGTAGACCTATCTTTCCACATTCTCGGTCGAAGTCAACCAGCATTTGTGCTGCTTGGCTAATGTTTCGTGTTATTAGAACGATGTCATCAGCGAAGTGGAGGCGGTGTAGTTGCCGACCATCTATCTTCACTCCCATTCCTTCCCATTCTAATTGTCACATGTTGTTCTCGAGGGTGGAGCTGAAGAGTTTAGGTGAAATGGTATCACCCTGTAGAACCCCTCTTTTGACATCAATGATCACTTCTTTGTAGAATGGTGATATCCTGGTGGTGAATCCATAACACAGCTCACGAAGGATCTTGATGTATTGGGTTTGAACACCCTGTTTGGCTAGGGCTTCGATGAAAGTTTCAGTCTCCACAGAATCAAAGGCTTTCTGTAAATCAATGAACGTGAGACAGAGCGGCATCTTGTACTCCCTACAAACTTCAATGAGCTTGGTTACTGTGTGGATATGGTCGATTGTGCTGAATCCTTTCCGGAAGCCTGCTTACTCGCATGGTTGTCCTTCATCTAGTGTTCTGCTAATCCTGTTCAGGATGACTCGTGTAAACAGCTTGTAGATGACGGCCAACAGGCAGATGGGGCGATAGTTGCTGATGTCGTGATTGTCTCCCTTCTTGAACAGTAGCACTGTCCCGCTGGTTTTCCATTGGGAGGGCACCTTGCATTCGGACAGGTAGCGTGTGAAGAGCCGGGCTAGTATATTGATGAGTACCGACGGCAGATTCTTCAGGTGTTCGGGCCTGTCTTTGTCTGGGCCTGGTGCTGTTCCCTTCTTTACCGATGAGATGGCATGTCGGTTTTCAGAAGGGAGAATGTTGGGAATGACATATCCATCCTGTGGAATTTGGTATGTGGGCAGGTGGATGTGGGTATCAAAGAGATTTGAGTAGAAGTCCTGGATAATCTTCCATCGCCTTTCTGGAAGATTTGATAGATCCATCAGGGTGTCGGAGGGCAGTCATCTTAGTCTTATAGTTGGCAAAGGACAGGCGGGAGGTGCAAATGCTTTTCCCGGCTTCTGCTGCATCTTCCAGTATTTGTGCTCTTCTGTCTTTTGAGGTCTTCTTTTATTGCTTCTCTGCACCATTTAGCAAGCTTGGACGTTAGCATTTGGTCTCCTTAGGCTCACGCCTTGCCATGTTGGCGAATGAGCTCAAGAGTTTTTGAAGACAGGGGTCCTTTTGTGTCTTTCTCTCTCTTGGCATTCTTCGCACAATCATGGATGTGCTAAACCAGTCAGTTGTATTCTTCATCGATGTTGTCAATGATGGTATCTTCCCATGCTGCTGCAATGGTGCCAAAGAGTTACCAGTTGGTGGTCGCTCTGGGAGTTCTCTTCTTAAACTTTGCAGCCTTTTCTCCCCTTTGCGGGAAGTAGAATTTTGCACAACGGAGACTGTGGTCCGATCCTGTTTGGAATTTGGGGACGACAGCAACATTGGTCAAACAAAACCGTCAATTGAATTTGATGTGGTCAATTTCATTGTGGAACTGTCCACCAGGAGATTCCCATGTCCAACGTTTCGCTTCAGCTTTCTGGAACAGTGAGTTCCCATGAATGGTCTTCGTGGACATGATGAACTCAGATATTCTCTTACCCTGTCCATTCCATTCTAGGCCATGGGTCCTGATGTGGAGTTCTTCAGCCGATCTTCTCGGTCCTATCTTGGCATTAATAATCACCGACTATGATCTTGTAGAAGGTGTGATCTTTTTTATAGAAATCCTCCAATTCCATGTAGAATTTCTCAATTTCATCTTCTTTGTATGTGGGTGTTGGTGGGTAGACAATGAAGATAGAAATTGCTGGCAGTGGGCCACATCTCCTCAAGTGTAATCATCCTATTCGGTTTGTTAGGCATTCAAATGAATCAATGTTGACGGCAATGTTCGTGTTGACAAGGACACCAAAGCCACTGACGCCTCTTTCCTCGCATGTTTCTAGGAACAATTCTTCTCTGGTGTCAAATACATCGTGATGCAACTGACGCCTCCTCGTCTCAGTCAGACCAATGACGCCATACTTGATCTTTTGTGCTTGCACCATCAGATCCTCAATATATGCTTCCGATGCCAGTGTACGTGCATTGAACGTACAGACAGTCATTTTAGTCCTTCTTTTTGGCAGCCTAGGATGGCCGTGAAATTTTATCAGGCACTTCTTGTTCACCTTTCTTACTGCTGCAGTATTAAGGGCTCTTTCTGGGTCAGGAAAATCAACATTTTTGTTACTGGATTTGGCATATCGAACACTCATCGGACAGCTTGCCAGGCTCTGCCGTGCGGGTGCTATATTCTCATTATTTTGTGGGGCTCTCTCAGAGGGTTGGTAGAATATTTACAGTAATTTGGAGGTAAATCGCGCCACTGCAAGCAGCGGCCTTGCAACAGGGAAAGCTGGTTTCTGCTCTGCCGGGTATATCTGTGTCTTAGGCTCAAGCATTCCTGTAAGACATATCTGTGACTTAGGCTCAAGCATATCTGTGTCTTATAGCTCAAGCAAACCAAGCTATAAATTTCTATATATAGAAGCTAAATTTAGAAGCTATGAAGATGTTCCCTGGTTCTCAGAACTGGAAATTTCTGGTTTATTAATTACATAATCTTATTAGAAGACCTTACTCACATTAAGGAATGTATGAGGCTAATGTCTGAGTGCATATACACACACACAACTCACACAATATGGAAACAGCTCAATTTAAGATGAAGTTACACAAAAGAAGTTCTTTAAGCTTTTTAAATTCTTCAACTTCTTTAAATGTTTGAATAAAATTATCCACAAAAAATATAATTATTGAATTATCTCAAAATATGCATGCATTATAAAATTTGGTCAATATAATTTAAAATAACTATAATTAATTCCTCGCAAGATAAGGAAAAAAAGAATATACATAAAAGTTGAAAAGGTTTGATAAGTAAATAACACAGGTTGCTAATAATATTTAGAAAAATACTTTAAGGGCTTGGAGTAAAATTTTAATTGCTGGATTAAAATAGTTGCTTTGCAAATGGATGGGCATGGAGAGTATCATGCTGGGTGAAATTAGTGAGAAAGAGAGGCTCAGACATAGAATGATTGCATTCATTTGTGGGATGGAAAAAAATACTATTAGACCAATACCTAAGGACAGTAGAAACAAGGGCCAGGAGAATTGGTTTACTGTTAGAAGCTGCCTCAGTGCTTGGGAAAGGGCTGCTGGAATATATAATGGACTTCTCTGGCAAAAATAGTTGGAAATGATCAGTCTGGATAAGAACTATGCTCTCAAAGTAGGTAAAGGAACAGACATGATAAGTTCTCAGTACCTGTATTGCAAACCTTAAATGCCCAAAGAGAGAGAGAGGGAGACAGAGAGAGAGACAGAGAGAAAGACAGAGACAAAGAGAGACAGAGACAGAGACAGAGAATGAAAGAGCCTGCCAAAGAGATGGGTTGGAGTGGAGGGAGGGCAACAGGAGTGAAAAGAGGGACACTGGTGGTGGGAAATGTGCACTGGCGGAGGGAGAGGTGTTGGAACAGAGTCATGCCAGGATGTTCACTGGTTCTCAGAATGATTATGACTGAAACCTGATCATGAACCGCCTTGTAACTGTGTATCTCTTGGTGATACAATTGGAAAAAATAGTTGCATGACAATATATTTCTATTTGCTGTAACTATTGAAACGACTTAATCAAAGTCATTTGACTAAGTGTAAAGTATAACATTTAGCAATTTACTAAGAAATACATAAAAAGAATAGATGGCACATTATGAGTTGCAGAAGTTAAGTTGTCAAGTTATTTTTGGCCATAATATGGGAAGATAATAGAAGACTGGGTGAAATACAAAGAGAGCCTATTGGGATAAATAAAACAAAGGGCATACTCACTTTGTTAGGGAAAAAGTATGTTCAACAAGAAAAGAAATTCTAATACACATGCCTTCACACACACTATATAAAAGTTTCCAGTTGTGTATCATGGAATAACTTTCAGTAATGACCTTGTCAGATGTGAATTCTCTTCACTTTTACAGTATTGATTGTGCCAGAACAATCTTATGCCAAAAACAGCTCACAAAGCTAACTAGCCACCTTTTGTTGAATGAAGGGGCCTACCTAGCTTAGGATCTTTGCAGTTTAATCTATTTACAGTTTAAGCTACTTACATGTTCTTAAGCCAGGTTTCATGTTAATGAGATCTCTCTTCTGTAAATACTGATGGAGGGTGTGGTAGTTACAGGAGTCATTTTGACTTTGAATTAATAAGTTCTGAAACATTTATAATCTCTACTATGATTTCAATGTTATTTAGATTGGCCACAATTCCTCTTATTACCCACTGGTCCTATCGTGGGACAGTTAGAATTTACCAGGAGACCACCACCCTGACTATGAAGAGACCACCATTTAAGATTAAAGGAAGGATCATACTAGTTTGCCACCAAGCAGGCAGGCATGACTCTTGCAGTAAACAGAGGAAAAGACACTCAGAGTCACCCTGCTGCAGATTATAAATAAAAAGACCCCTGTGGGTACTACCTAGACTGCATGAATCCCATGAAATTATGATGTGTTTCTCCCAGAGAATATACATCCACTAAGATGTGTTTCTTTATACCATCCCTGTTTCTCTCTCCAGTTTTTTGGCATAAGAGATAATCTCAGAGGAAGGGGACTATTCACTGGCATAATTATTTGTTTAGACCTGAAGCAAGTGTGGCACCAACCTAGTGTGGCATCACCCTACATCTACACCTAGAAACTGATTTGTTGATCTTTGTTCACACTACTTTGTTTACTACTTTGACTCCACCGCTCTCCCTGCATTAACATTTTCGTAGACCTGGGCCCTATGAAAGCAGGATGAGAATGCTATTCGAGTCTCCCAGAGAGGAATCGGAAGAACTATGCTTGGAATATCTTGCCTCACTCAAGTGAGAGAAGGAATTAGGAGTTCCAACCTCTATTGACGATCCAGAGTCAGGGACGCTGTCTCGCTTTCCAAGGCATCGAAAATCAGATGGGCTGGACATGTAATGCGATTTGGAGATGACCTCTGGGCTAATGGTGCCCGCTCAAGCAAATCAAAGAATAAAGAAATGTCAACTGATCAAGTGGTCAAATATTTACACTACCCTCCTGAAGATAGGATTATTGTTTGGGGTATATATAAAGCGACTGACTTTAGGTGGATTCATTCACATTGTTGGGAGACTTGGACCCAAGTGTATAATCAAAATTCTGACCAGGAGCTAGAGGTCTGCGGAATCCCAATATCTTGTATTGTAGTGGCGGATCTTGTTCTATTATTGATAATCAATAAAAGCCTTTTGGAACTGGGCTAGACTCAGAAGTAGAGGGGACTCATTTCCTGATATTGTGGGGACCCCAGCAGCTCCTCACCACCATTTCCTAAAGAGAATATCACCTGATTATATTATCTTTTTTATATGTTATCATTATATTAATATAATGTTGCTAAGTTTTAGTTATTTACAGTTTTGAATCTATGCATATGAGATATAATGGCTTGAATTTTCTTCTCCTGTGTTTTTAATCTGATTTTGCTACTTGACAGGCCACAAAGAGTTCTGAAATGTTACCTTTATTTTTTAATTTTAGATGAAATTGGTATCATTTCTTCTTGAAATGTTCAGAAAAAAATCTCTAGTAATACATCATTAGTTAGGGTCTTCCTATTTTGGAAGTTTAATAATTGATCCGATTTTATTACTGTGTATTGAGTGACTTGGTAGTTCATTGGTGAAGTTTATGGAGCTAGGACATACTCTCACTGATACTCAGACCTATTGGTTGGCTGGACTATGCCACTGAAGTTATGCTACCTTGGCCCTCCTATGGGGTGACAATCTCAGGTGCCTCAACCATAGTCGGAGACCACCTGAGTCATACCCAGAAGTGCTAGTGGGAGAAGGGGGCAGGCATGTGGTGCTCGGGGTATATTTGGGACCTTCTGCATACAGCACATACAATCAGGCCTTTAGGGCTATCTTTCCAATCCCATATTATATATTCTTCTGTGAGTTTAGTTTATGTGTTATTTATTTATGGGGTTGGTCCACACACAGCAGTGCTCTGGGCTAATTTCTGTGTCTTTGTTCAGGATTCACTCCTGGCAGTGCTCAGGAGACCAGATGCACTGCTGGAATAGGAACCAGATTGCCCACATGAAAGGCAAGTGTCAACTTCCATACTGTCTTTCTGGGCCCCTTTTCCTGATTTTTAAAACTGACAAATTTTATGGAGGTTATGAGAATTCTGAGCCTAGATTTGATGGGAGTATTCTTTAAGTATCTTTTTACCTTCAGGTCTCTTGTTACAGATAGTGATTTTCTACAAATTAGAAATCTTACTGATTCCATTTCAGGTATGATACCTTTTTTGGAATGGCTTAGCGAAGTAAAAAAAAAATCTATCTACTCAATATGATAAATGAATATAAGTTAGGAACACCCTGCTGGAATAGATATAAGAGGCAAGGAGAGGAGAGAAAGACTAACAGCTTCCATAAACCGGTAGGGGTGCCGCCATCTCAGTTGCCCCCACGAGTTTTCCAACCTAGAAGCAATCAGACATTTTATAGAGACACCATTCTTTCTTGATCTGATTAATCAATTCATTAGGCATTGAGGATCTAATTCAATCCCAAACCTCTCTTCCCTCCCCAGAATTGCAGCGCAGGGGCAGTATGTTCCAACCCTCTAATCACATGATTGATCTTTCTAGAAAATAGCTAACATTCATAAGGGGTTTCCAAGTTATTCCTTTTAACCAACCCCTTCTTGATAGGGGCATACATTTTACTTTGGTCTCTTCTGAATTTTATTGGGAAGTAGAAACAATACTCCCAAATTATAGAAAAAGATACCTTGTTACTTTTGCTCATATTATTTGTGGAATTACTTTGGCCAAGAATGAAGAAAGATGGGAAGACATACTTATTTAAAGTGATAAATGTTCCTGTAATTACTGTTTTCACTGTATCCCACAAAATGTGCCTTTATTTTCTTTTAATTTGAATAATCCTTAGTTTTAACCTTTGTTATGAATTAACGATTATTCAAAATGATGCAATTTTCTTTGGGAAAATTTTAGCCACATTATTTTTTCTTTGTTTTTAGTTAGATAAATGAAATTTGAGAGAATAATTAACATGGTATGGTCCCTGGCAGACCCCATTGACACCACAAAGAATGCTTTATGATCAAGCCAATCTTGGTGTTGGATCCACATGAACTTAAAAGGAATATATATTTTCATGCTACTAAAAGCAACATTTTATAAATCTCAAGTAGGTCAAACCAATAATAAAATTATGTCACTTATATCCCTACAGATTTTCTAGATGTTTCATTCACTTAATTTTATACTTGTCCCAAGATAAAATACTGATTTAATGGTGCTGACGTCTCCAACTATTACATTTTTTCTATTTCCACACCAGTTTCATCAATTTTTACTGCCCTTATTTTAATACTTATTCTTAGGGGGTGGGGAAACACCCAGAAGTGCTCAAGGCTTACTCCTGGATTTATGTTCAAGGATCACTCCTAACAGTTTCCAGGGATCATATGCAGTGCCAGGAATCTAACCTGGGTTGATTGCTTGCAAGGTAAATGTTAACCTGCTGTATTAGCTCTCTGGCCTCTATGATAATATTGTTACGTAGGTTCTTGCCTACTTAAGCTTTACTTTATTGCAAATCCTATTTCTTGATAATTATGCAATAATGTTCCTGTTAACCCAAGTTTTAAAGTCTGAACTCAGTGTCAGAGATATAGTAGAGGACACTTGACTGTCCAGGTTTCAATCCCTGACAGTCCATATAACACCCAGATACTCACTGGTAGTGATCTCAGCACAGAGAAAGAAGTAAACCCTGAGCTCAGCCAGGTATGGCCCAAATCAAAATTAAAAGAAAACACAAGCAAAAGCAAAATCAAAAGTCTGAAATCAATGTTAATAAATCAAACATTGATTAGGTAAAAAATAATTGAAATTGGCGGAGCACAGATTTTTATCACTTGATCACTTGACATGCCACTATTTGTTGATTTGTTAGAGTGGGCGCCAGTAACATTTCCATTTGTCCCTGTCACGTGCCAGTGTAGCCCAATGGCTTCTGCTTGCTCCAAGAATACGAAGAGTCTCAATCCACTCGCTCAGGGTCTTGATGAAGAAATCTGACCATCTTGTAGGTGGGAGGCTGTTGCAGGACACCTAAAAGCCTAAAAGTCTCTGCATTGCCCTGGATTGCCTACTGCAAATCACTGTGTAGATAAGGGGGTAGTTTAAATGTAGCAGTTTATCTGACCATGTATTCTGTACTGGCTGGTATAAATATTCTCTCATGCTACCACAATCATGGTGGGACTAGCTAGATCTTACCAGCAAATTTGCCTGGCCACGTTGGATCTTTAAGTAATTAGGCCAGAGAGAAATGCTGTTTGCCTCCAAGCAAGTAAGCATGGCTCCCTGATAACTCAAAGGCAACTAAAATACAAAACTACAGTGAAGTAGATGAGACTCTTGTGAAGGCTTGGAGAAATATTTCACTGGCATTAGTATTAGTCTTTGTTACAGAGACATGCCATCTCAGAAACCCCCTTCTCTACACTATAAAGGCATTTCCAGGCAGATCTTGGCTCAAAACATTAGCATATAGTAGGGCCTAGGTGAGGTGCTGGGAGAAATTACCTAAGGGCATTTGACCCTTCCTGCTTCCCATAATAGTGGGAAGTCTGAGTTGCAGTGGTATAAAACCAGCCTCCTTCCTCTTTCTCTCTCTCTTTTTGGGCTCTCTTTTGGGCTTGCACTCTTCTTTAGAGTCTTGTCTTTGTCTCCTCTTTACAGGGCCTTTACACGTGGTGGCCGCCATCTTGGCCTACACGTGACTGGGGTTCTAGCCGGGAATCCTAAGCACGGATTTTTCCTATTGCTGATTTGTATGCCTGAACCTGTGATAAGTAAAGCATTTTAAAACTGCATCGGGTTCCTGAGTTTTCATCCATTCCCTGCCAGCTTCGGAGGTAGAGGGGAACTTGCTTCCCGGCACTGTCAGGGACCCCGGGGACTTCCCGACAGGCAGCCATGTGATCTTTTGACATCCCGTGGTATCCAGTCTGTAATGGCTCTAGTCCAGCAGTGGTCGCCAAGTCACATTACTTCTCTAGCCCATCTGATTTTTTGACGCCTTGGCAAACGAGGCAATGTCCCTGACTCTGGTCATCGATGGAGGTTGGAACTCTGGATTCCTTCTCTCACTTGAGTAAGGCGTGATATTCCAAGCATAGCTCTTTCAATTCCTCTTTGGGAGACACAAATAGCATTCTCATCCTGCTTTCATAGGGCCTAGTTCTCTAAGGCATATGTTAATGCAGTGAGAACTGTTACCATTCTCCTGCATTAACAGATTTTTATATAAACAAAAAAATCTATCTAGACGATCAAATATTGGTTCTCTTGTGGAACAAAATTCAGGTGATGAAGTTTCTTTTTTTAAGAGTTTTTTGTTAGGATTTGGGGAGATTGTACACGGGTAGGGAGGTTGCTTGTAAATGGCTGCGCTGGGTTCAAATCGAAGTCCACTAAGGTCTTTCAAGTCTGCCAGGAATGATTTCTGAGCTCTGCTATATGCAAAGAATCCCCCATCCATTTTTTTTAAATTAAGAGTTTGTTGAACTAGATAGATAATAAAGTGGATAGGGAGGTTGCCTTGCAAGTGGCTACCTGGCAGGAAATATGGTGCCCTGAGCCTTGCTAGGAGGTGCCTAACTTGTCTTATCTGTATTCCTTCCATGTGCAGTGATCTTCCTTTCCTTCTTTTCCCATCTTTTCTAGTCCATATGAAATATTTTATGCAATTACATTTTCACTCCCATCTGAGTTTATGGATTATACTTTTTAAGTGTAGGGTACCAAATACATGAAATTAAATTAATATTTGCTGATTTTTTGTTTTGTTTTTAATCTTGGTTTAGTAACAGTGCGTTACAGTTTTATACCACTGCCAATGACAGGACTTAATGACTACAACTTTTCACCACCACACCTTCACTGGGGAGTCCATTTCTCTCCACCACTTGGGACCACTCTTCCATTTTTCCTCCCTCCTATTTATGTTTAACTCCTATATCAAAATCCCCAAGTTCCTGTAATTTTTTGGATGGATTTATCTCCTCAGATTGGATTTGGTTTGGCTGTCTTTTTACATACTATTTTATTTTTGCTGAAATCCATACATATTGCATGCACCAGTAGAAAGTGAGATAAATGGTTCTTTATGTGAATTTTTGGCTAACCTGATTGTATGTTTCACAGTTCAAGGCTCCTTGAAGCTTGTTAACGATCAGTGGGCCCACTTCTAATTCCTTTGGTATCCATTATCATTGATTTCTTTATTATCTAGTTTCCACACTTTCCTATTTCTAAAAATGTATTTTAATTTTAGGGATTATGATTGATAATATGTTAATGGTAGAGTGTCCTGCATATGCTTACAATATATACTTTTATCCAGAGTGTTTGATTTCCACAATGCACCATTGTATCAGTCCCCTTTAACCCCAATACAACAACCCCTTGTCGGGAGCCTCTGGGGGTCCCCAACAGTATCAGGACAGAAGTTCTCTCCTAAAGTTCTCTCCTACCTCCGAGGCCACTGAGGAAAAGATGAAAACTCATGAGTCCGGCACAGTTCCAAAAGGCGCTTACTAGTACAAAAGCTCTACCACTGCAATCCAGTATAATGGAAGACCTCCAATTCTGGTCAGAACTTAGACCAAAGAGGATTCCTCCAGAGATTCCCATCAAAGTGGATCTTACTAAAGAAGAGTCCCACCAAAGAGAGAACCTACCAGAGAGGAATCCCACCAAAGAGAGTGTACCTCAAATCTGTCCCCATATCGCTTCACTTGGTTACTTGTCTTCCCGTTGTTCATGGATTTGCTCAAGTGGCATCAGCAACATCTCCATACATCCTGTCACATGCTTGTGTAGCCCAAGGGCATCTGCTTGCTCCAGGAACATAAGAGCCTCAAACCATTCCATCAGGTCATGGGAATTAGGACTTTAATTGTTACTGGTATTTGGCATATCAAATACAAAATGGGTAGCTTGCCAGGCTCTGCTATGCAGGTGGGATACTCTTGTAGTAGTCTCTCATCTTTTGCATTTATTGATGAACTATGCAAGCCGGGTATGATCAGCTCTTGTGATCAGTTCTTCTGCTGGGTGAAGCTCTGATGAGCTTGGAAGTCTGGATGTGGAAAACTGTGGCCCTCATGGTGTGGGGTTCCTCTGACTTCTTGTGAGGTTCTACTGGGGTGGCGGGCCAGGGCTAGGATCCGCCTTACCTTCTGGGAGCCTTGTAATTAGCTGGGCACAGGAAGAGCCGGTAGCAGCCCTGCCCCATGTATGTGAGTCTCTGGATCAGCATACCTAGCTGGGCTTGAAAAAGACTACTGTAGGGTGTAACTCTGATGAGCCTGGTTTGTGATTAGCTCTTCTGCTGGGTGGAGCTCGGATGAGCTGGCGAGTCGGATGTGGAAAATGGACTCTCACATACATGGGGCAGAGCTGCTACTGGCTCTCCCTGTGCCCAGCTGATCACAAGGTACTCGGGAGAGAGGGCAGGTACTAGCCCTGGCCTGCCATCCCAGCAGAGCCTCGCAAGAAGCCAGAGGAACCCCCACACCATGAAGGCCACCATTTTCCCCTTATATACATCAAAGTAATTCTAACTGTTGACAGGGAGGGTCCTATCAACAAAGATCAATCCAACAGCTTCTAGACAGTAGAAGAGTATAGAAGGGTAGTGCCACACCCTACTAGAGGTCTAAAAAATGATTATGCCAACAGATTAATCCCTTATTCCAAGATTATCTCTTATGTAAAACACCGGAGAAAGAGATGAAGCTGGTATAAAGTAATACATCCTAATTTCATGGGCTTCATGTAATCTAGATTGTACCCACATGGTCCTTCTTATGTATTATCTATACCAGGGTGATTCTGAGTATCTTGATCTCTGTATAATGAAAGAGTCACACTCGCCTGCTTGAGGGCAAACTAGTTTGATCCTTCATATAATCTTAAACAGTAGTCTCAATGTAGCCAGGGTGGTAGTCTCCTGGTAATGCTGAGTCCAGTGGGTATAAAGAGGAGCTGCGTCCAATCTAGATAACGTAAAAGTTCTAGTAGATGTATAAGAATAAGTCAGAAGTTACTCATTCAGCGTCAAGGTGACTTTTGTAAGTACCACACCCACCATCAGTGAACCCTGGCTTAAGAACATGTAAATAGACTTAGCTGTGAGAGGATAAAACAGCAAAGCTCCCGAGCTAGGCCTGTCATCGAACACCCCTGACTCTAGATAAGCTCAGTTCTGTGGATCAGCTTTCACATTCTGTTGCCTTTTGTCATTTGTGAATACTCAGTATGTTTCTTTATATCCCACATAATTCAGTATCACATATTTCAATCAGGCAGTCTACTTTGTTTCCAGTGATAAGAGCAGGGAATTTTTTTCCTTATATTCTCTCTCAATCAAGAAACTTTATAACTTAGTAGAAGGCTATTAATCTTCAGGAAGATGAATTTATGACCACTATAAATAAGGGCCAATTTCTGTAAATTACTGCCTGATGAGAGAAGTGACAAAAAGGAAAATAAAATCTGCATCTGATAACCCAATGGTACTGCAATACTAAAATGTGTCTTTGCTAGGCTTGGGGCAATTGTGGTGAGACAGTCACTCCAGGGCTCCGACTGAGGTTGATAGAAATAAGCCGAATGTTTAAGTCTCCCCTGAAATACTTCTGTTGAAATTGTCACTCCCAGTATGATGGTATTAGGAATTTGGAGCCCTTGGAAGGTAGTTCCATTATGGTGCAAAGAAATTTATGACCTTATAAAAGACCTATGGTCTCTATCCAGACCACAGATTCTGCAACAATGAAAATGTGAGGTTCAAATCTCATCAGTCATTTTAAAATGTGTTTTGTCAAGGAGGTGGTACACTGGGAGGTCAGGAGGGAATTTGGGAACACTGGTGAAGGGAAGCTGCCACTAGTTTTTTTTAATAGTGTTTTAAAGTGTTTTAAAGTTTTTTTTTAATAGTGATTTAAAGGCGTTTCTCTCTTAACCTTCCTGCATGTGAGGATGCACATGTAAAGAGCTTTTACGGAACACTGAGAAAGAGGCTTTTACTGGAACGTGGCAACTGTCAGTCTGATCTTGAACTCCATGAACTCCAGATCTATGAGAAATAAGTTTCTAAATGGTTTTCTATAAACCAGACAGATGTTGGGATTCTGCTATAGAAATCAGAACTGATGAAGAGCATGGACTAAAACTTTGAGAGTTGAGTGCCCTTCTTGTCTGCCCACTTCCCTGCTTTTCCCATTTCCTTTCAAAGGAGTGTCCACTGTATTTTGCAGCCCAACATAGCAGTTCATTATCTGCCTAGATTTTGATATGTGACAATGATAAAAATGAGAATATTTGAATATTTATCTCACAATTTACTGATGAAACTTATAGAGGAAAGATCAGGTTTTCTCTTGGATGGAGCTCAGTAAATGCTTGAGATGAGAGCCTTCTACTTAGAATACACCACCTACATGGCAGAGCCTTGCAAGCTAGCCATGTTTTATTTGTTATGCCAAAACTAGTAACAATTCTGTACCTCAATTCCTAGACCTGAAGTATGGTTTGAGGCTCTTCCTGTCCCTGGAGCAAGCATATGCCCTTGAGCTACGCTTGCTTGTGACAGGACGTACGGAGATGTTGTTGGTGTCCACTCCAGCAAATCGATGAACAACAGGAAGACCACTGTAATACAGTGATATCTCACAATGTTTTTGTCTTCTAATAAGTAGTCCTTCTGCATTTTGGCAGCCTAGTTTAGCCCTGAGATTTTATCAGCCTCTCCTTGCTCATGCTCTTTAGTGCTGCCATATTTACCGCCCTTTCAGGGTATGGTCAGGGGAATAAACAATGTTTTTACTGGTTTTGGCATATCAAATACACATTGGACAGTTTGCCAGGCTCTGCCTTGCGGGTGGTATACTCTCAGTAGCTTTCCAGGCACTCTGAGAGGGGTGGGTAGAATATTCTTGGTAATTTAGAGATGAATTACTTCTAATAAGTAACTTTGAAGTATTTTTTTTCTAACTTATTCACACATTTATTTTTGTTTGTTTTGGGGTCATACCTTGCATGCCGGGGATCACACCTGATGGTGTTAGGTGGATCTTAAAGGTGTGGGGGATATTTCTAGGAAATAAACCCAGCTCTTCCATGTTGAAGGCAAACACTCTACCCCAGTTCCATCTCTCCAGTCCCATTCACTGTATATTTAGCTTAAAGAGATGTTGATTATTAATTCTGAGGTCATAAACGAGACTACTTACATGGTAGGAAAAGGTTTGGCACTCTCATTTTATTTTATGTACTTACAAGTACTTTAAACAAACCACAGACTCTTAACTAGGATCTATGTAAGATGCTACAATTTTGTACCTGGTGATTTATCACCTACATTTCAGCTTAACTTAAAAAATGAGCAAACATATATTTGAAATATATAAGTGAGCAAGAGTTGCATGCTTTGCTTTTGCAGATTCTAACTTATCCAAATAAATTTTTGTTCATATTTTTTGTTAGCACACAACTGACCTCAGGGCTTCCTCCTGGCTCTGCTCTCAGGCATCTCTACTGACTGCTCAGGGGCCATGGGAGGGATGAAATCTTGGTCAGTCGCACACAAGGCAAGCTCTATCAGCTGTACGTCTCTCCAGCCCAATTTATCTGAGAAAAATCAAGGCAGGTATACATAAAATTTATCCTGGGGTAGAACTTTTTTGAGGGCATTATTATAAATATATGTCCATGATTTCTTCACTTTAATTAAAATATACATCACAGAAATCATAAAATGAAAACATTTTTTCTCCTGTCATATTTAAATGTGTTGGTTGTCACCAAAATAGTATTTATCTGCAGTTGAATGCCACTAAAAAGATAAAAATTATAGGAAAATTTGAAACCATCTTTTCAATGGCCTTTTCAGTTTCTTGCAAAAAAAAACTAACAACAACAAAACTTTTGTATATGTATACATACTTCTGTGTGCATCCATATACATTTATACATATGAAATCTGAAATCATATTTGAAAAGTGGTGGAAAACTTTAAATGGCATAATTTCCTTTTAAAAATATTTCATAAAGCCATCTAAAATGCATAACTTATGTTGAAGAAAAGGAGGCAAATTCTTATTAAGTTCTCTGCAAACTCTGTTGAAATTTTTAGTCTCAGTAAGCCTCATCTTTCTCCAGAATTCTACCCTGATATTTACCCAAATCAACTAAACCTATTAGATTTGATTCCATAAAGTTCTTACATGTTATTTCCATCATCTGTATAACTTAAGGATTTAAGATAATGTTAATTATCTTAAACTATTTAGCAGCATTATTTCTCTGAAAAGTTTAAAGTGTTATCACTGTGCTGTATTTACTTAATGATATGCCTATATTCAAGTTAAGATATAGCAAAGACAAACAAGAGGAAAACAAGGGAAACTTTTTTAAAGAAGTTTCATGGGAAGAAAACCAGTTGGAAAACAGTTTTGTGTTCAGCTTAGTGTAGTAAGAAACTACCAGTTAGTTTTCCTTTTCCTTATCTTTCCTCTTTCAAAATCAGTTATTCTCTTAATCATATCCTATACCATCTGTATATGCTTATGTATCTATACGGAACTTCATTTATCTCTCTTTTAGTAGCTATTATTTCTATGTAACCTAAGCAATTTTTTTTTTAAATGGGCCTTTTAATCTCAGGAGCTGATAAGGTTCTTATGAACAACTTAGACCCCAGAACGACCTTAGATGTGAAAATAATATAACTTACTAGGACACTTTTCTAATGCCCATGTGTGATTGAATGTGAAGCAATCACAATTATAACATGATTGTTCTAAAAGTCATTACCTCTCATGTTAGAAATGTCATTTAAATGTCAGTTTGGGAAAATACAGACAACCAACATAGACTCTAACTGAACGCCACTTCAATCACCTGTTTTAGATGAAGCGACATTTTACTAACCACACATCAGCTTGTCACTAAATATTTTCTTGATTGATAAAGTGGCTGGACTATGCATAATTTATTAACTAATGTGTTTCAGTGGTTCCTCTTTTCTCCATTTGTGAGATAAGTTCTTAAAACTAGCAATAAGAATAAAGAAAGAGACATAAAATCCTAAACAAAATATGTGTTTTCATGAGTCCTCCAACCTAGGGCAGTGGGGGTAAGGTTTAGTTATTTTAGAAATTTGCTTATATGAAATGCAACTTTTTAACTCCTTCTTCGCTTAGTAAAATATAGAATTAAGTTAACAAAATTGTTAAGTAAATAAAAATACCAGGAGAAAACAAAGAATCCTTACCATTGGAACATTCCTTCATAGAGATTTCTCTAGGCAGGATTTGATTTTTTTTAAGGAAAGTTTTTTCTAGTGACTCAAATAAATAAACATACAAATAAAAGTAGTTTCTGCTTCTTGGCCCGCAATACTGCATAGAATATCAAAATATTTTCTCTTCAGTAAGAAGTTTCCCATGGAGCAAGTATTGAGTGGACTGGAAAAGGATAGAAGGAGAAATCACTGAAATAACAGCTCTGGGAAGTGTTATACTGTTGGAGAATATGGTGCTGGGATGTTTTATGCATAAACACTATCTAATGGATGCTATTATAAATTACAGTGCCTAAAATAAAGAAAATGTAAACTTCAAAAGTGGTGGAATAACTCATATGCTATAGTGTATGCAGATGATATTGAGACTTTTCTGGATAAACTAGTTCAAGTTTCTCTAGGGAAAAGAAGTTTTATCATCCTACTCACTCTCACACAGGAATAAGCCTATATCCCAGAACAATATTTAATGAGGTATATAAGACTCTATTGCATGCAATTTCGGTGGGAAGACATTAATGACTCTGAACTGGAGACATAACACGGTGTCATTAACAAGTATTGCCATGAGTTCTCACTGCTGCTAGCAATTTAACCAAAGGTAATCATATGCTTTATAACTAGTCTGCCTCATAACAAGAATCTAAAACCCCTGTAATCTAACTGCTCACTTAAATAAGTGAAACAGAAGGTTACATGAAACAGAAGGTTACAAAAGAATAGTCATTTTTTTAACAATGCTAGAATTAAGAGCATTGTGAAGAACTCATGATCAATTAATAAGTGTGGTAACAAAGTGTCTACGTTCTTTGACACATTTCCTGAGATAATGCCTCTCTTTTCTCAGTCACCAAAAATTGCTGTAGAAAATCACATAGCCGTGGAGAAAGATGCTGCATTGAAGTTATATTATGGTTCTCATGGACTCTTAGAAATCCTTTTTGTATGTCTCATTAACAATCAGACTTATACTTCATTAATGGGCAGCGATACTAAAGAATGTCAGAACTTATCTGACAGCACTTGTATATTCTAGGACTTTGAGCTCATCTTGAAATCCACAGCTATTTTTAGACTTGTAAACACCATGAATGTGTTATACTAGCCTCCTTCAGTCTTTATTGTAATCTCTGTCATCACAGATTGTGTCCTAACTCATTACCTATGGGTTCTCAAACTTTATTATGTAGAAAGTCATTTGAAGCTTTTATGAAAACTCAGAATGTTGTACTCTAGCATCAGATTTTTCTAGCTGATAGTTCTAGGGTGGGCTTAAAATTTTTCATTGCTTAAAATGTTTCTTCTGCTGCTTTGGGAAACACAGAGGAAACCACCAAGCTGTAAAAATATAAGTGACTTTTGTACTAGTAAGGATTGTTTTTATTGTGTAGATATACCACAGTTTATTTATCCAGTTTTCTATGATACATCTATACAATGGAATACTATGCAACTTTTTAGGGTTACTCCTGGCTTCTGGCAGTACTCAGAAGACCATATGGGATGCTGGGGATCGAAACCAGGTAAGCCACATGCAAGGAAAATACCCTCCCCGCTGAAGCTGAATTATTGCTTAAGCCCAAATTTTATCAGCTGCTTTGCATTACAGTTGATCTTATCTCACTTCATTTATTTCCTCCTCTTTATGTCCAATTTAATCCTAACAAACAATTTAAATAATTTTCATTTGGAACATTTAAAAGTCCCTTTTATTGAGCTAATGGTCATATCTTTTTAAGTATGATCACTGAGTTAATCTACTTCATTGTCTGACACTCACATCTTAATTCAATACATTTTTGCCTTTGAGCCCTGTGATTCTTCTAAATTTACTCTCTACAGATTCAACATCGATTTAATTGTAGTGTTAAAAATTTCATTATATTTCCAAATATCCCACTCTGATCAGACTGTTCACTTGAAACTTAACCATCATTTCTGTTGTCACCCATGGCTCATGGTAGCTTTTTCTCCCTTTCTTTGAATATATTTATTAAAACCCACTTTTTACTAAGTGTTGTAATTTGATAATCTGCTGTAAAAGAATATTACTGATTGGCAATTAAAAAACAGAATTTCTTATTATAACTCCAGAATGATCTAAGTTTGAAGTTAAGAATTTAGTGTCTCTTGAGATTTCATGTCTGCTTCCTGGTTCATAGATGACTAATTTGACTCTGTTCTCAGATGCTGGAAAAGGGAATACAGGGCTAGAGCGATAACACAGCAGGGAGGGCGTTTGCCTTGAATGTGGCTGAGCCGTGTTTGATCCCTCAGCATCCCATATGGTCTCCCAAGCACCTCCAGGAGTAATTCATGAGTGCAGAGCTAGGAGTAACCTCTGAGTATTGTTGGGTGTGACCCAAAAAAAAAAAAAAAAGAAAAAAGAGGAAAGGTAATATATTGGGAGATTGGAGTTTCTGACAAAAAGCATTAAATGCATTTATGGAGACTGCATGCTAGTGACATATTACCTCAGAAAGCCAAATCTGTTGCCACCATCTTTTTGAAAACTAGTATTGAAACAGTGATGGGTGCTGAATCTTGACCAGTTCTCTCTATATATCTTAATATGCCACATAATATTTGACTTAGATTTTGTTAATTCTTGCATGTTGATCCATCTTTGAGGATCTAGATTAAATGTGAATCTGAGTCATAGCAAATGATTTCTTAATGTATTATTGAGTCTAGTTGATCAATATTTTGTGACAAGTTTTACATCTCTTCATTAGAAATACTGTTCTATAATTTTCTTTTTGAGCGACCTTACTTTGGTTTTGGTATCATAGCAATATTGGGAATACAGAGTATTCCTTCTCCTTCCTCATAATTTTTGGTAGAGCTTAAGAAGAAAGAAACTTATTTATTTTCTCTGTGAGACTAACTAAAGTTTGACAATTTTGTTTATCTTTTCAAAGAAAGAACTCTTGCTTTTATTGCTTTGTTGTATTGCATTGTGGGATTCTTTTTTATTTATAACCTTTCTGATTTTTACTACTCTTTTCTTCTTGCTAACTTGAAGCTTCCTTTGGTCTTCTTTCCAGGTTCCTTTAGGTGTAAGGTTGAAGTTTCTGAGATTTTTCCTCTTTATGTAGATCTATATTGACTTTAACTTCGCCCTTTGCTGTATCATGCTGGTCGTGGTAAAACATGCCCTTATTTTATTTGTATACATATTATTTTTCTTCAATTTCCTCATTTCCTCAATATTCATTTAGTTATAGGATAACACTTTATGCTAATTTTGAAAATATTGATGAAAATAAATGTTAATAATGTTGAAGCTACATGACAGGACATAACAATTTGAATAGGCAGGTAAACTCAATTTAAAGTAAATTTTCATAGTGATAAATTATTTGAAATATTTAGCTACACAAAGTCAGACAAGTTGTGAAATAATTATTCCATGAAGAAGTAATTCCATGGCTCAAAAATTACTCATGAAATACTACTTATGCATGTCAATGAAAGAAAAAAACAAATTAGAAGAAAAATTAAGACAAAAAAAATCAGACTTAAGAAAAAACAATGTGAATCTGTTCCAGTTATTTTTATTTTTTTATCATAAAGTATCATTTTTACTAGAACATATGACTCACAAAGTATAGGTACTCTGACCGACCCTTGGAAGGCATTTTCTCGAATGAAATTAGTTGTTCTTTCAAGTAAGAGAACTCACCACTCTTATAGATATCAAATTAATTTATATTATTAATGAGAAATATCTTTCCCCTTTAAGTTTCATCAGTAAATGCTCGGGTTGAGAGCCTTCTACTGAGACTATACCACCTACACAGTAAAGCCTGGCAAGCCACCATGTTTTATTTATTTTTTTATGCCAAAGACTAGTAACTATTATGGACCTCAGTTCCATAACCTGAAGAATGGTTTCGGGCTCCTCCTGTCCCTGTAGCAAGTAGATGCCCTTGGGTTGCACTTACTTGTGACAGGACTAATGGAGATGTTACTAGTGCCCACTCGAGCAAATCGATGAACAATGGGAAGACAGTGATAGAGTGAGACAGTGAATGAGAAAATGGAAATTTAAAACTTTTTATCAGTTCCTATAAGCTTTGATAACTCTTCAGTTCTTAATTTTTTTTCCTACAGTGGAAGTGTTAGCATGATGGCTGATTTCTTTTTATTGATTAATGAAATATGTCAACATTTTGATGTCTAAGTCAGAGAACCATTATTTCCCAAGTGTTCATGCATAATGTTACAGAATCACGCATGGATAAGAGATCCATTCAAAAATACACTATGGACTAGCATACTTTAATGCAGTTCACAGTACATTCACTGATGTTGATTCCAGACTGAAGCCCTGAGTATTGTGCTCTGAATTCAGCTATTGTATTTTTTAGCAGCATTATATATTTTCAAAACTTTCTTATATATTTTTATGCATACCGTTTTCATTTACTTCATCTATTGATATCTTATTTTCAGTGAGTGTCATTAAGAATGTTACTTCCTGATATACAAACTAGGTAGTTCCTGATGGTTTTATGAGACAGACTGGAAGCAGTAAGAAAAGAGGTATAATCTCAGTAAACCCTCAGGCTTATTTGGGGCACAGATGTTTCACCTTCCACTGAAGCCAATTATAAAAGTATCTTCTGTAATTCTGTTCCCAACAAATTCCACTAACAGCCGAATTTTCCAATAACTCTTATTCCAAATGACAGTGTGCAGTTTGTATTTTTATTCTAATTATCAATTGGTAGTTCTTTTTTTTAAAAAGTACTGGATTTACTTCCTTTTTGTCAAGAATTTTGACATATATTCACCAATTAATTTTTGCTATTCTGAGCATTATAGATTCTACAATAAGAGCCTCAGACCTGCAAGTCATTCGCTGTACGGCTGAGTCATGCCCTTTGACTTCATATGCCGTAATACTTGGAGTCTGCTAGAGAACCAAAACATAATATTCGCGTAATAGATGTTACGAAAATGCTCTCTGGTTAAATCTGATCATTCAGAAATAAATGGGATAATAAACCTGTTACCTATATATTACCCAAGAGAAAGGTGCGATTCTCAACAGATATAGTGGAATTGTTCATAGCAATTTTATTCACTGTAATGAAAAACTGGGAACCAAACAGTCACTGACTTTGGTTTAATAAACAAATATGCTATTATTACTTTGTAGTAGGGAGAAACACACATATAAATCGTCTTTTACAAAATACCATTAGGTTGCACAAATTCAATTTAACAGGTAAAATTCTTGGTAAATGATGACTTTGCTTCTTTTTGAATTAATTGTAGCTGAGGAGTTTTCAATGTCAGTCTTATTAAATTATTTTTAAATTAGTCAGTGTTTGGTTTCTAAACTTGAGATTCCCAGTAACAAATGAAAGAATATTGGGTTAAGTATAAATTTTTTCCATGAAGCTGATTTTATCAGTCCAGAGGTTCAGGAGTGGTTATCAAGATGCACACAGAAATGAGGTTTACATTGTCAATCTACAGTGATAATCAGAACGGCGGAGTCAGCATTATTGAACAGACATATATAAACAGAGCAAACCAGTGGAGACAGATTATCTGAAAGCAGATTTCCATAAAGCCCTGATTTATGTATGCACTCCACTGGGAGTCTTCCTCGTTAGTCAATTCTCAGTCTAAATTAGAGTCATCTTAATGGTGCATCAGAATCACATGTAGATTGTTTACAGATTTACATATGGCTGAAAGACACCATCAAGAATATGAAATACCGGGTGAGATTCTTCAATGTTTTATAAATTCCCTGTGCAATTTTGATTCCACTACAAATTTGTAAAGCTCTTACTGAATCCCTTTTCACATTACTAATTCCCTTTTCACACGTGTCTGTGCACTCCACTGACACATTTGCTCTCCCATGTTCAGTTCTGTCAAATCTTGATTTAGATTCTGGACTCATGTTAATTTTATTTACATGTTAAGATTCAATGAAGCATTCTCAAAAATATAAATGGATTAATGGAGAACAGCATTACCTGCACTTAATGGTCTGACCTCTAAAAGCACCTTCTACATTCAGTTAGGAGATTGAGATACTGGTTGCATTTACATCTTTCTCCATTACTTCTGCACCTATTTTAGTTGAAGTGTCATTATCTCTTAACAAGAAAATTACTTTAATTACATAATTGGTGCTCCTGTCTTCATTTTTTTAGTTTTCTAATCCCATAAATTCTTATTAATTTCCCTAAATAAAAAATTTACTCCAAATATAGTCCTTTCAAAACGTTTTTCTACTAACCAGAATAGAAGTGTTGTTCAACATCACGAGGATCCAACCTACATTAGTACTTTCAGCTTAATAGAGTATATTTCTATTGGGATAATCTTCACTAACAAGACATATTTTCTCCACAACAGCCTCCTGGATTTCTGATTATATGCTTTGAAAATTGTATTTTTTATTCTGTGTGTACTATCTTTTCCTTACAAAACTCACTCTCTATACCCATAAAGAAGCAAGTGATCCTTTTCTCACTATGCAATTATCTTCTAGTTTATGAAGTTGCTCTTTGATGAAAGAAATTTCTCATTACCAAAAAGAAACTAATATTCTTTGCCTCCTCATTCATTTGTAGAATATAGTTGATTCACCTGGATTCAAAAGCTACCATGCTCCTGACATCAAATACAAGTTTGAATAAAACTCTGTAAAAGATGTTCTTACTAAAGAAACATCATACTGATTTTCATAGGCTGGGGATACTCTGGAGGACTTTGGTTTAAGAACTCTCTGTTCTCAGAGATAACTGCAAATACAGATGTTGCAGAGTGTAGCAATAGTCTAAATGTCAATTTCAATTTTCCACCACTGGAATGATGATCAGTGGATGATCTGTGATCTTAATCATATAACCATTTCATAGGAGGCCAAACTTCATAGAAGAGATCAGAGTTCACACGTTTTTATTGAATAAAAAGTAGCAGAAGACCTAAATACAGTGTTCACGTCTATACTCCAGAAAATTTAAGAACTGATTATATATGAATATATATCAGCATACATCTACATACATATGTTATATGCATATATATACATATATATATATATTTTACTATTTTCAACAAGTTTTGGGTCATGAGGTATTGTGTTAATATTAAAATTATGAGTCTCCTATTAGTGAAGGACAAGTTAACTGAAATTGTTACTTCATTAATGACATAATTGAATTAATTTCTGTCAATAATATGCTGTTACCTTAGCAAAGAAAGCAAAACACTACAGATTAAGTGAAAAGCAGAACTCATCAAGGCTATAAACTAGTTGAATGACAATTATCCCTGTCACTCTACTGAAGGAAATGTGAAAACCAAAAAATATATGAAAAATTGGGATGGTCAGGAGCATCTTGGAAATTGTATGTGTCCCATTTCACACTGAAATGAAAAACACAATAGAAACTCTGAAAGGCTAGAAAGCCTTAAAGATATTTTGGAGGTAACTGCTCCCCAAAAAAGATAACTGCTTCTGCTACTTTTTATTCAATAAAAATGGTGTGAACTCTGATCTCTTCTACGAAGTTTGGCCTCCCTATGAAATGATTATTAAGAAAATGGCTACTACTGGACTGGAGCGATAGCCCAGCGGGTAGGGCATTTGCCTTGCACGCGGCCGGCCCATGGTGGCTCAGGTTCAATTCCCGGCATCCCATATGGTCACCCGAGCACCGCCAGGGAGTAATTCCTGAGTGCAGAGCCAGGAAAAACCCCTGAGAATTGCCGGGTGTGACCCAAAAAAGCAAAAAAAAAAAGCTATTATTAACAGTAAGTTTTGAGGGATACTGAACACACTGTATTTCCTGGCCTTCTGCCAGTCTTGATGTGCTCTTGAGGAATTTAAGCAAGGAACATCTAGAGGACATTATCTTCCATTTACTAACACCCCAGATCTTGTTGCAAAGTCCTTGTAAGCTCATACTACACCAGTCACAAAATGCTTCCAAAAAGACTGAGTGAGTAGAAAGTCACTTAATCTTGTTGAAAAATCCTCTACTCAGGTCCGCAAAAGCTGTAAGCAGGTTTCTGAGCCTCCCGAACTGGAAGAACCAGGGATGCCTTAGTCAGAAAATGGAACAAACAATAACATAACAGGAGTTGATAATTTGTTGGAGTACAAAAACCAAATCATTTGTCTTCATTGTTGAGACTTTTCTTTCAAACAAAGGAAGTTCATTTTTTTTATCCTGTGACATTTTCTATTGTGTAAGTCACTTATTTTCTGCTTAACAATTATAGACCTCATTCCCATGACCTGAAGGAATGGTTTGAGGTTCTTCATGTTCCTGGAGCGAGCAGATGCCCTTGGGCTACACTAGCACATGGCAGGACATATGGAGATGTTACTGGTGCCAGCTCAAGCAAATCGATGGGCAACAGGAAGACAAGTGATACAAGTGAAGTAATGTTTCTCTTCCTGGGTGATGGCCATGCTCTCTTGAGAGAAGAAATTGAAGTATAATTTTGAAAAACAAAATGCAAGTTTTTATTTTTCTATTTTATACAAATACCTTGTTTGCAGTGTTTTGAATTAATATTCTTAAATAATACTGATTTTAGGATAAGGTCCTTTCCAGGAGCTTTCACATTTATACACTGTATACAGTTCTAGACAGGTTCTGGTTCCCGTCATCCCAGTAAGCCTAGCAAGAAGCCAGAGCAACCAACACATCATGCAGTCAGTCATTCTCAACATTCAGACTCCATAGTTCCTCAGAGCTCCAACCAAGAGAAAAATCTGATCTTTCCCCTATAAGTTTCATCAGTAAATGCTCAAGATGAGAGCCTTCTACTGAGAGTATACCACCTACACAGCAGAGCCTGGCAAGCTACCCATGTTTTATTTGTTATGCAAAAAACTAGTAACAATTATGGATCTCAATTCCTGACCTGAAGAATGGTTTGAGGCTCTCCCTGTCCCTGGAGCAAGCAGATGCCCTTGATTGCTACACTTGCTTGTGACAGGATATATTGAGATGTTACTGGTGCCCGCTTGAGCAAATCGATGAACAACGGGAAGACAGTTATACAGTGATTTATTTTATCATTGTCAAAATGATAAAATAAATCACTATGCATTATCATTGCATAGAAAGGGATATGTAAGCTGCTTTTAGTAGGTTCTTCAAAATTTTCTGTGCAAAAAAGTCTATAATTTTATTTAAGAAAATAAACAGAGTGAATAGTGAGGAGAAAAGGTGAAGACTTTGTAAATTAAATTACATTTATAATTTGTAATTAGCTGCATTAAATAGTTTCCACATTTAATTAGTTAAGAGAGTTACAGATGGCCAGAGAGATACAGTGGGCAGGAAATGCTTGATCCTTGGCACAGTATTTGCTACCCTTGGGCCCTCCAGTCGTGACCCTTGAGCACAGAACCAGGAATAATTCCTGAGAACTGTCAGGTAAGGCTTAAAAACAAACCAGCCAAAAAGCAAAAGGAAGACACATATCAGCACAAAGACAGGAATCTTAGTTTCCTTAATAGTAATAAAATCAGGAAGGAGCATAATGACAGACAGGGTTCATGAATCTGTAATAGATTTAGAGCATATCTCTTGTTATAAAAGTAAGCACTTTATTATTTTATAAATGAAACAAAAAAAGAAATGAAACAAAAAATATGCCCCCACCTCAAGAAAATGAGTTATTGTTCAGATTACATTTTTCTCTCAGGGAACATTTAGCCGTTATTAGGGACAGTCTTGATTGTCACACCTTGGGTGAAGAGTGGAATGTGATGGCATTAGAATATTTAATGGAGAGGGCATGGCATCATGCAAAGCTTCTTATCATACACCAGATAGTTTTTCCTAAACTAATTGTCCAGTACAAACTATTAAGTGTACGAAGACTGAAAAAGTTTATTAGAGAAAGTAATGTTTGGATACTTGGGGAAGAATAGAAGTAAGCTATTTTTTTCATCCCTTGGTTAAGTTGGAATTTTCCTTATCCTTTAAAAAATCATTACCCACACTCATTTTATTGTTAAAGAGTCATCATGTTTCTAAAAATAATATGAAGTTACTTCAAGGTCTGGCTATGTGGCTAAAACTTTTATCTAAAAGCTTTGTACAAGAATCAAACACTATAATGAAATAGATTCATAGAGAGGCCAATGGATCTCAGTTTTATCCTCTAGTGAACGTCAAGTTGACTTGCACTGAAACATGAGGCAAAGCTACTTCCGGCTCTTCCTGTGGTTGGCTGATCATGAAAATCCAGGAGGGAGGATGCGTTCTGACTCTGGCCTGCCGTGCAAGAGAGCCTCAGAGGAAGCCAGAGGAAACTCCCACATCATAATGAAGGCCATTTTCAACATCTGGACTCCACAGCTTGTCAGAGCCCCATCCAAGAGAGAAGCCAATCTCAAGCCCAGGTACACACAGGTCTCAGTGGCTAAAGTCACAGGACTTATGTGGAGATGGAGCTGGGGTCACTCTTCCCCACCTCTGTCCCTTCCAGGAAGTCCAGGGGATGCATCCATGAACTGCTCTGGAGCTGTCGACTGTGATCCAGAGACACAGACACATGGGACAGAGCTGCTACCAGCTCTTCTCAGTACATCAAATCATTACATCCTAACCCCATCCCTGTCCATTTCCATGAACCTCACTGCCCTCTTCCAGTACTCAGTGAAACTGAAGACCTGTCCTGTTACAAAACCTGTCTTCCTCAGTGGATTACTCCATCCACTGAGGAGGAGAAAAGAAAGGAGATGAGAATGCTAGCCTGACAGCAGACTGGGTTCCCTCGGATAAATCTAGAGCCACGGCAGAGCTAGGCAAGCTACCCGTGGTGTATTTGATATGACAAAACTGTAACAGTAATGGACCTCATTCCCAATGAATGGAGGTGTTACTGGTGCCCGCTCGAGCAAATCGATGAACAACGGGAAAACAAGTGATACAAATGATACAAGAACTTCCAATTATCCTCCACAATGCTAAATTCTAAAAATCAAATTCCCTAGAGGAACTGTAATTATAAGAGAAAAGTTTGAATTTTCAAATTTCACTTTTGTAGCCTAATATTTTTACATATGAAACTGACCAAAATTGGATTCCTAGGGGGTGTTTAACTCTTCTGACATTTTGTTTTCCACATATTTGCACAACATGACAGAATCAATCTGATGTCAATTATTCCTACTACACTGTTCTAGAAAAGTCTTTAATAGACATACTATGTATGACTTGAAAAGAATCAATGATGTGAATTAACCTGTACTTTAAAATCTCCCCTTTCTGAGGCACATTTTTTGTTTTATGATCTATTTTACCAAAACTCTTCAGCGCCACCCTCGAGAACATCAAGCGACAATTAGAATGGGAAGGAATGGGAGTGAAGATAGATGGTCGGCAATGACACCACCTCCACTTCGCTGATGACATCGTTCTAATAACACCAAACATTAGCCAAGCGGCACAAATGCTGGCTGACTTAGACTGAGAATGTGGAAAGATAGGTCTACAACTGAATCTAAAGAAAACCTTGTTTATGAAAAATGAACTAGTTGCAGAGGCCCCATTCACTCTGAATGGAACAGACAACTCTGAATGCAGCAGTTATGTGTACCTAGGTCGAGAAATCAACATGATGAATGACCTAAAACCTGAGCTGCACAGGAGGAAGAGAGCAGCATGGAATGCCTTTAAAGGCATCGAAGAAATAGCTAAAAGGACAAAGAACCTCCGGCTCCGGGGGGGCACATCTCTTTGACTCCACCACCGTTCTCCCTGCATTAACATATGCCTCAGAGACCTGGGTCCTAGAAAGCAGGATGAGAATGCTATTCGAGTCTCCCAGAGAGGAATTGAAAGAGCTATGCTTGGAATATCATGCCTCACTCAAGTGAGAGAAGGAATCGGAGTTCCAACCACCGTCGCTATTCCAGAATCAGGGATTCTGTCTCGTTTGCCAAGGCATCATCGAAAATCAGATGGGCTGGACATATAATGTGATTTGCAGATGACTGCTGGACTAGAGCCGTTACCAACTGGATCCCACGGGATGTCAAAAGATCACATGGCCGCCCACCCACAAGATGGTCAGACTTCCTTGACCTTCCAGGTTTGAGGCTCTTCATATTCCTGAATCAACCAGATGCCATTGGGCTACATTGGCACGTGATAGGGTCCAATGGAAATGTTACTGGCTCCCGCTCGAGCAAATCGATGAATAATGGGATTCAAGTGATCAAGTGATCCCTGGGGAAGGAAAGTATCAAGGAATGTAGTTAACATATTTGGAAAACTGTTTTTTTCCCTGCATGATACTTGCCAAGTCATGGATTCACTCACTGTTGTCACTGGTGTCAATGTCAGCTAAGTGTTTGATGTAGAAGTTTTCTGAGTTGGACCTGCACTGATAAAATGCTACATCTCGCCAAAAGAAACTTATGTGTGTGTTCTTATCTGAGTTAATTGAAAACTACAGGGCAATAGAGAGGACTGAGAGTAGGTAGGAGCCGTCTGTATTTATAGAGTTTGATAAGCTTTTTGATATATGTTTGTTTCTTGGACCAACCAACAATATAGTCTGAAACACAATGGGGCTAAGATCTGCTGGAAATAAGATTATAGGAGAGAATGACTGGGAATATAAGGGTAAAAATATGTCCTAAACCAAAAAAATGATTGGTAATACATATAAAATACTTGAAATACTTAGAATTCAATAACAGAAAAATATAGAGAATTTCCCTACCTGTTACACTAGAGGACTGTCATAGACAAAAGGGAAATAAGCGCATTTTACATAATTCCAACTCTGGAGAGCCAGATATTAAAATACATAAAACAGATCCATCGTTGACCTGCTCCAAATCTTTAGGTCACAGAAGTGTGGATAAGGAGAAGTAGAAAATATTCACGTGCTGTTATGAATAAAATGTAGACTACAGAACAGGTCAAACTCTGAATCCAAAGGGGTGGAGGGCAGAAACCAGGATTCAAAATCCAAATCTGTAACAAGCAATACTGGAATAAGAAAAAAAAAACCTAGACTACTATGTGTGTGTGTGTGTGTGTGTGTGTGTGTGTGTGTGTGTGCGTATGTGTTTGCACCCTCGAACATACATGAATGTATGGGAAAGGTGGAATTAAGGGGGGGGAATTTCATCTCATACACCAGATATGGTAAGAAAAAAGTCTATGAAATCAAGCATTAGGCAATGCTGAGTCTTCAAATATCAAATCCAAGAAATTATAGATCATGACTCATAAACCACTTTTCTAGAAATCCTCACCACTTAAGAGCTGTATGCTCACCAGCAATGAGGCAGCCAGGCAAGTCCCCAGGGACTATTTCCTTTTAAATTTGAGAGTTGTCACCCTATGGGGGCTTTCTGTGATGTATGCTATGCAAGTACTTTCCAGGGAAAGGGATAGCTTTAAGCTCCAGCCACACCTAGAGAGTGCTATGTTCTTTTATAGCAAGTTTCCCCAAGAAAGTTCTACGTCCTTTCTTCCTAGCTATCTCTATGCATCAACTTCACGGAGAAAATTTCAGGCAGAAAAAAGAGAAGAGACTCCCAATTGATAAAGAAATTGCGTAGCCTTTCTTCACAGAGTGATTTTCTTGTATGTTGAATGAATATTCAGTTGCAAAAAATTGAATTTTCTTTGAACGCCAGCAAAAAGAATATCTCCACACAAAAGTACAATGGGATGGAAAGAATAACATGAGCTGAATATATGTCATGAATTTTTCTGCTTCCAAATACCAAGAACAAAGAAAAGGAGAAAGCTTGTAGTTGCTACTTAATTGAAGAAGGAAGATAGAGAAAACATATCTCTATTTCTTGAGAAAATATATCAAAACATATTTGATAGAGAACAAATCACATAGAGAACAAATCACATATCAGTGATTTGTTCTTTAAGCTATAAAGAGAGGTCAATTTATAGCTCAGTGGGCAAGGGTTTAGGCCCTATTTTTTAAATGAAATTTTACTGGAACACCATTATGTTCATTAATTTATATCATAGGTGTCTATGGCTACTTTCATAGCCCAAAGGCAGAAGTCAGAGAGTCTAATTGGCAAGGAAACACTAAGTGATTTACTTTCTGCTCATTGATAGGAAAATTTTCAATTTTACCTGCTATAAGAAATTTTAAAAAATTATGAAAAGATAGTCTAGGTTGTAATTCCAAGTTGCATATATGCATATAATTTTACTCTCTAAAACTTTACTGAAGTGATTAAAGAAAACTGGATTACAAAGAAAGTGAATCATAAAGTTAGCAAGGCAGAGAAAATAGAGGAGTATATTATGCATCAACAAATTATTGGAATCTGAAAAACAGATGGTTTCGTGTTAACAGAATTAAGAAAACCAATAATGTTAAGCTCTAAACAGGAAATGAAATGAGGAAAGTTCAGAAATGGAGAAATATTTTTTTAGTGCAGAATCCTTAAAGCACTCATAAAATGGTACCAAAAGACAAAGGAGGAATGGCAATAGGCACATTTAACTGAAATGAACAATAAGACAATAGAGATGTGTGATTCTGCTATTGCATATTTATATTAAACCCTGATGTCTCTCTTTAGTCAGGATTGTGCTACGTCCATAGTGATCTGTGTAAACAGAAATGCATTTTAAAATATCTGTTCTGACAGCTGAAACTCCTGTTTCTTCAGAAAGCTACACAATGATAACAACTGGAATTGCCTTTAGTGAGAAAACTGAAGTGTTTAAAGGAAATGGACTCAGGAAGATCTTATTTTGTTGGCTTATCGTTTATATTTTTTGAAAGCATTACACATCATGATTTATAAATCAATAATAAGAAAGTCAGACCCCTGAGTCTTTATTTTAATATAAGGCCAGTTTGACTCCTATAATTCAAGCCAAGACTTGATGTGCTCTGAAATCTAATTAGTGGGAGTTATTAAACAATGGGTCTTCTTTGTGCCAGGCTGAAATTCGTTATATTCCTGATGGTCCACTGAGCTATTCTTTCCCACAATATGATTTTCACTCACATATTCACTATTCCTTTACTACTACCTCAATGAGGAGATTCAAGAAAGGCTGGTTCTGGGAGATAAGAAGTATAATGCTGACTAACATTATTAATTATAATATATCACTGTATCACTGTCTTCCCGTTCATCTTCAATTTGTTTGAGCGGGCACCAGTAACATCTCCATATGTCCTGTCTCATGCTAGTAGAGCCCAAGGGCATCTGCTTGCTCCAGGAACATAAAGAGCCTCAAACCATTATATTAGGTCATGGGAATGAGCTCTATAATTGTTACTGGTATTTGGCATATCAAATACAACACAGGTAGCTTGCCAGGCTTTATCATAATATATAATAAAGAAAATTACACTATGCTTTGTTAGCAAGGTACTGATATTTGATGGAATCTGCAAAGTTAGGATGGTTTCTGTGAGCATATGAAATTAGAACTATATTTTATAAGTGAGTTAAGGACCATAGAGAGAGCTCAATAGACCAGGAGCATTTTTGGCACATGGGAAGTCTAGGTTGAATCCCTGGTACCACATGGTTCTCCCATACTCAGACACAGGTAAGCACCAACCACAAAGCCAGGTGTTGTCCCTGAGCACAGGTGTGACTCTACAATGAACAAATATACAAAGAAGAATGAGATACAATTATGTACTGGTGGACAAAGAAGTTGTCTAGTTTGGTAGAAAAAAAACACAGCATATTTAAATTATTTGTGAATGCTGGTAAAGTGCAAAGACTTTCAATGTTTAGAGGCAGAGCATAAAAAGAAAATAGTGACATTGGTTTGGGCAGGAATTTAAGAAGGTATAGGTAAAAACTGAGGAAATTGTTACAAATTTCTCCATATCTAGAAGGAAGTCTTTGAAGATCGTGAGCAATAAAACTACATAATAAAAATAATCTTTCTTTCTCTAACTATTTTTACTTTTTTTTTTTTTTTTTTTTTGCTTTTTGGGTCACACCGGCAATGCTCAGGGGTTACTCCTGGCTCTGCACTCAGGAATTACTCCTGGCGGTGCTCGGGGAACCATATGGGATGCCGGGGGATCGAACCCTGGCCGGCACAGGCCGGCAGTGCAAGGCAAAAAGCCCTACCGCTAGGCTATCGCTCCGGCCCCTATTTTTACTTTTGTTTTTTTGGGCCACACCGGGTTTTGCTCGAGAGTCATTCTTGGTTCTGTACTCAGGGATCACTCCTGGCGGTGCTCAAGGTTTATTCATGGATCTATACACTCAGGGATTACACTGATGGTGCTCAAGGGAGCCTACGGAATGCTCAGAATTCAATCTGGTGGACTGCATGAAAGACAAACACCCCACCCACTGTGCTATCACTTGGCCCCTGATTAATCTTTTTAAAATAGTCCATTTAGCAGAAAGAAAGAATGTCTATTTAATCTAAGAGTGAATTACAAAACCAAAGTGCCTAGAGTGGATTGTATTTAAAAGAGGGCCATGATAGATGTGGATTTATTGGAAAAGAGGGTAATGCAAAAACTTGCCAATTTTTAAGGGTTTTTAGAAAGAAGAAGCCTGAAGAAGAATTATGACAGAGATCTTAAAGCTAATAGATGCTGTATATAAAGCATTATTGCATGCAAAGTATTATATCTGTTTTTCTCTATGGATCACTATTATATTCTGCATTTTTTTAAAAAATTGAGTATTTACTTTATTACATTAGTTTTGCTGTTAGTTTAAACAAATAACCAAAAGAAGGCTTAGAAGTTCCCATGAAGCATCAGAAGACTTTCCAATATAACAGAAGTGGAAACAGATTAGTTTGTGTTCGCAGCAACTCCGTGTCAGTTTTGCATTGAATTGTTCCCAGTAAGAACAGGAATCACGAATTCGAATTCCGACTCAGCGCTTTGACTGCCACTGTATTTAAAAATGGGTTTGTTACAGACATAACCTAAGATGAGTCACACTAGGGTGGCATGAACTCTTCACCTCATATAATTGGTGTTCTTTTTAAGAAGAAAACACAAATATAAAGGGGAGACGGTGTGTGCCCTGGCGTCCGTGGGTGAGCACGGTAATGAGAGAGGCAGAGATGGGACAGTGAGAGCGGCCCTGAAGCCTGGTAGGACCTGACAGAGATTGACATCACTCTTGTACCAAAGACAGCGCATCTTTGCTGCACCTGGATGTTGTACTTCTAGCATCAAGGCCTGCAAAGGAGTACATTTCTGTTGTCTTAAGTCATTCTTTGTGAAACTACAACCTTATAAAATTAACTAGGTTAATTTCCCAGAAATTAGAAGAAGGCTTCCTTCTAGATATGGAGGAATTTGTAACAATTTCCTCAGGGTTTTTCTTTACCTCCTTAACTTCCTGCCCAAACCAGTGTCACTATTTCCTGTTTTGCTCCACCTCCTCTAAACATCAGAACAGTCTTTGAGCTTCTCCAGGCTTTCAAAAATTAAGTTTCTCAGAAACTTTAGTAAGAATACCCAGTCTGTCAGCCAAACCCAAGCCACCTATATCAGGATGCAATTATGTTGCTTAAACTGACTCTTTAATTTGTGCTCTGATTTAAATTCAACCAAAAAGTTAAGTGTGTATGTGAGTGGTGTGTGTATGTGTGTGTGTATGTGTGTGTGTGTGAGTCTATGCTTGGTTTACTGGACTTACATGTGGGTTCTGCACACTTGTGTAGAGGTCAACAACAGGAAGATACGATTTGTTTAAAATTTGTATTTTTTCCTGTTGGGACTCAAAGTTTTCTAAGGCTTCTCTTCATGTAGAAAGTGTACACTGGCACATTTCAGATATTTTTAAATCAATCTGACAATGCTGGTGTGAGGACCACACTCTACAAATCAGATTTATAGTTACTGAAAGCACATCCTTATAGTTATTTGAAACATGGACTCGCTTCAAGATTTACTGATCAAAACATAAAGAAATGCAATCATATTCAAGACAAGAACTGTCTCTGTGACAAATCAAATAGCGCTTATTTTATAGGTATTCAAAGACTTTTCACAAACTCAGATTATTCCCCTTAAAAAGTTTGAAGATAACTTAGTCAAGAAAAATGAGTGCTTTTAAGCTTCAATGCTTTACAACAATTAAATTTTTGCTGACAGTGGAGTGTGATCATTTCCTTTCCTCTTTAATAAACACCAAGTGGAGCAAACAGAATTAGTTCCCTAAACCTCTTTGGAGAAATGATGATAATGGATCCAATCCCTTGGTTAGGGAGCTGTAATAAAATCGAACTCTTTATGTTTACATACACATTTCCTCGGATTTTCCTCCCTCCGAGTCGCATTTTTCTTCCCGCTTTCTTCTCCTACCCTAACTCAAACATACACACTTTTGTTTTTCGTCTCTCAGAATCTTCTCTGTCCTTCTCTATTACCACCAAGTCTTTCTAATGTATTTTTGTAAGATATTTACAAGTGGTATTCATTTTGTCCTTAAAATGTTGCAAAGTTCTCTATAACCAAATGAGAAAAGATTGCTACGCATCTTTTATATAATGTTGGAAATACTTTTATCCACTTAAAATCAGATAGAGTGATATAACATATTTCAAGATTTCTCACACAAAAGATGTTTTGCTCTATAATGTAAATATTACACAGTAAAACACATTTATGAAACTTAATAATCTATAAAATTTTACTGATTTGTTAGTTCCTAAGAATATACCCGATTGTTTTAACTGGCAATGCCCCAATACACAAAACCACTTATTTATTCATTCATTTCTTATTTATTTATCTATTTATTTATTTGTTTATTTGGCCACACTAGGTGGTGCTCATGGCTTACTCCTGTCTCTGTACTCAATGGTCAGTCGTGGCAGGACTCAGGAGACCTGATAAGGTTCTGGGGATAGAATCCTGCCTACTGTACTCTCTCCAGCCCCACATTATTGCTGTTTTAGACAGCTAGCTGACACATAAGAAGTAGTTCTAGTTTATACAAATGTGCTCTGAAACTGGAGTGAGGAGTTGTGGAGTTGTGGCATGTTCCTTGTCATGATAGTCCTATTTGATTATTGGCAAAGCATTTGGTCTCCAAGGCACTACCACTAGTCATCTTTAAGTCTAGAGCCAGGATTAAGTCCTGAGTAATGCTAGGTGTGGTTCTAAAACTAAAATAAAAAATATTTATATTGAAGTTATACTTAGTAGAATATGTTTCTTAAAGAAAAGCATAAGCAAGAGAGAATTATCTTCCTTGAGAGCTTAGTGATCCAGCAGACAACTAACCAGACGAATAGACGTATTCAATCAGGGCATGTCAAAGGTACACACAAAGCACTAACTTCTTCAAGGTTAATTTCAGGTGGCAAGAATCATTATAAAAGTCACTCTCTGGAACAAAGGAGCTTGTTTTGATGGTGGAATATAACAAGCAGTGTGGTTGTTAATAATAAACATTACTAATTTGAGGTCTTCCAACCCTTGGAATCCAGACACAAACAGTGCTTCTAAGCCACAGATAGAAACAGACATTTAAGCAACAGAGTCAGGTATCATGATGATTTAACACTTATATTTTAGTTGTACTACTAAGATATAAAGTTCTCATGGCATAACAAAGTCAGACTTCATAGAGTCAAGTTTAGTGAAGAGGCTAAATTAGGAATGCAATTTGCTCATCATCTCAAGAATATTTTTCAAGTCAATTAAAGCTCAGATATTGATGCTGATGAGACACAATGGAACTAGAAGCCACCCTACTTGGCATTAGCAAGTAGCAATGGCCTGAACTGATGAATATCTCTAGCAGTGGACAAGAACAGGGAATACGCTACTTTGCCATATTGAGGGGCTAGAGAGATAGTCCCAATAGTGGGCCTGCCGTTTTCCACATCTGGACTTCCCTTTTCGTCACAATACCACCCAGCAGACAAGACTATTACAGCCTGGATTATCGACACCCACCCTGCAGCAGTTTTCAATCAGGCCCAGGTATGCTGAACCAGAGACTCTCAGACATGGGGCAGAGCTGCACTTACTCTCCCACTCCAGCAGAACCTCACAACAAGCCAGACGACCTCCCCTATTCCATGGGGCCCGCCATTTTCCACATCTGGACTTCCCTCTCGTCACAACTCCACCCAGCAGACCAGACTATCACAGCCCGGATCATCGACACCCACCCAGCAGCAGTTTTTTTTTTTTTCAATCCGGCCCAGGTATGCTGAACCAGAGACTCTCAGACATGGGGCAGAGCTGCTACTTGCTCTTCCTGTGCCCAGCCACTCATGAGGCTCACGGGAGGCATGGCGGGGTTCTATCCCTGGCCTGCCACCCCAGCAGAGCCTCACAACAAGCCAGACGACTCCCCCTACTCCATGGGGCCCGCCATTTTCCACATCTGGACTTCCCTCTTGTCACAACTCCACCCAGCAGACCAGACTATTACAGCCCAGCTTGCACGGCCGCTAGCGGCCGCGCGGTTCATCAATAAATGCTTTATTTAGAGGTGACTACAACAGTATGCCACTCGCATGTCAAGCCTGGCAAGCTGCTCATGTAATATTTGATATGCCAAATACCGTAACATTTATATTAGGCCATTCCCATGACCTAATATAATGGCTTGAGGCTCTTTATGTTCCTGGGGCAAGTGGATGCCTTTGGGTTCTCCTAGCATGAGACAGAACATATGGAGGTATTACTGGTGCCCGCTCTAGCAAATAGATGATTAACAGGAAGATAGTGATAGTGATAGAGAGATAGTACAGAGGGCACGGAGCTTTCCTTTGCACCCACTGACACAGGTGTGATCCCCAACATCCCACTTGGTCCCGAATATTCCTGTATAATTCCTGAGTTCAGAGCCAGAAGTAAACCCTGAGCGTCACCAGCTCTGGCCCCAACACAATTTTTTTAAAAATAAAGGCGGGAAAGAAAATCCTTGTTGCATAAACTGTCCTCCCCATAGCAAAATACTACTGAATACTTTGAAAAAGTAGCTATAGTTACAGGGTGTTTGCGTGAAAGACGGTTTCAGAAAGCAAGCCATTGGGAATGAGAGTGTGAATAGTCTTCCATATGACTGTTAGGACTCATGAAACATTTGTGCCCGAGTCATTTTGGCCAGGTTGGTGTAGTCACTAAGCTTTCAAGTTGTCTAATGGCTGACCATGGTGACTGAAAACACTGTGATGTTCAGAAGATTTAGTTATGTTATCATAGAGTCTAGAGAACTTTGTAGTAGATATGTTGCATGATGTGTATATATATAGGAAAGTCTTTAGTCTTAATATGGCTGTAATGCCAGAAAAAAAGAGAACTATGGAAAATTTCATATAAAATCGGGATCAAAAATTTAAATATATTGTGATAAAAGCAAAGATGCAAATACAAATTTAGTAACAACTCTTCTGCCTTGACTGTCATACTAGACAGAATAACTCTGGTGGAAGAAGGTACTGGTCCTATGCAGTTTTCGGTCAAGGTCACTGTTCCTGAGGAGAGGGCTGCCGTAGTACTGTGAAGCTTTGTGCCTTCTACCAAGCATTGTTCCTAAAGATTTGGTTCTCAGAAGGCTAGGAAAAGTGTTAAGCTGAAAGTCAATCTATATCACAGTCTTAAAATTAAAACTTGATTCAATTTCCCTTTCCTAACTGTACCTAAGATGTATCAATAACTTACAAAGAGCCATAACAATAAGTTATCAGCATATTGACTGGTAACATAATAATAGTCCAATTAATAGATGCTGAAACAATATATGCCCCTTCTGACATTGTAAATATTAATCATCTGAAAGGGAAGGAGTACTGGGTGCATGTGTAGGTGGCACAAGTTCCGTCACTGGCATTCTATGGTCTCCCAAGCACTACCAGCTCCTGAGTACAGAACTAGGAATAGTCCCTGAGCCCCACTTAAAATGAGTTCAAAATAAAATTTTTGGAGATCAAATATACTTGTGAACTTATATCACGAATATTAAAGTTCAAAGGCATTGGTAAAAATCATTTTTAAACAAGTGACCTTATGTATTCAATTGTGTAGATGGCTTTTGGAATTGGGGAGAACCGATGCGACTGCATCAAGAGGTGTCTTGACCTTTCTCTTTATCCACCGTGGTCATCTGGGAAGCGTCTTGGGGAAGGGAATTAAAAGTGGTAAAGTCTGCAAAAATCACCGACAAGCAAAACGTTTGCACCTACAGTTGCCAATCCTTGCTCATGTCTCACTTGATTTATATAGCACTGGAATTAATCCCTACCACTCCAGGATTTCCCAAGGAGTCATGAGCTCATGACGGAGTGAGAACTTGTTATTGTTTTCTTGGAGAGGGCTAAAAAATCAGTTCAAATCACCACCTTTACATTCGTCATCTAAAATTACAGAAAAGAATTCAGGAAGGAGATAAACAGTGATGCAAGATAAGTTTATTTGGGAAATATGAAAGAAGAGAAGAGAGCATTATATGCGCAAGAGAGACAGGCTTCCGCAAGTAAAGAAACAGGCACATAGTTGCCAAGTACCTATCCAAGCAGAGTTGTAGAGGTCTCCCACGACATAAAATGCGGGTGATAAAAAAAGGGAAGGGAATTACGCATCTCAGGTAGAGATGTGGGTGAGATTCATAAAGGGGAAATAGCTCCTTTGCATCTATCATCACCTGAACTGAATTGACTAGTGACCAGCTCCGTCTTTAAGAAGACCTTAATGAGAAACTATCAGGGGCCTTGATAAAATAGAAGATAATGTGTATATATATATATATATATATATATATATATATAAATTTACCATTCTTTATAAAGCTTCACACATTGGTTAAGCTTTTGCACAGGCATTTAACCTTCTGTTATAATTTATATCTGATTTTTTATATTTTAATTGGTTGTTTTTATTTAGATAGGCTGTTGAGTTCTTTACATTGATTTCATTCTGTGAAAATATTTATATGCTTTTCATAGTGATTGAGTTCTTCAGTTATATAATTTCATAATCTTATCTCCGATTAATTTATCTTATTATTTCCTTCATTGCTATTATAACAAAATCATCAGTATCTCATAAGGCATCTGTAGAATTTGTTCCTCATGAACAGAAAATCAAGAAGTATAATTGCCCTTGTTGCTTAAAATGAACTATGAATAAAAGTTTAAATGCTGGCGTGGAAGTGGGGAGAAAGGGACTCTCATCCATTGTTGGTGGGAATGTCGAGTGGTACAGCCACTTTGAAAACAATATGGGCATTCCTCCAAAGAAATTGGAGCATATATATATTTATATATAATATATATATGGAAAGACAAGTGATGTATATCACTTGAATCAATGAACAATGGAAAGACAAGTGATATACATCACTTGTCTTTCCATTGTTCATTGATTTGCTCAAGTGGGGACCAGTAACGTCTCCATTTGTTGGGAATGAGGTCCATTATTTTTACTATTTTTGGCATATCGAATACACCATGGGTAGCTTTCCAGGCTCTGCTGTTGCTCTGGGTTCACCCAACAAGGCCGGTCCTTTTCTATATTAGACCATCAGCCATCCAGGCCCCACGGGGCAGGTCCTGGGAGTACACAAGTCTGTCTTCTGTCTGCATCTGCCTCCATTGTTGGTGGGAATGTCGACTGGTACAGCCATTTTGGAAAACAATATGGACATTCCTCCAAAGAAATTGGAGCTCTCAATTGAGCTCCAGTTTGACCCAGGCATACCACTCTTGGGAATATACCCTGGAAAGCCAAAAACACACAGCAGAAACAGCATCTGCACTTTTATAACATATAATAATATATAATATATGATATATGTAATATGTCATATGACATATGTCATATTTTATATTATATATTATATTATACATCATACCATACCATACCATGTTATGTCACATCATATATATTATGATACCAATATCCAAGGTCAGGCAAAACATGGATCAGGAGGTCTTGTCAATAGGTGGAATCTACCACAAGCGCGCAGGAGTCAGAGGTTAGCTAATACAGAGGAAGAAACAGTGTGTTAATAATCATTGAAAATTATAATACCAGCCTAGAACTGAGCATTGAATATAGTCAAAGGGATATATATGATAACCTCTAAATGTATGTATTACAATCCACAATATGTAAGAGAAGGAAGAGAGAAAGAGAGAAATAAAGAATGAAAGAGAGAAAGAGAGAGAGAGAGAGAAGAGACAAAAAACTTGCCATAAAGGCAGGCTAGGGAGGGGGAGGAATCAGGGACATTGGTGGTGGGAAATGGGCACTGGTGGGGGGGCTGGATGCTGGAACACTGTATGACCGAACCCCAAACATGAACATTTTTGTAATCGTATATATCATGGTGTATAATAAAATATTAATAAAAAAAGTTTGGATGGGATGCAACACATCTAATCAGATCATTTCAACAATTTTGCTGCATCACCAAGGACTCAAAGAAAAAATATCTAAACTTAGATGACAAAAATCTCTAGAGAATCTAGAACTCTGGAGTATCTGAACAAACTCATAATGAGAAAAATGCAGTAAAAATACCAATTTTCTATGTAATTTCTCATAAAAATTCATTGCAGAGGAATATCTGGTGGTTACATGACATTTTGCGGTCAACCTTTTCATCAGCAACTGCTCAAGGGAACTATCCAGTAAAAGTAGGGAGTTAGAGATAAGCTAAAGTTTCAATTAGCTCAAGATCATGAATTATCTCTACAACTAGTCTAGCCATCAACACTGCTAAGTAGCTCCACTGCTAAGTAGCTCCCTCCCATCTGCCTGAACCAGAGCTGATTCTCTCCTATTATTCTCTTGGGGACCAGAGTCATCCATCTGTTGTCATTATATTGGAATCCCTCCTCTATGGAAGGATAACAGTTTATCTATACTGGAAGAGGCAAGTACTCAGGAGATAGATTTAATTTTCCTCTCTAAAATCTTGCTGGCAGCACCACCATCTGCTGAAAGATGTGATGCCTATTCACTCTATTTCCAGAGCAACATTGCTTTTGAAAACTGAATGCATTTCACAAGTGGAAAAAAAAGAAGGGTGTGGACTCCTTTTTTTTTCCTTTTTGGGTCACACCTGGCGACATTCAGGGGTTATACTCCTGACTATTTGCTCAGGAATTACTCCTAGTGATGCTCAGGGGACCATATGGGATGCTAGGGATCGAACTCAGGTTGGCGGCGTGCAAGGCAAACGTCCTACCCGCTGGGCTATCGCTGCGTCTCCGGTGTGGATTCTTACCTGTGGACGTAACTTCCTTGACAAAACTATCAAGTGCCTACTAAAGGTTAAACTGCAATATACAAAGATAAGAGAGAAATAACAGAGGAGCTAAATGATACTTTAAAACTATTCCAAAATCTGTTGCTCTTTCCCTTGTTGCCAAAAAACAAGGTCTGAAAATCCAAGAAATGAAGTAAAACAGGCTCTTTTTTGTTATTTACTTCTAGTTTTATGGCAGTAAAACTGCTGTTCAATAGGCTGTATCCTTTTATACCATATGATTTAATGTTTCAATAGATTTATAAGTCTATCTATCTCCACAATCAGGAAAAAATTCTCAGGAACTCTCAAGTTTCTTTATGCCAAGTAGCAGAAATGCTTCAGCCTCTCTGTGACCTAAGAACAGTTTTTACTGATTTGTTTCTGTAACTAAAGTACAGTAAGAAATTTATAGAATTCTATGTTAATTTAAAAGTACATTGATTATTCTGTCTTCATTCAAGATTATACTGTTCAACCTGATAGATATTTTGGACGTATTAGTAACATTGTACTCATTGATCACTTCACTTGATCACTTGAATCCTGTTATTCATCGATTTGCTCAAGTGGGTGCCAGTAACATTTCCATTGGACCCTATCACTTGCCAATGTAGCCCAATGGCATCTGGTTGATTCAGGAATATGAAGACCCTCAAACTGTTCCTTCAGGGTCTTGACAAGGAAGTGTGACCATCTTGTGGGTGGGCGGCCACGTGATCTTTTGACATTCCGTGGGATCCAGTCGGTAACGGCTCTAATCCAGCGGTTCTCTCCAAATCGTATTACATGTCCAACCCATCTGATTTTCGATGCCTTGGCCAACGAGACAGCGTCCGTGATTCTGGAATAGCGACGGAGGTCAGAACTCCAGATTCCTTCTCTCACTTGAGTGAGGCGTGATATTCCAAGCATAGCTCTTTCGATTCCTCTCTGGGAGACCCGAATAGCATTCTCATCCTGCTTTCATAGAGCCCAGGTCTCTGAGGCGTATGTTAATGCAGGGAGAAAGGTGGAGTCGAAGAGATGTGCCCGGAGCCAGAGGTTCTTTGTCCTTTTAGCTATTTCTTCGATGCCTTTGAAGGCATTCCATGCTGCTCTCTTACTCCTGCACAGCTCAGGTTTTAGGTCGTTCATCATGTTGACTTCTCAACCTAGGTACACATAACTGCTGCATTCAGAGATGTTTGTTCCATTGAGAGTGAATGGGGCCTCAGGAACTAGTTCATTTTTCATGAACATAGTTTTCTTCAGATTCAGCTGTAGACCTATCTTTTCACATTCTCTGTCAAAGCCAGCCAGCATTTGTGCTGCTTGGCTAATGTTTGGTGTTATTAGAACGATGTCATCAGCGAAGCGGGGTGGTGTAGTTGTGGACCGTCTATCTTCACTCCCATTCCTTCCCATTCTAATTGTCTCATGATGTTCTCGAGGGTGGCGAGAACATTGATAGGAAGTCTGTAGACTTCCTACAGAGGAGTGTACTCATTGATAAAGCACTTAAAGCAGATTAACAATAAATTGCTACCCTTTCTCTTGATGGACATTTGGATCATTTATAGTTCAAGGACATATTTTGTAAAACTGCTATGGATATTCCTATATATTTGGAGGGCTGGGCCACATCAAGTTGTGCTCAAGACTTACGCTTGGGTCTACACTCAGGAATCACTCTTGGCATGATTTGGGGGATCATATGGAATACTGGGGATCAAAATTCAGGTTGGCTGTGTGATTGACCGATGTACCTATTTATGTGTCTAACATATAGCATATTACATAATTCACACACACGAACTAACAAAATCCTGCAAGGGGTCATGCTGAAATTAGTCCATTAAGAATGCAGTCATTAACTGTAATTCCAGAAGAAATTCCAGAAGAGAATTCCAGAAGAAATTCACACTGGAGCAAAGATCAGCAGCTAGAATTTAAAAATAATGGAGGGAGTGGTGCGAGAGAAGGACAGAGAAGAGAGGGGGTCGAACGTTTGTCTTGCGAGCAGCAGATCTGAATTCTGTCACCTCGCCCATGTAGTCCCCTGAGAACCGCCAGGGAGAATTCCTGAGTGCAGAGCCAGGAGTAACCCCGAATCACCGGTGGGTATGACCACTTTCCCCCAACATAACAAAAATAGGGGGAGTGTGAGCCTGATAGAGACCAACAGTCTGGGAGGGATTTCTGAATTGCTAACACTCAGAGGAACCTTGCTGGAGGGGGTAGTGGAAGTGGGGGAAAGGTTTGGCAAACATCAAAAACAACAAAACAAAACAGACTTCTCAAAACTACCTGATCAAGAGCCAGAACTATACCCAACAACAAGCTCAGGTGCCTGATGTTCCCCCCTCCACGACAAACTTTGCAGACTGCAGGGAGCCATAATCTGTGGTTCCTCCTTGAACACGTAGCCTAGGTTTGTAAAGCTAAGGGCAGAGCCGGGGGGACCGAGTACATGTGCTCATTCTAGGCTAAAAGCTACCCCTCCCGACCCACCTCAATGGAAGGCAGCCTACATAATCACTAGAACCAGGAAACACTTTTTTTTTGACATTGCAAAAACAAAGATCCTTTATTGAATCTAGTATTCTTTGGGTGAAGTTTAATACCAGGAGCTGGACAGGGGGTGGGGAAAGGGTGAGAGGACTGAAGTTAGCCAGGGACCAGGCAGATGGCTTAAGGGTTGGTTCTTCGCGTGTGGGAGGCCCAAGTTCAATCCCAGGCACCACATGGTCCACCATCCCCCTGCCCAGTCACTGAAGGAATGACCCCAAAACTAAATCAAAACAAATAAATGAAGTCAACTAATATAATTTTCCTTAACTTCTATTCTATTTCATTATTACTTATAAAAAAATAATAGTATATATTGATGATACTGTAATTCAAATTAACATCTCAATAACAACATTTATCAACCTCATAGGATCTGTACGAGGTTGATAAATGTTATTGAGATGTTAATTTGGGGGACAATTTTCTTTTAATTTTTTTTTATTTTTACAATTACAAAGATATATAATTAAAAAAGTTCATATTTGGGTTTTGGTCATACAGTGTTCCAGCACCCGTCCCTCCACCAGTGCCCATCTCCCACCACCAACGTCCCCTGTTCCCTCCCGCCTTCCCCAGCCCACCTCCATGGCAGGTTCCTTATTTCTTTCCCTTTCTCTCTCTTTCTCTTTTCCTTCCCTTCCAGACTATGGATTACAGAACATACATTAAAAGGTTGTCATGTGTATCCTTTTGCCTCTATTTAATGCTCAGTTCTAGGTTGGCATTAGTACCCTGGAAAATTATTAGCACACTGTTCCATTTTATGTCTTACCTAACCTCTGACTCCCACACGTTTGTGATAATTTCCACCTTTGACAAGACCTCCTGATATATGTTTCACTTGACCTTGGATATTGGTATCATAATATGTACATATACCCCCCCCCAAAGATAGCTAAAGCAATCCTCGGGAAAAAGAAGATGGGAGGCATCACCTTTCCCAACTTCAAACTGTACTACAAGGCAGTAGTAATTAAAACAGCATGGTATTGGAATAAAAACAGACCTGTGGACCTATAGAGTAGAATTGAGTATTCTGACACCAACCAACCTCAAACACATGATCACTTAATCTTTGATAAAGGTGCAAGGAGTCTAAAATGGAGTAAGGGAAAGCCTCTTCAACAAGTGGTGCTGGGAAAACTGGGCAGCAACATGTAAAAAAATGAATTTGGACCTGTGTCTAACACCATGCACAAAAATCAGATCAAAATGGATTAAAGATCTCAATATCAGACTTGAATCCATAAAGTACTTTGAAGAAAATATAGGAAAAACCCTCCACGACATTGAAGCTAAAGGCATCTTCAAAGGTGAAACATCACTAACAAAGCAACTAGAAGAAAAGATAAACATATGGGACTACATGAAACTAAAAAGCTTCTGCACCTCCAAAGAAACAGTGACTAAGATACAAAAGCAGTCCACAGAATGGGAAAGAATATTCACCCAATACCCATCTGATAAGGGGTTAATATCCAGGATATATCAGGCACTGGTAGAACTTTACAAGAAGAAAAAAAACAACCCCATCAAAAAATGGGGAGAAGAAATGAACAGAAATTTCAGCAAGGGAAGAAATTCGAATGGCCAAAAAACATATGAAAAAGTGCTCATCATCACTAATCATCAGAGAGATGCAAATTAAAACAACAATGAGATACCACTTTACACCACAGAGACTGGCACATATTCAAAAGAGCAAGAACAACAAGTGCTGGCGTGGATGTGGGGAAAGGGGGACACTCATCCATTGTTGGTGGGAATGCCGGCTGGTACAGCCTTTCTGGAAAACAATATGGACTTTCCTCCAAAGACTAGAAATTGAACTCCCATTTGACCCAGCCATATCACTCCTGGGAATCTACTCTAGGAAACCAAAAATACGCAGCGGAAACACCATCCCTACTTTTATGTTCATAGCAGCATTATTCACAATAGCCAGATTCTGGACGCAACCAGAGTGCCCGAAAATCGATGATTGGATAAAAAGCTTTGGTACATCTACACAATGGAATACTATGCAGCTGTTAGGAAAACGAAGCTATAAAATTTGCCTATAAATGGATGGACATAGAGAAGATTATGTTGAGCGAAATTAGCCAGAAGGAGAGAGACAGATACAGAATGACTGCTTTTATTTGCATGGCATAAATATATATGTACATATTAGGAAACACTTTCAAAGGTAAAAATTGTATTCTACAGACTTCCTACATCCTGCTCTGCCCACTTTTTAGCCAATTATTTTATTTGAATATTTGGTTGGATACCATGCCTTTGAATATTGATGCCACGGGCTGTAAACTTTTCCACAGGACACTTAAGCAGACACTCTATATCTGCTTCAATCTAGAAATAGTGTACTGGCAAACACAAATATAGGTAATTCTGTAGTTCTGCTCTTCTAAATTTGCTGTCGGGCAGCTGTGTCTGTGAGCTCTGGTTTGATTTTTCAGGCCTGTTCTGCATTGCTCTTACTGTCATATACCAGAAACTTCAGCCTCCGTGTACTTGTGAATGCAAATTCCCAACAGTTGTTCAGAATGACACAAACTCAGGGCCATGGTGTTTGTTTATTTTTATAAAAGTGATCTCTAGGTTTCACACAGGTCTGCAAAACTCAGATCCACTCTGCCAGCCCTCATACAGCACCAGACAAGATGAAGGGAAATGGATTCATTGGTAGCGATGGGTCAAGTCGAGAGTCCGTAAAGGTTTCTTTGTCTATCAGGACTTTCTAAATTCCCTGATGAAAAATTCAAAACAATAATGGTAAGAATGTTCACTGAATTGAGGAATTCCACAGGAGGGCTCCTACAGAGACAGAGAAGATATGCAAGATTAAGTGTTAATTATAAGTCACTTATCTAAAGAAAAAATGGTTGAACTAAAAATGCACAATAGAAAGGCTCAGAAAAGAGCCAGGGAGTTCAGGGACAAATCAGTGTGCTAAGGACACAGTCTAGGAAACATCAAAAAGGAACAGAAGAATACAAAAAGAATTAAGAAATAAAGAAAACTTATGAAAGACACCACGAGGGATAATATGCACATCATTATTCAAGCAAGAGAGGACAGAAAGTGTAGGAATTGTCTGTTGAAGAAGCTATTGCTAAGGTTTCCCCAATTTTAGGAAGTAGTTGCATACCCAATTCCAAAAAATTCAGAGTTCCAAGCAAAATAGGTCATCAATAAACCTAGCGTCATAATCAAATGACAAGAGTCAAAAATTGTGATGGCATCTTGAAAGCAGCCATTAGGAGATATGATTTATAAAAGGGAACCCCTGTCACTAGATATAGCAAGTGAACCAGAATTCATAGATAAAACATTGAAAATATTTAGGCATAATTCACCATGTTGTTGACTTTAGAAATGCCATCAATGATACAAACTCATTATCAATAAAAGAAAAGTCAGAAATAAACAAAGTGGGGCTACAGGCTTTAGAGACAGTGGTGTCAGAACATTGGCACTTTGGTGGTAGGTGTCGTATAGTGACATTTATGTCTTTGTATGTACAATGGTGTAATGCTTTTATTATTCATCTTTGCCTACAGATCCAAACAGTGTGGAGATATAATTCCAGCAAACCCAAAATTTTGGAAATTAATGTTTAGGGTTCTAGTTTTCCAAGGACCTCCTTCAGTATCAAGATCTGTAACAGATTCTAAGTAGAATAACCAAAGTAAGAAAAGTACACTAAGAGATTAATCACAGAAATAGACTTACGCAATTATGGAGCCTGCTGGACAAATCCAAAACCAAGGATAAGGTTTTCAGGAAGTATAGACAGAAATCTGTGTCAGATCCAGAGAAAGAATTCTTTTCTTCAAGAAAGCCTCAACTTTACTCTTACATAACTTGTAGGATTTTCTCTTTAAAGTCAAGAATTATAGACTTTAGTCACTTCAATACAATGCTTTCTAGGTAAAGGATTGAAAATGATCATTTCTCAGCACCTGTATTTCCAGTTGCAAAGTCCAAAGGGAGAGAGAGAGAAAGAAAGAAAATAGAGGGAGAAAGAGAAAAGACAAAAAATTGAGGGGGAAGAGATAGAGAGAGAATAAAAAATAATAAAAATGAAAAAGAGAGAGAGAATACAGAAAATTGGGAGGGGGGAAAAGGTGACGGACGGCAGGAGGGAACTGGGGACCTTAGTGGTGGGAAATGCGCACTGGTAGAGGAAAGGGTGTTGGAGTACTACATGACTGAAACCCAACCTTGAACAGCTTTGTAACTGTGCATCTAACAGCAATTCAATAACAAATTATTGTAATAATAAAAAGACATAAAAATAGAATGGAATTTAAGTCATCTTATATTACTGTGATATTTGAAAGAAATAATACTTTCATATGATTAGGCAATACATTTCATATAGATCCAAACAAATTTTGATTTTGTATCATCTCAGATTTTTTAAAAAAACTGAGTTTATGGTGAATTAGTCTATAAGAATATAGTATCAATGATACTTTTAATAGCGTTGCCTGCTGTTATGAGACTCAATATATCTATCTTTATTTGGAAAATACATTGATTTGTTTTTACAAGACAATTGATTACAGCAAATTTGGCTTTAAAAAACTTGGGGTGACCACTTAGATCATTTCCATGTATCAGGGGATCCTCTGCACATAGCTCGGGCCAGCGTGACGTCCAGCTCCTCCTCCTTCACTGTTCTAGAAGGCTGCAGCAATTGAATCGTCAATGGCTGAGGTCCCAGCAACTCGAAGCAGAGGAAAGAATTACTTGCAAGCTCACTGACCTGTTTGGCAGTTTCAGCTCCTTTTAGGCTTTCATACTGAAATTATTGGTTGTCACACAAACTTACCCAACACCACAGCTTGTTTCACAAACATCAGTGAAAGAGAAAGGGTGCAATGCAAGAGAAAAATCATAATCATTCTACTATAACATAGCCATTGAAGTAACAGGCTCCTAAGCTCAAATATTCTATAGGTTAGAAAAAAATATTTGAGAAAACAGTAATAGAGGCTCTGAAAGGCAGATGTGGCTATTGTAGAAATTATTTTCAACACTAGCTACCATAGATCTAGAATCATTTGCTATTATTTACTTCTATATAGTTCTCATTTATTTCCTATTTCTTTTGTCTGCTCTTTGCTTATATATATTTTTATAATAATCTTATCCCTGTGCACATAGTACAGATCTGTTATACCTGATATCTCAAGAGAAGTCCTCTTCAGTGAAGAAAATTATGCCTCCGGCAAGAAATTATTAAAATACACAGGTTCAGTTTAAATATTTAGGTACTCTGAAAGTGAACAACAACAATATTTTTCAAATTTTAAAGACACACTTGGCTAAACATTTGCATTAGTTATTTTATATCTGTTCTATCACAACAAACACACATTTGTCTTCTGGGAAGAAATAGTTTTTTTACACATTTTTCTAATGTTTTATTTCTCAATTAAATAAGGCTTAATGTTTTCTTCAAGAGTCTCTTGCACATTTGAACCTTATGCTACCACATCATTAAAATATTATTAGTCTATACAAATCGCATGAGTACAGAACAGATAATTCTCAAAGGGAGAATTATAAAGAACACACTTTCTCAAACATTAATTTTAAGCAGATTTATCCTTCATTACATTATTTTAAGGGAAGAAAAAGCAAGAAATTGTTTCCATTAAATTTACTATTAAAATTATTACCCCTTCCTACATTTCACATATAGTTCCTGTATTTTTTTAAGAAAAAAATCAGTGCCTTAGGTTTAAAGCATATTCCAACTACTATTCCCAACTTCCCACATTAAAACACATTGGCGTACCTTCTTCTTCTTGAAAGTTGCTACTACCGGACTACTTTGAGAGCTCAACAGTCATTGACTCTGTCATTCTCAACATCATCACTGAGATGAGTTTTCTTCAAAGCGGTTTCATCTGCGTTTCTAATGTTTTTAGTCCTTCATTGGTAATCAACTAGTCTTTCCATTCATAGGATAATATGACTGTCACTTCAGATTGTACTTTCTCTTCATTTCCAAAGTTAAGAACCATGCTATGAAGAGACTATGTCATCAAAGGTTTAGATTCAATTTCTAGTCCCTTGTGTGGCTGGATTTTAGAGACAGAGCATATAGAGGTGATTATGTTTATATAAGGTTTTCAGAGTGAGGTTACTCTTATAGGATTGATGATACTGCAGAAAAGGAGAATTGTGGGATCCTTCTGTCTGTGAACACAGGCATACAGAGAATGGGCCTTTAAGCCCACCATTGGAGAGTCAAATCTTCAACTCTGGAAGGGAACTTTCAATTAACTCCATATACACAGCTAGCACCTTGATCTCAGACTCAGTCTCCAGAACTTCCAAATAGAAATTTCTGCTATTTGAGTCCTCCAGCCAATGTTTCTCGATGAGCTAGATATTCCAAGAGGACCGTCATGTACATAGGGAAGGCTTTGCAGAAACGAGACTAGGAGGTCATCCAGTGGGACAGATGGGAAAGAAGAAAGGTCAGCTATGGGAAAGAAGAAAGGTCAGAGGCGGTCCATAGTCACAAAAGGTTGAAAAGCCTTGCCTGTGGCAAGCTTCATCTGTGGTACTTGTCTTGACAATCTAAGTATACCAAGAGAACTGTGATATGTACCTGACATTCTGATAACCTCTGTCCTAATGCCTGTACCCATTTACTTTTACCTTTAGGTGGTGAGAAAACTGTATCAATCCTACTTCCGCCATAATCTACAGGGAAAACAGCATGAGAAAATTTATATAAAGACAAAAACAAAGTAGACAAAGAATACAGTTTCATATGGAGCTGTTTGGAGCAGGAAGTGCAAAATAGTTCTACATGTGGAAGGACACAGATGGAGGTGATGAAGCCTTCAGTCGGCAGGCATCCCTTAATACCATCTGCCCGGAGTAGTGATTTCAGTAGGTTTTTTTGATAAGCTGGTTAGTTTTTCCTCACAAAAACTTTTGGCCACTTTTGGCCCTTTCTAGCACATCTGAAATCTGTAGATATGTGCCAAGCTGCCCCGGAGGCACAAATAACTGAAAACAATCTGAGAAAATTCCTGTGACCTTAGGAGAAGATGGTTGATATCTCAGGGATATCTTCCCTTTCTCGGCCCATTTTCAAGCCTAACATTAATCCTTTCATGAAATTGCATCTTTACTCCCATTTTACAATGAATAGCATTAACATACCTGTATTTAATAGGCATTAACTAGAAAGAAGTCAAAACACGTGAGCTCTAATCTGATTCTCCTTGGTGTTTTATATATTTTAAACCACAGCATAATTCTTTTTTAATGATTCCAGAGAGATATAAAAATATATTTTAGTGTTCACTTTATTTCTCATTTTAATTTAAAAATCTTGAAAAAATATGAATGGCTGGGCTGGGAACTTCTTCTGTTTTCATTTCTTAAGTTTTTTAAATACCTCAAAACCTAATGTGAATGTACAATCTGTCACCAGTTTCACATAGAATATCTAAAACTATTAATTGCTTTTGAGAAACACATGCTGAAATCTATATGCAATGTATCTAATTTCCCTTCTATGTACTCTTATTGTTCCTACATATCACTGACTCACTTATATCTGATTTTAATCTTTTAATGAAAGGCTTTAAATTATGTTTAATGTTTAAATAAATTTTACATGACCCATAGTCACCCTCAAATAGTTTAGTCTCTGTAAATTTGTTCGAATATTGTAAGATCTATAAGGTTATAAGGTTATAATATTATAATCTATAAGGTTGATTAATAACTAATTCAAAAATATAGAACTGTATATGTATCCAATAAAATAGTGGTAAAAAGAAAATACAATTCAATTTATATATATATTGCAATAAAACAACTTTTTGGAAACTTTGATTTTCTTCATGCAAGGAGTATCATTTTACACATTAAAAGTATTTTTTCAGTGTTTTAGCACTTTTATCACTTGTCTTCCCGCTGTTCATTGATTTTCTTGAGCAGGCACCAGTAACATCTCCATATGTCCTGTCATGTGCTAGTGTAGCCCAAGGGCATCTGCTTGCTCCAGGGAAAAACCATTCCTTTAGGACATAGGAATGAGGTCTATAATTGTTACTGGTTTTTGGCATATCAATTACGACATGGGTAGCTTGTCCGGCTCTGCCATGCTTTATATATTCTCCAAAATTTCAAAAGATCTATTTTAGAGAATTTAATTTTAAAGGATAATTTAGAAAAATTAAAATGTGAGAAGCAAACAGGGAAAATTTCCTTGCATGCCAAGCTCCATATATGTGGTGATTGTCACTAGCATTCCTCATCATACCAGTACTGTATCACTGTATCACTGTCTTCCCGTGTTCATCGATTTACTCGAGCGGGCCCCAGTAACATCTTCATATGTCCTGTCTCATGCTAGTAGAGCCCAAGGGCATCTGCTTGCTCCAGGAACATAAAGAGCCACAATCCATTCCGGAATGAAGTCTATAATTGTTACTGGTATTTGGCATATCAAATACAACACGGGTAGCTTGCCAGGCTCTGCCGTGCAGGTAGCATACTCTTGCAGTCATCTCTAAGTCCAGCATTTAATGATGCCGGACTGTAATAGGCTGGTCTGCTAGGTGGAGTTCTGACGAGAGAGAAGTCCGGATGTGGAAAATGGAGGCCCTCATGGAGTGGGGGGTCGTCTGGCTTGTTGCAAGGCTTGCTGGGCTGGGGGCCAGGGCTAGAACCCGCCATCTCTCCTGGGCGCCTTGTGAACGGCTGGGCACAGGGAGAGCAAGTAGCAGCTCTGCCCCATGTCTGTCTCTGGATCAGCATACCTGGGCTGGATTAAAAAGACTGCAGCAGGGTGGATTTCGATGAGCCAGACTGTGATAGGCTGGTCTGCTGGGTGGAGTTCTGACGAGAGAGAAGTCCGGATGTGGAAAATGGAGGCCCTCATGGAGTGGGGGGTCGTCTGGCTTGTTGCAAGGCTCTGCTGGGCTGGCGGGCCAGGGCTAGAACCCGCCATCTCTCCTGGGTGCCTTGTGAGCGGCTGGGCACAGGGAGAGCAAGTAACAGCTCTGCCCCATGTCTGTCTACCAGTACATCTGTTACAAATGATGCGTAGCTCACAGCCCAATTCCATAGTTGACTTTAGAGTTCACTCATTGCATACCTTATGGTTTATACAACGTGTATGCTCCATCATACAGCATTATAGTATGATGTCTTTTCCCTTCTCAAAAATTCTCTGTACTTAGCCTATTCAACCAACTTCCACCCCATGGAAACTTTGCTCTTTTTTTAATCATCTCTGTAGCTTTGACTTTTCCAGCAGTTCATGTAATTGGAATCAGAAGCAGATGCCTTTAAAGATCAGTTCTTTATTTGGTGTAAGAACTCAGTTTCCTCCATGTCTTCTCATGTCTTGCTAGTCCATTTCTTCCCAGCACTAAATATTTATTGTCTGGATGGATCAGAACTTATGTTCTCCTCTCTCCCTTACTGAAGACCTTACTGAAAGACATGTTTGGTCTTGTGACTTGGCTATATGACTACAGTTACCAGAAGTAGCCAGGTATAAATTTTTGTGTAACAAAAATGTTAAATTCCACCAAGTCAATGACAAGGGGTTTGGTTGCTGAATCATATTGTAAAAGTAGAGTTAGTAAAGAGAAGTTACCAAGCTTTTTGTTCCAAGGGACTGCACCATTTTCAGTCCCATTGGCAATAAATAAGAGAATTGTTTTACAATCTCCTTAAAATTTTCTGTGATATCCAGATGATGAGAATAATTTGTTGAATTTACTGATTCCTCACTATGAGTGTTGTTGTTTTAATTTTTTAGTGGAGGGTGGTTGTGTCAGATCTGGTGGTGCTTAGAGCTTATTCCTGACTGCACCAAGGGATCCATCACTCTGGAAGAATACCCGGGACCATATAGGGCGCCAAGGATTGAACCCAGCAGGGCTCATGCAAGGCAAATTCCTTACCCACTGTACTATATCTCAGTTCCCAGTTTTTTATCTTATGTTTTAGTTGGGGCACACTCGCTATGGTTCTAGTGGAATTACTTCTGGTGATGTTCAGAGGAACATATGGGGTGCTGGGATTGAATGTTGGCTGGCTGCATGCAAAGCCATTGCCCTGCCTGTTGTACTATCACTGCAATATTAAGCTTGATTTTTAGTGTAATTAATTTTCAGTCATCTTTTCAGTTTGTTTTTGTGTGGAGCCTATATAGAGCAGTAGCAGGGATTATTTCTGGCACAGTGTTCAAGGGTTACCCCTGACAGTGTGCAGGGACCATCTGTGCAAAGATGAACCCCAGTAGACTGTTACAAACAATGGCATAAAACACTGTAATATATTTTCAGCTCCAATTTTCAATCACTGTATCACTGTCTTCCCATTCATCATTGATTGGCTTGAGCGGGCACCAGTAACATCTCCATATGTCCTGTCTTATGCAAGTAGAGCCCAAGGGCACCTGCTTGCTCCAGGAACATAAAGAGCCTTAAACCATTCCATCAGGTCGTGGGAATGAAGTCTATAAGTGTTATTGTATTTGGCATATCAAATAGGACATGGGTAGCTTGCCAGGCTCTGCCGTGCGGGTAGCATACTCTTGTAGTCATCTCTAAATCCAGCATTTATTGATGAACCGCCCGGCTCTTGCAGTTCACCCAGGCTATCATGGGCTCTTCTGCTGGGTGGAGTTCAGAGACAGGAGGGAAGTCTGGATGTGGAAAATGGCAGCTCTCGTGGAGTGGGGGTTGTCTGGCTTGTTGCAAGGCTCTGCTGGGGGTGGTGGGCCAGGGCTAGGACCTGCCATCCATCTCGGGCTCCACATGAGCGGCTGGGCACAGGGAGAGCCAGTAGCAGCTCTGCCCCATGTCTGTGAGTCTCTTTTCAATCATCTTAAACTAGTATCCCTAAGTTATCTTTTTGCTCCATTTATCCTGTTTCCTTTTATTGCTCTCAATATTTTGATATTTGTGTATCCTGATGAAAGTTTTTGCTGAAATTGGGCAAAAATCTAGATTGTTCAGGTTACCAAGGGGCTCTGAGACCTGATGTCAAAATTTTCTGCAACTCTCTAAATTGCTATTCAAAATAATGTTTAACTGCTTTCCATTTTAATTGTTGAAAATTCCTTTCAGGCACAGAATTTACTCACTTATCACCCTTCACTTTAGAGAACCTTTTGTCTGACAGTACAGTACCTGGAGGCAATACTTTTGATATTACTGAGATCTGAAACAATTGTATTGTCAAATACTCAGCTTTATCCTTAGAATACACTATCCTGCAAGAACTCTGGATATATTTACTTGGAGAACATTTCTCAATTATAGTATTATTTGGAGAGATAGAGAATTTTCAAAATCAATGTTCCTGCTCTTTTTTGTAATTGCGTAGCTATTCCTATAACTCACACCTGTTCTCTCAGATCTTACCAGGAGCTACAAGAGCTACAAAGGCAGATTTTAGGTTTTCTGATTGAAATTTGATGACCCTGTCCTTTACATACTGTCCCCATCTACCACCTTTCTCAGAAATTAAGGATGTTCTGCCCCTATGTATTATGAATTTCCTCTCCTTTCCCAATAGTTTCTGACACCATTTTTCTCATTTTGTTTTCAATCCTCACCAGTAATTTCAAACCCTCAAATTCTGTGAACCGTGCTTTCAAGGTGAAAGCATTCACTAACATCTTTCCTCAGAATATTAATGGCCTTTTTAGTATCTGTTTCTTGCTTTTTCCAATGCCACTCCCACTTTTACAGTTTTGTTACAGGTGAATTCACTTTGGTACAAAAATCTGTACTAACTTTGTATTTGCTACCCAAAAAGTTATCTATTGTTCAGCAATAACAATGAAAATCTCCTAAGTTTAGCAGGTTATAACATTTATTATAACACAGTTATTAGGGAGGCAGCTTGCTGGATGGTTCAGGCATAAGGTCACTCATGAAGTTTCAGTCAGTGGTCAGACAAATTTTAGAAAAACTTTAACTTTCACTCACGTGGTTGGCAGGCTTTAATTTCTTTCTGGCTCTTGGGGCATAGAGTTCTGTTTCTTGACATAAAAGTGCCTGTGCAGGCCCTGAATGTCTACATGATCTGTTAGCTGGCTTTGCCTAGAGATGGCAGATGAAGGAAGCAGCCTTTCATGCTCGAATCTCCCAAATGACATGCGAGATGCTGCCTTTATAGCCTCAGGCTGTCACACAAAGAACAGCATTGGTAGAAAGCAGGAAGGGTGGAACGTTAGGCTATGATGTTATTAAAGATGATGTCGTAGGGTCTTGACCTCACTGAGGAAAACCGAGTTCCTTGAAGATCATGAGTAGCAAATCCACCACTTTGGTTGATATACAAGTCTCTGCTTCAAAGCACAAAAGCTTCTAATACTCCCTCAAATTTCTCTTGTGACAGGAGTTTCCTCACTGCAGAGAAACAGTGAAGTACAGCATTCACTGAGTGACTCATTTCTTGGGTCATTGAATTTAGCGGAATATCAGTTTTGTTTTTGACTTTTTATTAATGGTAGTTTCCAATAACTTTTTAAGGAATAAATATCATGGCGTTGTTTTTTTATTTTTTAAATCAAGACTTTTTTAGAAGTCGAATTTCTGCAAATTTTTCTTGAGTGAGTGGTAGTTTAACCCAACAGTTAATATAAATATTAAGGTGATCTAATTTCCTTCTGGGTTCTATGTGATGGTCTCCGCAGCTTTGCTTCAGTCTTCATGAAACATGGCTTCTCTAAAACAACTATCTCTTTTATGAGGTATAATTTATTTTGCTTTAAAAAAATCAGCTTAAAATAAAATTAGTACAGACCATGATTTATGGACAGGTTGGAGTATGAACCAATTATTTTGATCATAAGGATGTAGAAGGTTTTAAGATTTATTGAACTATAAGAAAATAAAAGTAGGGACCGGAGCAATATCCAGCGGATATGGCGTTTGCCTTGCATGTGGCCGCCCATGCACCCAGGTTCAATCCCGGCATCCCATATGGTCCCCTGAGCACCGCCAGGAGTAATTCCCGAGTGCAGAGCCAGGAGAAACCCTTGAGCATTGCTGGGTGTGACCCAAAAAAGCAAAAAAAAAAAAAAAAAGAAAGAAAGAAAAGTAGTATGTATCATTCTTGCTAGATAGCAAATAGCATTATAAAATAAAATTATTATATTTTGGAGTTACCCAGGATTATAACACTGTTATGATGCCAATGTCTTGGTTCTTGTTTGCATCGTTATTTTTCTCCATGTGGTACTATGATTGAATTAAGAAACTCAAACATACAAGACTTATATTCTATAAGCTCTCTCTCAATTCATATTTCCTTTAAAATTAGGGCCTTGTTGTGCGTGAAAATATTGAATAAAATAGTTAAAAATTGTCAAATAAATTTCCTAAGGCATCATACCAAATATTTTTGTTTTTGTTTGGGAGGCACATCCTTTGGTGCTCAGGGCTTACTTTCTGTCTCTGTGCTCGGGGATCACTACTGGTACATCTTGCGGACCATATGGGGTTCTGAAGGTTGAACCCTGGTGAACCACATACATGGTAAATGCTCTTTCTTCTGTATTATTTCTCTAGTCACTCAAAATTTAACTTTTCATAATTCCATTTCCATAATATTCTCAAAATATAAGACAGAGCTAAAACAAAACAATACAAAAACAAATAAAACAACCTAATGATTGCTTAGGTGGTGGATGTGAGCATGAAATAAAAAATAATAATAATGTGAGATTGCTTTATATTAATAATGTAACAATATTGTGTCTTTTTGAAATTCTAGAGAAATTAAAATAATAGTAAAATAGTTTTATCAAAAATATATGCCTTCAGAAGTACATTTGAAACACGAGCAATTGTACTTTAAAATGATTTATTATGAGAACATGCATACAACAGTATTAACTTATTTATGAACTTTATATTGTTTCAATGAAGGATATGAGAAAAGCCTATCTTCAAATTATGACTCACATTAGCTATCAAAATTGTATGCAAATGATTAAAAGTCATTCCTAAAGGTTATATAATTTTAACATTACTGCATTTTTATGTTGTTATTGTCTAAAAACCAAAGCTGTCCAACTGCTTGATTAAAATCCAATAATTTACTTTATATCAAAATATAACGTGAAAGAATAATAAGCTTAATCATTGAAAAATGAAAGTGTGAACAGAACTCATGATAATTTTAATGTGGTTTTTAAGTCAATATGGCTATAGTATTACAAATTAACATATGAATATAACAAAAAAATACTTTTGCTTCTTTACATTGCATCTAAATGGATATATTCAATGAAGCATCATTAATTTCACTAGTGACTTTTTGAGAATTTAATTAACAACATATATAACCATAATTTAAAAGCTATTAGAAAAAATAAAATTTCAATTAAGTTATAGTATTTATTTTATTTTTTTGGTATTGACAGAAGTAAAATTAAATATGTTCCTAGAGCAAGCGGATGCCTTTGGGTTCTACTAGCATGTGACAGGACATATGGAGATATTACTGGTGCCCGCTCTAGCAAATAGATGATCAATGGGAAGATAGTGATAGTGATAGTGATTAACATTTGCTTTTTAGGACACACCCTGCAGTTCTCAGGAGCTATGCCTGACTCAGAATTTAAGGAAGTTGCACATAGCAGTGCTCAGGGTACAATTGACATAGTCATAATTTTAGAAAACTAAAATTTGTAGTATAGTGTAAATTATGGTTTTTGGCTATTTTTACTTTTATATTAACAATATAAATGTTTACTAATTAAAATCGTTAGCAAGTTGTTAAATAAGTGTGATGATTGACAAAGAAAATGTGATTTTCTTTCTTCATTTTCTTTTTGCCACATTTAGTGCTGTTCAGGGCTCTCTCTGGACTCTGTTCTCAAGAAATACTACGGATGGGACTTGAAGGATCATAAAATGTGCCAAGATTAGAACCTGGCTCATCCTCATACAAAGGAAACATCTCCTCACTCTACAATCTCTCCAACACCTAGAACATATAATTTTCTAAATATATAAATCTTAAAAATAAACCCAGAAACTATTAGATTTCATAAACAGTCATTATAATTTATATGAATTATTTTGGAGTGAAGACATTTTGATCACATTGTGCAGTCTTCACCTACCAGCCAACTCCTGACACTCAAGAATCACTCCTGGCAGAGTTCAGTGACCAACCCAGGTCGGTTGTGTGCAAGGCAAGTGCTCTAGCCACTGCACTATTTCTCCAGCCACTCAGATGAAATTGGTCTTCATAAAAAAAAACAAGAAACAGTTTAAAACATTTGACATTAATTTATTTAAATTTTTTTTAAATACTATCACTAGTTTCAACAGTATATTATTTGTAATAGATATAAATAAACAGCTAAAATATACCCAAAATAAAGTATACTAAACTATTTCAGGAAAACAAATGGTACAAAGAAATTGGCTAGTGTTTTGAAGAAGAAATTAAAATACAGTCATAAAGCCTATCATTTATCTGTAGATTCATTGGGATTAAGTATTTTTTTAAAGAATAAAATTATGATCACATACTCATGTATAATTACAGATGATTGAGGTATATTGTATATAAGCTTTATTTCAATGGTATGAGGGAAATAATACTTCTAATATTGTGCTTTTGACAGTGTAAAGATTAAATATACATGACAATTTTCTGGTGCTTCTGAGTATTTTGACCTAGAGCTCACCTTATAGGACATAGGGTGCTGTGATTAATGCTAGCAGTATCCTGGGTTTTATTCTAGTCTCTTACCTCCAGAATTCTAGCAAAAATCTTTCCTTATTTAGCTCTGAAACAGTTTATTTGTATCTAAGTCTATGTATCAAAAATTTCTTGCCTGGTATATTTAGGTCGGTTTCCATTTCTCTAATAAAAACAGACTCTGCAATGATCATTATTTGTACATAAGCTTTAAATTGAGGTAGAGTTGTGTATTCAGCAATTTGATATGTAATGCCGCTTCGACGGAAATCACATAAATATATTTTTGCTCAACTGAAGGCCTAAATGATTATTTTATGAAACATGATTTATTCGCTTGATTTTCATCAATTTCTGGCATGTCTGTTTGCTCGATGGCCTCTAATTTAATTTGGTCTCACATATACCTGAAAATGCTCCGTTTTACAGCTGTCTGAACAAATTATGAGCAAAAGCAAATTGAAAAGTGTGTCGAGTGTTTCTCACAATATAAAAACTTGAATTATCCTGTCAAAATTGGCCTACCAAGTTTAATGTTTTCTTCAAACCTTAATACTACTCTCTCACAAAACATAAATCTAATGATAAAAAATAGGGAAGAGAAATAGCTCCAGTGTTTCCTGTCCTAAAATATATTACCTAATGATTTCAGAATTTCTATTTGTTCACAAATGTATGTTACTTTTTAACAGTTCTGTGGGTTTTGTAAAGGAATTTCACATTACCAGCTGAATTCTTTCTTCTTTAATCTTTAGTAATGCTTTTGTTATATTTTATTATGCTATACATCTTCATTAATCACATAAATAATAGGTGATTGCTCTAGATGATGCTATATTTTAAGATGAGCATGAGAAAAAGACACTTAAGGTGTGATTTAGAGAACGTATCTTGTCTATTGAGTAGACTTAATCAAGACACCTTATATTTCAGTTGTGCTATATAAGATTTAACCAGCTATGCGTTATCCATGTAGTCTTTTTATGAAATATCCAGATAGATAACAATATGATGTGATTCTAGAAGCCAAACAATGGCTCTGAAAACTGAAGACTCTAATAAAGATAGTTAAGAAAACACATAGCCCTTAGTGCCCCTAAAATTGTGAAGAATAATCTCATTCAAAGAAAGTATAACTATATTATGCAGAGTAAAATATTTTAAAGGAGAGAGTACCTCAAGTCTGTCCTCTCATTCATTCATTCATTCATTCATTCACTTTGCTTTTTGGGTCCCACCCAGCAATGCTCAGGGGGTTACTCCTGGCTCTGCACTCAGGAATTACTTCTGGTGGTGCTCATGGGACCATATGGGATGCCGGGGGATCGAACCTAGGTATGTCACATGCAAAACAAACACCCTACCCACTGGACTATCCCTCCAGCCCCAGAGTAAAATATTTTAATAGAGAAAGTTAACCAAAGGATATCTATTTATATATCTTTTCCCCACTCATTTCTATTGTAAAATTATAAATGTGCTCAAAAATCATTCTAAAAACATTTATACTCCTGATTTTCAATAAATTAATGAAAATGAAATTGTGGAACAGCAACAATAACCAAAAGTAATCTGATGTTTGTTCATAAGAAGGACCATTAATTTTCAAGCATTTTTGTCGGTTAGTTAGAAGAAATATTTGTAATGACTTTAAACATGAATTTTCTGCATCCATGATTTAGAGATTGGGGGCAAGTTTCAGGAGCTCCTTAAAACACAATTTGTTTTTTGCATAATTGAAAAATAACTACAATTTGGCAGTACTAAACTTAAGGTAGATTAACACTCCTAACACAACATTCCTATTGGGAATTAATAACTCTAGTTTTTTTTTATTTCTTTTTTGGGGTCACACCCGGCAATGCTCAGGGTTACTCCTGACTCTGCACTCAGGAACTACTCCTGGCAGTGCTAGAGGGACCATATGGGATGCCGGGGATCAAACCTGGGTCAGCCGCGTGAAACACAAACACCTTAACGCTGGACTATTGCTCCGGACCCTCTAGTTTTCTTAGAAAATTATTATGGTTATTTCAGTAAAGTCTGATGCAGGCGAGGCAGAAGTGGAGGTGGTGGCAGCTGGTTTCTGTGTTCAACCACAATTCCCAGGATCTTCAATGTTTCAAGAATGAAAATATTGAATAATAAAGATTCAGATTCAGAATTAGAAAGTAGAAAAGTTTTTTGAAAGTAGAGGAAAAAGGAAAGGAACTTCCTTGGGGAGGAACTTAGTATAGAACTAAGTTAAAGTAAAGGAGTCCTTTGTCGGCTCTTTTAAAGGTCTTTTGCATTTTTATCAACCAAGTATTGCAGAGAATGCCAGAAATCTTCAGGGTGGTCCAGCTGGTTTAAATCTTTCCTGCTATCTGCCTCAGGTACTGTTTGTTATCTTAGTCTTCTGACTCCTAGTTCTGGACAGAATTTCCTGAGGAAAACAGGAATGTTAAAGAAAGGGCCTTAGGATCAGGTGGTGTAGGTCAGTGGGGAGAAATGGAACTGCTGGCTAGGGCTTCTCTCAGGTTGACAAAGGGGAAACTGAGGCTTCCTCTTCCAAGACTAAATAGTTCACTCAAAGTCACAGGTGCTTTTCTATTTATTTGCTTTGCTTGACTGAATATTTTTATATACTTTTCCTGAATTTGCTTTAAAGCTTATTGTGTTCACATGGTCAATTTGTATGTTGTATAATTGTTGGGGCTGTGTGGATCCTCAACAATATTTGGGTCCATAGGTTTCCCTAGTACTCCCAGGGGCTGATGAAATATGAACAAAATACCGTGAGTTCAGTATAGATAACTCAAAACCTTTTACTTCTACCCACTTCAATCCGCACAAGCGGTTAAGCACACTCTGCCCCACCACCCTGGCTTACAGACTCACACAGACCAAGTGCTCTTAAAAAAGAAGGCAGCAACCCAGCAACCCCCTCCCCACCTAGGGCAGGCTTACTCATGGAAAATTACCAGTTTAGGGCCTAAATAACCCTTTCTTCCTGCATCTACAACAAAAGGCCCTTTAAGAGTTCCTGTTTCCCACCCTGGCATATGTTGGGAGGCCCCCCACCCATATCTTGTTATCTGGTCTGACTTGCATGCTACCTGCAATCCCACACGTATGCCTAGTCACACCAAATATAAAAAAAAAGTATTAAGTGTTACCTGATTGGTAACTTGTTACCCGATGGTAACTTGTTACAAAGTGATTGGCTGCCTGCACGCAAACCTTGATGTAATATTTTAAATCTATTGAATAGTTATGCATGGGCTTTTCTGTAGTGGTGGGAACTTTCTTTTAAAAGCCCCCCATTAAAAGGGCTTGGGGCTCTTAGCCGCTGACTGCTTGTGGTCATGCTATGGGCCGGGTATACTCAAATAAACCCTTGTTTTTGCATAGGACCAGTCTCTCAGAGTTTTCCTTGATAGGTGTGGCGTTCCCAGGTTCTGTCTGTTACCCCATCGGTGACCAACCCTTTCACTCTGACCATATGTGCTGACCAAGAGGTCACCCACACATGTGTGTGCCTGTTGACCAGGAGCCTTTTCTCCCTGACTCAGTCAAAAGATTGAGCCTTTTCCCCAGGGCCAATAGCCACTGACTTCTCTGGGGACAGGACCTCACAGTGTCAAAATAGGCTCTTTAAGGGACAAATCCTCATGGGACCACACTCCTGGCTCAGGTTTAAGAGATGCTAATGTAGAACATCTCTCCTCCCTGGTTGATAAACAATCCAGTAATATCATATCTATTTTGCTTATGTAAACACGGGGAGGGGGTTGGTAACTACACCGGAGATGTGGTGTATTTTCATAGAGAAATCATGTCATATTATTCAAGCTATATTTCCATATCTGATCAATCATCTCTTCCACACCCTCACAAGGTCCTGTCTCCAGTTAAAGTCTTTTGATTTGCTCCAAGGCATTTCTTAAGTGCTCTTTCCATTGCAAAGCCATTCACAGCTTTGCAAAAGACAAACTTAATCTGGCTTTGCTGATTCAGAGCAGGGTCTAGACCAAGGATCCCATTTCATAGCCAGGTGGCTCTCATTCTGGCCATCCAGTCCCTCGCAGAAGACTGGGAATGTGAGGAAATAGATGCGATCTAAATGGTACTGGGATGATTATAGATAGAAAATATGACAGGATGTCCAGGAACCACCAATTCAGTCAAACCGACCCAAATTTCCTGCCCCCACAACTCCTTTTGTGTTTATACAAGAAGGCTCTTTGGCCTAAGCATGTGCAAATGCCTTGAATATAGGAGAACAATCCTTCCTCAGCAATATAAAAATCCAGGGCTCACTGCTGGAGTGCCACCCAACATATAACTCTTGAAGTGATATGTGTTAATTTCAGTTCTTGTTTATGTAAATACACTAAAATAAGCCATTCTCTGTGATTTTTTTTCTATTTGTCTGGTATAAACATAACAACTGAGGAAATCAAGGATGATCTACTTTGAAAGACATATTTTGAAAATGATAGAGATTTTGTTAGTCTGGCTCTACGGGACACCAAATCGTTTTAATTCCTTCCTCATTGCAATTTTTTCAAGCAGCTCTAAAATTCTACTTTGCTTATCATGCACTTTTCATTCTTAACTTTATTATTATTCAGTCTTCCCCAAACAAAGACATTGGTTAAATAACTTGTCTAGATTCTCAGATTTGGTAAACAGGAGAGAATTCTTCCAAGCAATAGGATTTGAAACTCAGTCTTTCTACCACAGGAAAGGTTCAGTATGTGCTGATGTGTCTGAAGATAAGCAACTAGAGATTGAGAACGATCTTCTACCTTTGATCATTGACCAGATGCATAGAAACTTCGAAGAGACAAATATAAAATAGACTGCTATAGTATTCATAAATATTTCAATTTTTCTTTTCATTTTGAAGTTGAAAGTAGCATGTGGATCTCTTCTTCAAACTACTTTTAAAAAGTCACTGTGTCTTAAAGTTTGCGCGATAAGAGTTTGTGTGCTTATTCTGTTTCTTTTTTAATCCCTCATATAATTACTTTCCTTTGTAAAATTTAAAAATAGGGGGCTAATCATGTGAGGATATGAGTTCACAGATTTTTGGGGCCAGAGCGATAGTACAGTGGGAAAGGTGCTTACCTTGTACATGAAAATCTGGTTTTATTTAAACCCCTGGCACTTATATGGTCCCATGATCCTGCCAGAAATGACCCTGGGCACAGAGTCAGGATTAAGTTTTTAGTACCAATGGTGGGCCCAATGAAAAAGAGTGGGAGAAAGAAAGAAAGAGAAAGGGTGACAGAAGGAAGTAGACATTGAGAGGAAGAGAGAGAACAAGTTACCAAGCAAGAATAAATCACTTAAACAATTACTAGTACTTTTCTTTGAGCTTCTAATCTGAGTACTTGATATCATACTGATATTTTCAATTTATCTTTGCTTGCTTTTTGAGTCACACTAGGACCTTTTGGTTGTTACTCTTGATTCTGTGCTTGGAGTCTGTGCTGTTGCAGTCATGTGATGTTGGTGATAGAACCTACGTTTTTCTGCATTCATGCAAAGCAGGTGCTCAGGCACTTAAAATATATTTTTAGTATAAATATATATATATATAAATTTTTTAACATATCTATGTTGAGCAGAAATAAAAGAAAACAATAGTTCCTATGATCTAATTGCTCGACTGTATAATTTACTCTCATCCACTCTGCATACTTCAAAAAAATAAAGGCAAAAACACTTAAAGAAATGCAATATAAATCAAATGCCCAAGTATCTTAAAGGCTTCCAACTGTTTTTTGGTAAAATTCTAACTTTGTATTCAAAGCCACCTTATTCTGTTTTCTAAAAGAACTATTTCTGTTCTATTTTAGGATTTCCAAAATGTATTCAGTAATATTTTTAATTTACTCATTTCTTTTTTTTTTTATTTTGTTTTTTGGGTCACACTCAATGATACTTAGGTGCTAATCCTGGTTCTGCAATTAGGAATTACTCCTGGCGGTGCTTGGGGGACCATATAGGATGCCCCATATCTGGTCAGCAGAATGCTAGGCAAATGCCCTTCACACTGTGCTATTGCTATGGCCCCAAATATTTCTTAAAGTGATGGTAAAAAGGAAAGATAATAACATGGCCCTAAACTTTATAGATACAGATTTCACTCAAGTCCTGAAATATTGGGGGAATGTTCAATTACAGAATAAAGATAGTTCGACATTTTTTCTGTTTTGTCTAATGACGCAAGTTTGTCAAGTCTTACGGTTGACCACATCTATCTCTCTCTGTGTAGGATAGACTTCACAGTAACGCAGATACAACTCACCACCTCCCAACCACCCTTGATTTCCTCTACTACTATGCCTCCTTTAAATTAATGTCCTTAGTTAGGACTTCTCAGTTATTTATATTAGCAGCAACAATAATCCCAATGATACATAGGGTATCATTTTCTTGCCAGTGTGGAGGTAGTAGCCATATTAGAAAGTTCTTCTGCCCTCTGCTTGACCAACAATGATCTTGCCAATAAATATAAGGTCAGGGTTAGTTGAAGTCTGCACAAGCACGTGCTTGTCACAGACACTAAGTCCTTGCTAGTCCCACAAAGATAATTGTCAGAGTGTACCTAAGTGGCCGCACGGTTCATCAATAAATGCACAAGATGAGAGGCTACTATAAGAGTATCCATCTGCATGGTAGAGCCTGGCAAGCTACCCATGTCTTATTTGATATACCGAAAACCAGTAACAATTATAGACCCCATTCCCATGACCTGAAGGAATGGTTTGAGACTCTTCATGTTCCTGGAGCGAGCAGGTGCCCTTGGGCTCCACTAGCATGTGACAGGACATATGGAGATGTTACTGGTGCCCGCTCCAGCAAATTGATGAACAACAGGAAGACAAGTGATACAATTGATACCTGAGACCCCCTTGATGAGTATGGCCAGGGACTTGGACCTTCCTGCCTGAATTTTGGGAGTGCCATGTTTTTAGAGTTGAACTGAGTTGGTTTCCTATGTTTGTTGCTTATGTTTTTAAGAAAAGTAAAGACATTTTATTATTAATGGCAGGGTCATAAGAAAGTCTTTCAGAGAGAGAATACACTTTTCTAGACGATAAAGCCCCCATAAAGTCACAGAATACTCCATAAAGTCACATACGAAAAGTTGGGTTGTGGGTGACTCAAGAAAGGAAATGTACCTGGCTCTTGCTTTAAAGATTTGGTTTTGTAAGTCCATTTTTTTGAGATTTTGTCAAGCAAAAATAAGTTTGAACTTCTGTCGTTTTTTCCCATATACTTATCAGGGTCCTCTGTTCTTGCTGAAATTTTTCCTCTCTAAGGAGATCTAGTTTTTCTCTATTTGGGCTGATGTCATTCAAAATCTATTCAGGCCTTGGTTCCTGCGTAATCATCTCCAAAGGGGTTCAGGATTCAAGCACTGGGGCTTCTGCCAGAGTCACTCCTCTCTACATCATATTTTTGTTTTATGACTTTCTGAAACTCATTCATTGCTAAAAGGTTATTCTAGCTTGGCCACACATTTCAATTTCTTCATGGTAGTACTATAATTTCCCAAGTATTTCTGACTTCATTGGGATATTAGCACAGATTTCAAATAAAGGCTTTATGAAGAATAATCTTAGTTATGAATGCTACCTGTGCTAATGATCTTCGATCAACTATGCTCCCTATTTTCTCCTATTTCTAAAAAAAGAATGAATAATATAAGAGGAGGCGTTTTCCAGATAATTTTTAAAATGCACATAAATATTAACTAATATTCTTGTGATTTAGCTTTGCCTAAATTTAAAATGTTTTCCATAAAACTATATATGCTTATTATATTTTCTTACTATTAAATGTATATATGCTTATATAGATATAAATGTATATTAATATATATGTTTATTATTAATGATATTTTTTTAAAACTTCAATCTTTCAAATAAAAAAAGACAATAACTGGGTTTGTATCTCACATCATATACAAGAGTAAGCTCCAAGTAGATTGAAGAGCTAGAGATTAAAGCAGAATTAAAAAAATGCATTAAGGCAAACATAAGCAGGACTCTACAGGACATGGGTTTTAGAAGTATTTGCAATTGTTTTGTTCCATTGATAAAGATGGCAATTTTTTTAAACGAGGCAGGCGGGGGCTGGAAGCGGTTGGGACGGAACTTGGTTGCACTGGTAGAAGGATGTTGGCTACACTGGTACACTGGTAAAGGGATGTTGGGTACACTGGTAGAGGGATGTTGGGTACACTGGTAGAGGGATGTTGGGTGCACTGGTAGAGGGTTGTTGGGTACACTGGTAGAGGGATGTTGGGTACACTGGTAGAGGGATGTTGGGTACACTGGTAGAGGGTTGTTGGGTACACTGGTAGAGGGATGTTGGGTACATTGGTAGAGGGATGTTGGGTACACTGGTAGAGGGTTGTTGGGTACACTGGTACACTGGAAAAGGGATGTTGGGTACACTGGTAGAGGGTTTTTGGGTTCACTGGTAGAGGGATGTTGGCTACACTGGTACACTGGTAAAGGGATGTTGGTACACTGGTAGAGGGATGTTGGGTACACTGGTAGAGGGACGTTGGGTACACTGGTAGAGGGATGCTGGGTACACTGGTAGAGGGATGTTGGGTACACTGGTGGAGGGATGTTGGGTACACTGGTAGAGGGATATTGGGTACACTGATAGAGGGATGTTGGGTACACTGGTAGAGGGATGTTGGGTACACTGGTGGAGGATGTTGGGTACACTGGTAGAGGGATATACACTGGTACCCTGGAAGAGCAATGTTGACATTGGTGCTGGAACATTGCATGACTTAAATTCAATATGAAATAACCCTGTAAATAATGTTCCTAATAAAAGTATTAAAATGAAAAATTCATCTTTCATCTAACTACAGTCAACAACTTCATATTTTTAGTAGAATTGAATTAATCAAATTAAGTTTTACATGGCTAATTTATCTGGTCTTCTAAATTTCCTATTTCTTTTGATCTATATATTTCTGAATGCTTTGAATTCCTCATAATATTCCTTATCCCACCTCTTCCCTTTGTTTACTTTTTTTTATTAATACTCTCAAAAACTGCTTATACTATATTTGCCTGATAATTCTTGTGCATATTTAATAGTCCACAAGTACTTTTTTGAAACCTTTCCCAAGCTTCTAAGATGGCCACTTGGTCTTTTCATTAATACATCTAATATTGTTTAAATAATGACAAATATTTCAAGGTCAAAGGCACTCACTTCTATTTTTATCCACAGAAGCTGGTGGGTTTGGCACACAGAAAACACTTAGTAAATTTTCAGAACAAATTGAAATTTTCAGAACAAATTGAAATTAATTTTATACATTTATTCCATCCCATAAAAAAAAATTTAACTTGCCTCTGTATCCTGATGCATTAATTTTGCATTTTGGAATTCAATTTTCTCATCCATATTCCTGTAATTCATATCTATTAACCCAAATCTAATTAATCAAATTCAATTTGCTTCTGAACATATATTTATTATTTAATTAAAGTTTCTGAATGTGATTCTTCCTTGTGCGCTTAAGAAAATGTTTCAGAGTTATAGTTTGATGTAAAGTTTTAATCTATAACAATGCATTCTAAAATTATTGAAGAACAGAAGAATTTTTGTACAGTGTGAAAGAAACATTTTGAACAATAGCGTGGCAGACAGCTACACATGTATTTCTAGGCTGCGAAAGATTGCATGCTCATCTACTCATGTAGGTATAGGGTCTGTATGTCTAGATTTCTCATATGCTTTTTCATGAACTAGAGTTTGACTTGTTAATTTATTCCTTCTCGGCATTCTTCAGTGTATGAAAACACTTTTTTGTTAGCTTACATTATCAACAATGCCTGTGCTCAGTAACTCATCAAAAGGTGATTAGCATTTGGACTGATATCCAATTAGCATTATGCAAGGAAGGAGACAAAAAACAGGTTTGAACTCAGAATTAACAACTCACTCATACCTTACAGATAAATCTCTCCACTTCTCTTTTGCATTTGGGCATATGTGTAGCAATGTACTATATTTCTAATATATGCTTGCTATGTAATTTTTCCTCCTACTCAGCCAACGCAGTTGAAGTAAATATACTGTGAATATATATTATATCATGGAGAAGTGAGGTTCAGAACTTCATTGACTTTAACGTTGTATAAATTCAAAATAGTTATGGAAATTCAATAGATCACTACTAAATAGTTCGAGACCCTAATATAAAATCCTCAAATATTTATGTACCTAGATATTTTGTTCCTTATAAGTTCATTAATTATTTCAGAAATGTAGCTGTGTTTATCAGAGTAGTGCTAATATCCGTTCAGAAAATATTTCTAAATCAAATACTACATGAGAAAAAACAAATAATTATATTTAAAAAGAATTCTTTGACTTGAAACTTAAATGGCAATGAGATAGAAATAAAGTTACTAAATGAAGCTGAGACATTTATTGTAACTCTAGAATTCAAAGTTCTTATTTTGAAATTAGTGGAGTGAAAATGAAGCAAAATGCTACAATATATGTAATGCGAATTAAGAGATATATGCTTAAGTTTGCATATACTCAAGGCTAGCACTTCTGAGAATTCTCACTAAATGTCAAGTTTAATTATGAATCTGATGAAAATTTTAATTATTAATCAATATAATCATAGTGGCTTTTGAGAATTTGAGAATCTCTTAAATCTTACTTCAATCATCTTCATTCCAACTGTCAATGTACTTAGCTGTCTTGATATCAAGAAAACAACTCAGGAAAAAATAGAAGATACAACTTCTATTATGCTTCACTCTGTTACTTTGTCCAATCTTACAGTTTGAAAGGTTGTGGAAGTCTTGCATAAAGCAAGTCTACTGACTGCTTCCTTGTTAATAATGTGCTCGCTTTTGAGTGTGTAACATCTAACTGAAGCATCACTTGTATCACTTGATTTGCTTGAGCAGGCACCAGTGACATCTCGACTCATCCCTATTGCATGTTAGCATGGCCCAAGGGCATCCGCTCCTTCCTGGAACATGAAGAGCCTCAAGTCATTCGTTCTGGCCATGGGAATGAGGTCTATTATTGTTACCGATTTTTGGCATATCCAATACAACACAGGTAGTTTAGCAGGCTCTGCCTTGAGGGTGGGATACTCTCTGTAGTAAGTAACTGAAGCACGCTCCTTGAAAATATACAGCTACTGCACACTTAGCAAACTGGAGTACAGTTGATAGAATATAAAATGACTTTTTATGTTGTTCTAAAGTACAGAAAGAGAAAGCACAGGAAGCTCAGCTTTCACAGCAGTTGACACCTGGTTGGACCCCTCGTCTCAATAGCTGATGATTCAGTTTCAGCATCTCCCACAGTGGGATTCTTCAGTAATAAGTTTGGAATATATTGGTCAGCATAGTCCCATAACACTTACAATAATATTTATTTCTCCCTAAGATTAAGAAACTTAGTCTGAGTTACCTTTTTGGGCTAATAATCTTGTCCCATCTTTGCATTTACTCTACCCACCCCTTTTTTTTTTAAATAAAGCTTTGTAGCACCTTTCTACTCCAGTTTCTGAAACCTGCTGCTGTTGACTTAGAGTCCCTTAAAACTGTGAGGAAGCAATGAGAGAAAAGGTTCTTCTCTAAGATTTGAATGCCGAAGAATTTATGTCATTAATTGTCGCTGAATCCATGTCTTCATCTATGGGCACTGTAGAAGCTGGCCTGCAGGTTGGCTATTTCTCAATTATGCATCTCAGCTTCTAGAAGCTACATTTGATTTCTAGAAACAAGTTGTGCTTGGTACAGATTTTTAGAAGCCTTTTGTTCATTGTATTTTACATCTGACTGCAGACAGTATCACTTCAGTAAGGAGATTAGAGAAAACCCATAGGCAAACACGGCTTTTGTATATGTGCCAGAGAATCAAACACAGGGTCTAAAGCATATGAGGTATAAAATCTACCACTGGGCTACATTGTCAGTCCAAGGACCTGGTTGTATATAATGCCTCATAATCACGAGATCAATATTTCATTATCATCTTTGCTATATTCTATTACTGGTAGGAATTCATACTCTACCCAATTTCAAGGGGAGATATTTGCTTAAAGAAATGAATACAATAGTTTCTGCATTGCCCGGATTGTATTTCCAAAGCCCTCCTCACTGAACTCTTGTTCCAGTCCCTGTGCCTAAGTTATAAATTAAATATTATCATCCTATGGCTTTGTAGGGGAAAAGAAAGCATACTATGAAAGGTTGTGGCATTTTCAAGTTTTCCATAATCCACTAAGGGCTTGGAATGTTTTGACAACCTATAAGGGAAGATTATTTTATTTGAGATGATATTAATGGTGCTTCCCAGACTTTAGAAACAATAAAATATAAAAAGCTTAAGTCAAAGTTTAGGCCAAAACAATGTATTGTTTTGGGTTGTATTATGCTGAGAGCTTTTACATTTTTTCAACCCATGATCACTTTTCACCAGAAATATGGCATGAGAAACCACTGCCAGAAACACCTAGAACTCATTTGTCAAATTTTGAAAAAAATTTTTTGGCTGTTGTGCACTCTAAAAACTTTCATATAGTAACCCACATGGAGACAATGAACCCACAGTTTAAGAAGACAGACTCTATAAATTCAATATTCAAAATAGCTCAGCATTTCAAAATAATATTTACTTAGTAGTGGCTTGCAAATGGTCACACTTTATCCATAAGTACCAACTGATAGAACTTTCAAATGAAGAATTACATATTATTTTGGTATTAGAACTGCAGAAATCAATAATCTTTCTCCATAAACATGAAATCATATAGGGAGAAATAATAAACCTAACTAGTCTTTTTTGTGCTTTGGGGTTTTTGCTGTTTTATTTCTTTTTGGTTGCAGATTTTTTATTGTTATTGATGTTCTCAAAAAATACCAAAATGTCTTTTGAAAAATCTCTTTTTTTCAGATGCATTCAGTAATAATACATATAGTGAAGATTTTTTTTCAATTAATTCAATAGAATCAAATTATTATTGATAAAAGGCAAATATATTTTCAGAAGTAGGATCCCAGTTTCCATTCAGCCTTTACAGTGATGGTGTTAATGGCATTTTTGTTGTCAATCAGAACATACTCAGTTTTATTCACCTGATCACTTGACATCCCATTATTCATCAATTTGCTCGAGTGGGCACCAGTAACATTTCCATTTGACCCTATCACGTGCCAGTGTGGCCCAAAGGCATCTGGTTGCTTCAGGAATGCGAAGAGCCTCAAACTGTTCCTTCAGGGTCTTGACAAAAATGTCTGACCATCTTGTAGGTGGGCGGCCACGTGATCGTTTGACATCCTGTGGGATCCAGTCGGTAATGGCTCCAGTCAATTTATATAAGTTTTATATTTAAATAGTGGGGGATGAAACCAAACTGATTATTTAATGATCACTACTATTATATATTAATCAATACTTAAAAATATTGCCTATGTGCCATAGATCTATAATATACTCTGTTTTAGAAATAATCCAAAATTTCTTTTTTTAAAACAAAATTTCTAATTCTTCAATTTATAACTGTGCAAATCATTATTGTATATGAGCTTTAGTAAATATTGTTTTCAGAATAGTCAGTTTATATCACAGAATACGTGTAAGTTGTATTAATTAATTGCCAGAATAACCCAGTATATTATAAATGTTTTCACAAGGCTGCTGCCTCCTTCCGCCTTACATTGGAAATGCATGTATCCTCTGTGTCCTCTTAATGCTGTTAAAAAAGGAAAAACAGAGCCAAAATGCAACTGCTCCTTTAGAGCCTACCCATGCTTATTACATAACCTAATTACAGTTTCAACTTCTCCCCAAATTGGAATCTCAAGCTAATCAATCAGGAGTTTCCTGGTCAGTACTAGTGAGGCAATCTGCCTGATTAGACTCTGCCTTCCTCTGAAGAAAGAGCACTTTTGCCTGAAATAATCTTTCTTTTCCCTTACTAATAACCTTGTTCCACCCTCTTCCTCACTATAAAATCTTTTCACTTTGTGCAAATCTAGCAGTGTCTTATCTCTTGTTAGATGGGATGTTACTGACTCATTGAAATTCCTGACTCATTAAACCAATGGTATCTCTTAATGTAGAATTTTTTTCATTTTTTAAAAAAGTCTAATCTTTCAGAATTTGCTTTTTTTAAAAAATCATTAATTAAATCTAAAGTGACCATTTCCCCTCAGCTCACCTTCATACTTCATTCTAAAATGCTCTATAAATGGGAAGGTTTTGAAATAGTTTCTTTTCGATTAAATGTTCAAATTAGCAGCCTTTATTTTCTCTGCTTTTCTCATTTAATTTTCTTTTTCCTATCTATTGCTTTGGGATAAACTAGTTTCTTAGTCCTTTGCCCTAAAAAATTCTCTTATTCTAAAGCAGAAGTGTGTTTCCAACTTTACTGTTTCTAACTAAACCCTAATTGTCCTTGCATTGTCTTACTTATGTCCTATTTCTATATTTGGTATCAGCCCAGACTTGAAGTCACTGAGTGAACATGGAAGCAGTCTAGTTCTTTCCTAAATTAAAAAAAAGATTGGAAAGAAAAGAAAACGTAGTGGAAAGCAAGGTCAGCAATTATACAAACCACAGTAAAACTATGGCTTAATAGCAGCCTACTTTTCTTCGGCATACATAAATTTAATGCGAGGGCTATATAGTTTCTGTCATTTTCTTTCATGGACCTTGATCAAAAGGGTCACAGGAGATTGCCATAAAATTTTTTTCAAGTGCCATTATATAGTCATACAATGACCATGACCGTTTTGGAGGGGAGAGGAAAAAAAAGTTAAAATAATATACATAAAATTCTCTCAATTGATATATACTGTAGTGCGAGAACTCATAAACTCAGTTTAAATTAGCTGGGGAGAAAACTCAGTGAGCCAGGGCCAGGCTAGGGGCCTTGTTTCTGTCATGGGCCACTTGGATATTTCTAACACCAGTGTGGGCTGCAATCAATACGAGCAGGCATAACACAAACAGCTGAGAGGAGCATATGGAAACTGCCATGCATGGCCCATCATGCACTATGATCAAGCTACAGATTTCCTGGACCTTATTTGGCTTATAAGTCATGTTCCTCTCTCCTGGCCAATAACCAGGTCCAACCTCTTCCCAACCTCTGCCTTCAATTTTGACTCCCTCATGCTGAATATTCTCTTTTCAACATCACTGCGTGTAGCCCTGAAAACTACCAAGCATCACCCCAAAGGCCCTGGTATCCCCCAGCATTTTCATGCTAGTAGCTACACTCTGGGCCCATGCATTGCACCAGACCGTCAAAATGGAATCCCGTGACATTGTGTCAAGGACTCCAATAAGTAAATCTTAAATACTTTTTCAAATAATTAAATACATTTTTTAAGACCTGGGAGCCATTGTTAAAAGCTACCAATGAAAATACTTCTATTTCTCAATTTCAGTGTCAGTAGGAGTCTAACTTCTTGGATGAACACCTGGCACCCAAGTGGTCAAACCACCTGCTCTGAAAAACCTTTGTGATGTGTGTTAATCCTGTAAGAAATTTGACTGGCTAGAACCAAGTCAGTAAAATTAGAATTTCACTCTAATTACTAGATTCATCTAGGCTGAACGTTCCCCAGGACTTGCCAGGCTCACACTGGTGAATGTTTGCAAGATGCCTGCAAGACTCAGCTTCAACTGCTGCTCAGGAAACATGCTCGTGACTGCAGAGCTGTGGGTCTTTCTCATTGCTGCTCTGGTTTCAGTGTGCCCAGAAATCACTTGCAGTAGCAGACAGCAGTTCTCCCAGTGCTCAGTTGCAGACAGAATCAGTATCAGTGTCTGAAGCAACTGGAGGAATGGAACAAGCCCCCCGCACCCCCACCATGAGGGTGAGGCAGGCAGTTTAGCCACTGAGTATCTCCCAACAACCCCCTCAAATTATTTCACAGTCTTTCCTTCCCCTCACATTTTAAATTTGAAGGAATTTATCTTGGTCTTTCCCCTTTTTTTTCTATTTTATGTGTGTTCTGTGCTGATTGTTTTCCATTTAAGATTAATGAGTCAAGAATTTATTTGTTTAATTCATTTAGGTGGCATGATGTGGCTTTAAAAATGTGCATTTTGAAGATATATTAAGATACATTTAAAAAATTGAAAATAATAGTACATGGAAACTATTCCATGAAATCGAAGTCTGGGTGCAGAGCCAAAGAGATACCAAATAAATGGAGTTTCTAAAGTGTCAGACTCTTATGGAAGTAGTGAATGTATAGAACAGGATTTAATGACAGATTTAGAATTAGAAACCATCTTATTACAAAATTGTCATTTATTCAAAAGCCCTTTCCCCCACCAATAACATGTAGGATGGATTGTGATGTTGCTTCATGATAAACATTTGAAAAATGATAAATGGAGAAAGAGAAATCAAGGATTTCTAAATTTTATAATTATTTTGTGATACTTAAAATACTTAATTCGGGTTGTCTTCAGGCTCGGTGCTCTAGGGAATTTCCAAATAAAGCAGAACTGTTGTTTGTGCACAATGTTATGGACTTTGTTTGTGAGCACTTCAAAATTTTGTTCATTTCCTCTAAAAAAGGCTACTACAGTGTGGTAATAGCCCAGGAAGGCATTTGCCAAATCTAAGTGGTCTCAGACTTATTCCTTGAGCTTCAAAGTGTGGTTAGTGAACCAAATAAAATATCTGCCTTTCCTTTTTGGGACAATACACCATAGAAATAAATACAAAAAGAGAAAGAAAGAAGGGGAAAAATCATAGATTTTTAAAAAGTCTTCTAAAGAGCAGCTTTGCTATGATTCTCAATCCCAGCATACCCTGAAATCATCAGCGAAGCTATTTCAAAATATTGATTGCCGAGCCTCAGTCTGACCATTTGATTCAGCTTCCCTGGTGATAGATCTCAGATACTGGTATATTTTACAGTTAGCTTGGGGATCACTGTAAGTTTATGGATAAAGAGCCAGCTGCCTAACTTGGGAAACTTAGGAAATCTATATCAAGGGATGATTATTTTTCTCTGTCAACAATGCAATAATGTGTTTCCCTTTGGAAAAAATGTTTTTATTCAATTTTGTGTGTGCATGCATATGTCTTCTCCCTGATACTTTCTATGCTAATAGGTGAAGGATTAAAATTACCATATTTTTACATGTTTTTCATATGCAAGGAATTTGATCCCATAGTAAAGCAATAAATTTTAAAGATAAGATCTTGAGTTTGTTTTTTGGAAAAAAAAATGAAGAGGGACAGATATTTTCCTTCATGTCTATTCAGTTTGTAGAGGCGTAAGTTATGGGCAGGTTGGTTTAGTTCATCTAAGTAATTATACAGTGTCGCTGTAAAGAAAGCAATAATTAAAATAACTAAAATAATTACTCTAGTTAATGTCATGCATCCCACCTTTCTTTTCTGTAAATTAGGAAAAGGATTCACTTAATTATTCATGCCTTTGGCTTCCTTTCCTTAGGATTGTCTCTAAGATTATGCAACACTAGGCAACTTTTGCTCTTTTGCAACATAACCAAATTTTCTAGATCAGTAGTGACATTTTATCCTGTCATCATTTGGGGACACACCTGGGAGTGCTCACGACTGACCCCTGGCTCTGAGGAGACAGAACCATTCCTAGCAGTGTCTAGAATATTATTTGGGGTGTCAGATACTGAACCTTAGTTTGCTCCATGAAAGTCTAGTACCATAACTGCTACCATATCACTCCAGTTCATGCTCTCACCATTAAATAAACTTATGTATTTCCATACTAGAGTAAGTATGGATGATATGCTACCTGCACGGCAGAGCCTGGCAAGCTACCCGTGTTGTATTTGATATATGCCAAATACCAATAACAATTATAGACCTCATTCCGAATGGATTGGGGCTCTTTATGTTCCTGGAGCAAGCAGATGCCTTGGGCTCTACTAGCATGAGACAGGACATATGGAGATGTTACTGGGGCCTGCTCGAGCAAATCGATGATGAACGGGGAAAACAGTGATACAGACAGTGATAGTATTTCCATCCTTTTTATTATAACTCTTGATGTTAGATTAAATTCAGAAACAAGGCCAGAGCAATAATCAAGAGGCTTTGGCTCAGGCAAGGCAGCAACCACTACCCCCTATTCCCCCTCCCTCTAGTTGCTCCCTGGTCCCAAAAGATTTAAATATAGGAAAAGGTCTTTGTGATAAAGTGTCTCTTTTTAGAAGATATCGGATTGAACAATCAGAGGACAACAGTGACATTTTCTCCGTCAGGCAAGTAGACTTTCAGTCCATCATCGAGTTAAAATTGGACACAAATTATGCACTCAATACTAGATTCTCCAAATTACCTTTTGAACTGACATTCAAATATAATTTCTGGTGAACCAAGTCACAGACACCGTCCTGGAGGATGAGTCATGAGAGTTTAATATCGCTGTAGGTCATCAGGGATATATTACTTCTCTCAAAGACTGAAAATATTTTTCCAAGAGTCAATAATGCAGGCTGACTGCCTCAATTGATGGTGTTGGCAGGCACTGACGAGTGAATAAAACCTACTGTGAGGCCAAACACATAAGCTTTGAGAAAGGTTTTCACATTGATATTATAGAAAATGATTCTTATTTAAATGACTCCTGTTGATATTTATCAACCAGACTTTTAGCACAATAATTGAAGTAATGGAAATCTATTATTTGTAAAATTGTGTTTGACATAATGATATGAACAATGAAATTACTGTTTTATCTCCTGTACATAAAAATGAAAGAAACAAAATGGCAAAAAAATAGATGATTTTAATCTATAATTTAATAAAATAGTTCAAATAACTGAGAAGTAAAATTATGAATTAGACTAGTGCTTCCCAGGCGCTAAATGATTCTCTGAATATTTCAGATTACAGGGAAGGGAAGGAAGGGAAGGGAAGGGAAGGGAAGGGAAGGGAAGGGAAGGGAAGAAGGGAAGGGAAGGAAAGAAGGGAAGGGAAGGGAAGGGAAGGGAAGGGAAGGGAAGGAAGGAAGGGAAGGGAAGGGAAGGGAAGGGAAGGGAAGGGAAGGGAAGGGAAGGGAAGGGAAGGGAAGGGAAGGGAAGGAAGGGAAGGGAAGGGAAGGGAAGGGAAGGGAAGGAAGGGAAGGGAAGGAAGGGAAGGAAGGAAGGAAGGGAAGGGAAGGGAAGGAAGGAAGGGAAGGGAAGGGAAGGGAAGGGAAGGGAAGGAAGGGAAGGGAAGGGAAGGGAAGGAAGGGAAGGGAAGGAGGGGAGGGGAGGGGAGGGAGGGAAGGGAAGGGAAGGGAAGGAAGGGAAGGGAAGGAGGGAGGGAAGGGAAGGGAAGGGAAGGGAAGGGAAGGGAAGGGAAGGGAAGGGAAGGGAAGGGAAGGGAAGGGGAGGGAGGGGAGGGAAGGGAAGGGAAGGGAAGGGAAGGAAGGAGGGAAGGGAAGGGAAGGGAAGGAAGGGAAGGAAGGAGGGGAGGGAAGGGAAGGGAAGGGAAGGGAAGGGGAGGGAAGGAGGGAAGGGAAGGGAAGGGAAGGAAGGGAAGGGAAGGGAAGGAAGGGAGGGAAGGAGGGAAGGGAAAGGAAGGAAGGGAAGGGAAGGGAGGGAGGAGGGGAGGGGAGGGGAGGGAGGGAGGAGGAGGGAGGGAGGGAGGGGAGGAGGGAGGGGAGGGAGGGGAGGGAAGGAAGGAAGGGAAGGGAAGGAAGGGAAGGGAAGGGAAGGGAAGGGAAGGGAAGGAAGGGAAGGGAAGGGAAGGGAAGGGAAGGAAGGGAAGGGAAGGGAAGGGAAGGGAGAAATTGAGCTTCCCTTTGACCCAGCAAAAGTATTCCTGGGAATATACCCTGGGAGCCCAAGAACACACAGCAGAAACACCATGAGCACTTCTGTGTTCATAGCAGCGCTATTCACAATAGCCAGAATCTGGAAACAACCAGAGTGCTCAGGAACAGACAAATGGATATAGAAACTGTGGTGCATCTACACAATGGAATACTATGCAGTTGTTAGGAAAAACAAAGTTATGAATTTGCCTATAAATAGATGGTCATGGACAGAATCATGCTGAGTGAGATTAGTCAAAAGGAAAAAGACAAATATAGAATATCTGCATTCATTTGCAGGAAATTAAAAAGAATACCATGAGACTAATATCCAGGACTTGGCAAAACATGAACCAGGAGGTCTTGCAATGGTTGGAGACCACTACAGTTGTGTGGGAGTCAGAGGTTAGGTAAGATAGAAACAGGACTCGTGTGCTAATAATTGTTAGTAATAGTTACACCAGACTAGGACTGAGCACTGAACATAGGCAAAGGGATATACATAATAACCGCTAGGTGTATATAGTGCAAGTCATAATGTATAAAACAAGGGTGAGAGAGTGTGAGAGAGAGCTGCATATATATATATATGTATATATATACATATATATACATATATAGATATACAGAGAGAGACAGAGAGAGTGAGGAGAGAAAGAGAGAGGGAGAGAGAGAGAGGGAGAGAGAGAAGTGCCTGCCATTGAGGCAGGGTTGAGAGAGGGAGTAGAGAATCTATGAACATCGATGGTGAATAATGTGCACTGATGGAGAAATGGGTGCTGGAACACTGTATGACTGGAACTCAATTATGAACATCTTTGTAATTTTATATCACATGGTGGTATAATATAATTTCCTTTTTTAAAAAAGCACTGAGTTAGGGCCAGAGTGATAGTCCAGCAAAGAGGCCATTTTTCTTGCACTCAACAGACCTGGGTTCGATCTTCTGCATCCCATATAGTCCAATAAGCACCTCCAGGAGTGATTCCTGAATACAGAGCCAGGAGTAATGCCTGAACATCACTGGGTGTGACCCAAAGGGAAAAAAAAACATTTAGAAAGAAAAAGGCACTGAGTTAGACTGTGATAACAGTGATAAATATAAATTCAGAATAATTGTAAAATGTTTTGTATGAGTAAGTTAAAACTGAAATTTTTAAGGATCCATGATCCTTAATCCTTCCACATTCCTCTCAGAACCACCAAAATTGGTCAGCCCTGAGCAAAACTCCCTCCTCTCATAATCTACTTCTCATGAGGCATATCTAATAACATTCTAACATGTATAATGATGGCAGTGTAATTAAAATTTGAAATTGAAAAAGAAATGGAAAACTTGTATAATGGTACAGAAATAAAGGTCAAGAAGAAGTGAGACATTTAAAATTGATTAATTCAGTTTGGTTATGTATAACCACATTAAAATCTACTGCAATATTTAGTGATTTTAACCAAATTCAACTTCATCAGCGCATAGGTGTGTACATTGATTATCTTCTAGCTTTCATGCTCTGAATGGAAGCACGGGAATGGCTGGAGAGCCCACAGTATACTCACTCACGTGCCTTACATGTGATGACACCTCAGTTGAAGAAAACCGGAAGGAGAATAGAGCTTGGTTTACCCTCATATGAGCTTGTTCACGTCAAGCTTTGATTTCCTTACATTCTGAGCGGTGGACATTCCATTGAAGGTTATTCCAAACTGAAATGGGGTCTGTGGCTGTGTTAAGGTTCATGCAAGAATTTCTGGTACTAAGGCTGGGGCCAAAGAACCACTGTATTCTTTGTGTTTAATTAACAAATGTTAATTCATTTGTTTATTAAAAATGTTCATACTGTTCATGATAGGGTTCTAAGCACACTATCTTAAACATATGAGAGAAACACTCAATAAGGAAACAATAATAATCAAAGGCAACAGAATCTGAAAATGCGCCTACAGAACTGAGTCATTAAGGGAAGGTGAGGGCTGGGCTAGAGGAGCACACTGAGTGGGACCCTGTCTTTGTTCGGGGAGTTCGCCAAAGTTAATACCGAGTAGCTGAATTAGGATTTCTCCCTTAGATAATGACTTGGTTCACCAGAAAGACAGATTAGATGGTTGAAATGTTTAGTCCCACCTTCGGTAAAGGAAACTGCGGTGAAGAATTACATAACCTAATATCTCTGAAATGGCAGGGTTGGTGGCTTTCTAGGCAATAAATAAAAATACAAGGGAAAGCAATCCCTACACCCTTCCTGGGCTCTATTCAGCTACATACTCTTCATATAGTTCTGTGTATTTTATCATAATATGGCAAATGTAACAAAGCGTATTTTCAGAGCAAATGTGAAACGTAAGGTGAGGTATACGAGAACTCCAGTTTATAGCCAGTCAACCAGAAACTGACGTTATGGGGATGTATAATTGGCTGTGGGACCAAGCACTTAGTTTAAGGAATCAGCTGTTCTCTGCAGCTAGTGTCTGGGTTAAGTAAATTGATGAGATATCATCCAGTGTAGCTGAGAGTTAGAGAAAGTTACTGTGGTACTTTAGATCGGGGATTATATTGTACTGAACATAACAGTCGGCAATGTGCATATATTAGTAAATGTACATACTATATATCTATAGACACACATATATGCATTCTATATAATGAGAAACTTCAGAAGTAATGATGAAAATGTATGTCATTTTTCACTGCTCACAATATTAAATTCTTAATGAAATTATATATGCGTATATCTGAGTGAAAGAGAAATGGCTTAGTTTTTATTTATATTTTTCTTTGCAGAGTTCTTATAAACACAGTAAATATTGTTGCCAGTGGCTCTATAAAGTGGGGGAGCAAAGAGTGTTGACTCAAGAAAAGAGTATTTCTGCCTCTGAGCTACACACCTCAACTCCCAGTGCTCAGTTCGAACATCGGGCCAGTCCGAACCTCAGCACAGGCACTGTGGGGCTAGGCCTCGGCTTTACCCACTGAAATGAATTTCAGAAGGAGGCAAAATAGTGAAGCTATAAAATTTTTATTGAATGCAACTTATTTAGAAATATGTGGGGGCCGGAGCGATAGCACAGTGGGTAGGGCGTTTGCCTTGCACGCAGTCCACCCCGGGGCTCAATCTTCTGCATCCCATATGTTCTCCCCGAAACGCCAGGAGTAAAACCTGAGTACAGAGCTGGAACTAAACCCTGAGCATTGCCTATGCAAACCACCTCCAAGCCCCCAAAAAAAAAATGAAAAAGATGTGAGAGGAGAGAAAGAAATTAAATGTGTTCAAGAGAGAACATAGACTTTTCCAAAGTGGATATCACCAAGGAAAGAGACAAACAAGCTAGATTCAAATTCAGGGAGAACGCAGCCTTGAAGAGCAAGAGCCAAATAGATTTTGGAAGGAGCTTTCATACAATTATTTCTAAAGATTTGTTTGGGGGAGTTTTGCATGCATGAAAGTTCTTTTCAGTGTTCTCAGGAAAGTCATGCTTTACTGATAGTCACCTCCCAGTCTTACGTCTTGCACAATTGCTTGTCTCTTTATGATGTTAGATACTTCTATAGCTTCTTCTGTTTTTGAGGGGTCCACCCTTCTCTGGGTAGGGCCTTGGGTTTGTGCATCTGGGTGCCACCTTATTTTCTCATCTTCAAAGAGCTTAGGATTTGTGGTCTTTCTGCTAAATTATGCTGTAGGGCTAGGCCATATGTTAAATTTTATACAGAACTATATTACCAGGGCCCACTTACCTATCTGCCTATAACAATATTTACTTTTATATTAAGTAGTTATTTAAAAAATTCAATTAACTTAATATTTAAGTTAACCAATAGAAATGTTGGTGTGAGTATTTACTCCTATAGTAAACATTATAAAAATTCAACAGGAGGGGCTGGAGCAATAGCCCAGCGGGTAGGGCGTTTGCCTTGCACGAGGCAGGCTCATGCCAGCCGGATTCCATCTCTGGCATCCCATATGGTCCCCGAGCACCGCCAGGAGTAATTCCTGAGTGAAGAGCCAGGAGAAACCCCTGAGCATTGCCGGGTATGACCCAAAAAAGCAAAAAAAAAAAAAAGAATTTTTAATTTGGGCCAGAGAGATATCATGGCAGGTAGGGCATTTGCCTTGCATGCAGCCGACCTGGGTTCCATCCTCGACATCCCATATGGTCCCCTGAGCACCGCCAGGAGTAATTCCTGAGCAAAAGCCAGGAATAACACCCTGTTTGGCTAGGGCTTTGGTGACTGTTTCAGTCTCCACAGAATCAAAGGCTTTCTTTAATCAATGAACGTGAGACAGAGTGGCATCTTGTACTCCCTACAAACCTCAATGAGCTTGGTTACTGTGTGGATATGGTCGATTGTGCTGAATCCTTTCCGGAAGCCAGCTTGCTCCCATGGTTGTCCTTCATCTAGTGTTCTGCCAATCCTGTTCAGGATGACTTGTGTAAACAGTTTGTAGAAGACAGACAACAGGCAGATGGGGTGATAGTTGCTGATGTCATGAATGTCTCCTTTCTTGAACAGTAGAACTGTCCCGCTGGTTTTCCATTGGGAGGGTACCTTGCATTCAGACAAGTAGCGTGTGAAGAGCCGAGCTAGTGTATTGATGAGTACCGACGGTAGATTCTTCAGGTGTTCGGGTCTGACTTTCTCTGGGTCTGGTGCTGTTCCCTTGGTTACTGACGAAACGACATGTCTGATTTCAGAAGGGAGAACATTGGGAATGACATATCCATATTGTGGAATTTGGTATGTGGACAGGTGGATGTGGTTATCAAAGAGATTTGAGTAGAAGTCCTGGATAATCTTCTCCATTGCCTTTCTGGAAGATGTGATAGACCCATCAGGGCGTCTGAAGACAGTCATCTTGGTCTTATATTTGGTGAAGGACAGGCGGGTGGTGCGAATGCTTTTCCTGGCTTCTGCTGCATCTTCCAGTATTTCTGCTCTTCTGTCTTTGAGGTCTTCTTTTATCACTTCTCTGCACCATTTAGCAAGCTTGGAGGTTAGCATTTGGTCTCCTGAGGCTCGTGCCTTGCCACGTTGGCGAACGAGCTTGAGAGTTTCTGAAGACAGGCATCCTTTTGTGTCTTTCTCTTGGCATTCCTCGCACAATCATTGAGGTGCTAAACCAGTCAGTTGTATTCTTCATCGATGCCATCAATGGTGGTATCTTCCCATGTTGTTGCAATGGTGCCAAAGAGTTCCCAGTTGGGCGTCGTTCTGGGAATTCTCTTCTTAAACTTTGTAGCATTTTCTCCCCCATTGTGGGAAGTAGAATTTTGCATGAAGGAGACTGTGGTCCGATCCTGTTTGGAATTTGGGGATGACAGCAACATCAGTCAGACAAAACCGTCAATTGAAGATGATGTGGTCAATTTCATTGTGGAACTGTCCACCAGGCAGCCGAAAGGTTGGAGATTCCCATGTCCAACATTTCGCTTCAGCCTTCTGGAACTGTGAGTTCCCATGAATGGTCTTGGTGGACATGATGACCTCAGATATTCTCTCACCCTGTTCGTTCCATTCTAGGCCATGGGTCCCGATGTGAAGTTCTTCAGCCGATCTTCTCGGTCCTATCTTGGCATTAAAATCACCGTCTATGATCTTATAGAAGGTGTGATCTTTTTTTATAGAACTCCTCCAGTTCCATGTAGAATTTCTCAATTTCATCTCCTTTGTATGTGGATGTTGGTGCGTAGACAATGAAGATAGAAATTGCTGGCAGTGGGCCACATCTTTTCAAGTGTAATCATCCTATCCCGTTTGTTAGGCATTCAAAAGAATCAATGTTGACAGCCATGTTCGTGTTGACAAGGACACCAAAGCCACCAACATCTCTTTTGTCGCGTGTTCCATGGAACAATTCTTCTCCGGTGTCAAATACAGCATGATGTGACTGACGCCTCCTAGTCTCAGTCAGATCAATGATGTCGTACTTGATCTTTTTGCGCTTGCACTGTCAGATCCTCAATATATGCTTCCGATGCCAGCGTACATGCATTGAAAGTACAGACAGTCATTTTAGTCCTTCTTCATTTTGGCAGCCTAGGGACGGCCATGAAATTTTGTTAGGCACTGCTTGTTCACCTTTCTTACTGCTGCTTTATTAAGGGCTCTTTCGCGGTCAGGAAAATAAACATTTTTTTTACTGGTTTTGGCATATTGAACACGCATCGGACAGCTTGCCAGGCCATGCCATGCGGGCGCTATACTCTCATTACTTTGTGGGGCTCTCTCAAAGGGGTGGGTAGAATATTCACAGCAATTTGGTGGTAAATCGCTGCGCCGCAGTGCGGCTGCACAAAAGGGGAGAGCTGGTTTTGCTCTGCCGGGTGTATCTGTGTCTGTGGTTCAAACATTCCTGGGTTTGAAATACTCTCCTCTTAAGGGCGGGTCTCTACAGGGTTGGTTCTTGTAGGCTGGGTTTCTGACAAGCTGGGCTGGAGACTGTATTAATGTGTTGGGTGGAGATCTTATGAGCTGCGGAGTGTGGATGGTGAAGACCGCTGCCAGCAAGGTGTGGGGTTTCTCTGGGCTCTTCCGAGGCTCCATTGGGATTGTGGGGTCAGGTAGAAAGTTGCTCTCGTGGTCCATGGAATGCAGGGGGTTCAACGGGAAGCTGGTTTCTGCTCTGCCGGGTGTATCTGTGTCTCATAGTTCTAATAACACCAAACATTAGCAAAGCTGCACAAATGCTGGCTGAGTTCAACAGAGAATGTGGAAAGATAGGCCTATAGCTGAATCTGAAGAAAACTATGTTCATGAAAAATGAACTAATTCCTGAGGCCCCATTCACTCTCAATGGAACAAACATCTCTGAATGCAGCAGTTATGTGTACCTAGGTCAAGAAGTCAATATGATTAATGACCTAAAACCTAAACTGCGCAGGAGGAAAAGAGTGGCATGGAATGCCTTCAAAGGCATCGAAGAAATAGCTAAAAGGAGAAAGAACCTCCGGCCCCGGGCACATCTCGTCGACTCCACCATTCTCGCTGCATTAACATACACCTCAGAGACCTGGGCCCTACGAAAGCAGGATGAGAATGCTATTCGGGTCTCCCAGAGAGGAATCAAAAGAGCTATGCTTGGAATATCATGCCTCACTCAAGTGAGAGAAGGAATCGGAGTTATGACCTCCGTCACTATTCCAGAATCAGGGACACTGTCTTGTTTGCCAAGGCATAGAAAATCAGATAGGCTGGACATGTAATGCGATTTGGAGACAACCGCTGGACTAGCTATTACCGACTGGATCCCTTGGGATGTCAAAAGATCACTTGGCCGCCCACCTATAAGATGGTCAGACTTCCTTGTCAAGACACTGAAGGAACGGTTTGAGGCTCTTCATATTCCTGAATCAACCAGATGCCATTGGGCTACATTGGCAGGTGATAGGGTCCAATGGAAATGTTACTGGCGCCCGCTCGAGCAAATCAATGAATAACGGGATTCAAGTGATCAAGTGATTAAGATATATACATATATATTTAGTATAATTACATGTATATGTACACGTATATGTACACTCATTCATTTACACATAATAATGCTTATATAGCTCTTTGATCATCATGCCCTCAACTGGAAATGAAAATTTTATGATAATTCTATATTCAATAACACGTGGAATGAAAGCAGCCTTTTAAATTGAATTAAAAATCATTTTTATCAGAGCAATATTGAACAACAGTAAAGAATACACAAAAAAGGAAAAATGTAGCACATTAATTTATATACAGTAAGTTTGAAAAAAAAGAAAAATGCTATAAGTAATTGAGGGTCACGAAAGACAGAAGAACTGGAAGAATAACATGTGAGTTTGCTCTTAATATTAATTACAGGGATAAATCACTATGGGATGTCTTATGAAGCAAAACCTGATGATGAGTGTATTTTTCACATGTTGATTTTTAAGAAATAATGGTTTTACTTATATTTAATGTAAACTAAGGAAATTAGCATCATAGTTATTTCCTGATTATTTATGTTTAGACCATAAATTCTAATTTTATCTTTCATCATTCATTTGTGTTATTAGATTCATAAAAGTGATTCCTTCAAATACTGCAAAAAGGAGATAAATAGGTATAAAGAAAGTGGATGACACATGAAACTGTTGTTAAAATTATGGATTGATTTAAATAATCTACAAGTTAACAACTACATAACCTTTTGATGAAAACAGTATTTTAATTACTTCACCTACTGTGTAAACTATTGATTTAGACAAAGTGTAGAGATAAGTAATAAGTAATAAGAGATAATACAGCCCTTACCAACTGGATCCCATGGGACGTCAAAAGGTCACATGGCCACCCACCTACAGGATGGTCAGACTTCTTTGTCAAAACCCTTAATTAGCGGTTTGAGGCTCTTTGTATTGTTGAAGCAAGCAGATGCCATTGGGCTACACTGGCATGTGATAGGGTCAAGTGCAAACTTTATTGGTGCCCACTCAAGCAAATCAACGAATAACAGGATGTCAAGTGATCAAGTGATCAAGTAGAGGTAAGTACAGCAGAGATCATTCCTTCAAAAGACTCATGAAATGGACAATTTCTAAAAGAAACTTGAAAATATCTTTGTTGTATATAATGTTTTCCTCAGTGCTCACAGAGTGAAGTAATTGTGACTTCGCTTGATGAAAGTAATTGTGGAGATTAAAGCTGTTCTGTCTAGTTTGCTTTCTAAATGCACCAACATATTAGAAATGCTGATAACCTGCTTTAACTTAATTTCCTCTTGATAACCCCTATTCCAAAATATAGTCACATTTACAATAGAGGTTCAAATTTCAACCTATGAATATTAAAGTGTAAGCAATTTAGTCATTAGCACTGAACAATATTATGCTTGCCTTTAATTAAATTTATTTAAATGTGTGAACCCCATACAATCAGGGTTATAAATATTAAATGTATCCCCTCTCATTCATTCATGTATTTAGTGATTCCCTTTTAAAAATTCTTTATATCATCATTTTTCACTAAATGGAAAAACATGCTATATTCCTAACAGAAGTTTTACTTGCTTGGTTTTCAATTTTTTATATGTACTTTCAATAAAATTATATCTACTTTCAATGAAAACCTCTAAGGGGGATTAAGATTAGTGCATTTAGAAAAACTTTAATGGAAGTGAATAAAATTTTGAAGCATGAGAGTAAAGGAAAGTAAGCCTATTTCTTATCAAGTTGTACCATAAAATATAATTAAAACTGATATATTTATAATGAAACTTTTGAAAAGAAATAGGTGATATAAATAGAACCAGGTATATAAAACTGCTTTAGATCTTAATCTCACAAGACAAATATTTTTGAGTGAATTAGGTAACTAAAAGTATTTGTGTTTGCATATTAAACTTAAATTATATAAGTAATAGGGGTTTGTATGCCTTCATCCCTTGCTTGCCTAATAAACTCAAATACTCCACTCAAGCAAATCGATAAATAATGGGAAGACAAGTGATACAAGTCATACTCTGCTCTGCTCTATTCGTGTGTGTCTGTGTGTGTTCCTGTCTGTTAGATCTGTGTGCATGCTCTTCTTGTTATAAAATAGTTTAACTTCCTTCTTCTATCTATAATGAGCTCCCTACCAATGTGTGTATAATATTAATATGAGAAATAGATCCAAGACAAAATGATAAGTTGTTCATTTGAATTTAAATTTAATTTTTAAAAAATTAGTTTAGAGCATGGTAACAGAAATAAAATGGAAAAAGAACTAATTTTGAAACAAAGAAATAAGAGGAGGGGGAAAAATCTACTGCCATAAATACCAATGAAGAAGATATCAGGATGAAGTCTTGCATTATTTATACATGCACACATATTATATATATGCATATGTAATATATGTATCACAACATATTTAGAAACTTTAAAAATAGTTAAAAATTGAAAGCCATTGGTAAAAAATCGCAAGTGCATAGAAGTTGTATACACCACTACTCAAGTATCTTCTGTAAGAGCAATGTGTGTGCTTGTGTGTATATATGTGTATGAGTGTGTGTATACATATAGGCAAGTGTAGGGGAAAGCCGCCAGGGTCCTCAACAGTGCCGGGAAGCAAGTTCCCTCCTACCTCAAAGCCGGTGGGGAATGGATGAAAAATCAGGAATCTGATGCAGTTTTAAAATGCTTTACTTATCACAGTTTAGGCATACAAATCAGCAATAGGAAAAACCTAGGATTCCTGGCTAGAACCGCAGCCATGTGTAGGCCAAGATGGCGGCACCACATGTAAAGGCCCTGTAAAGAGGAGACAAAGACAAGATTTCCAAGAGTGTGAGCTCACAAAGAGAGAGCCCAAAAAGGAGAGAGAGAGAGAGAGAGAGAGAGAGAGAGAGAGAGAGAGAGAGGAAGCAGGTTGGTTTTATACCTCTGCAACTCAGACTTCCCACTATTATGGGAAGCAGGAAGGCCCAAATGCCCTTAGGTAATTTCCCAGCACCTCACCTAGGCCCTGTCTTCCAGTTCATCATCGATTAGTTCAAGCAGGCACCAGTAACATCTCCATATGACCTGTCTCATGCAAGTAGAGCCCAAGGGCATCTGCTTGCTCCAGGAACATAAAGAGCCTCAAACCATTCCATCAGGTCATGGGAATGAGGTCTATAATTGTTACTGGTATTTGGCATATCAAAATACTACACTGGTAGCTCGCCAGGCTCTGCTGTTTGGGTAGCATACTCTTGTAGTCATCTCAAAATCCAGCATTTATTGATGAACAGCGTGGCCACAAGTGGCCACGCAAGCCGGCTGTGATAGGCTGGTCTGCTGGGTAGAGTTCTGACTAGGGGAAAGTCCAGATGTGGAAAGTGGCGGTCCTCATGGACTGGGGGTCATCTGGCTTGTTGTGAGGCTCTGCTAGGGTGGCGGGCGAGGGATAGAACCTGCCATCCCACCCGGCGCCTCATGAGCGCTGGGCACAGTGAGAGCCAGTAGCAGCTCTGCCCCATGTTTGTCTCTGGATAAGAGACAAACAAACCTAGGCCCTACTATATGCTAATGTTTTGAGCCAAGATCTGCCTGGAAATGCCTTTATAGAGTAGAGAAGGGGGTTTCTGAGATGGCATGTCTCTGTCCCAAAGACTAATACTAATGCCAGTAAAATATTTCTCCAAGCCTTCACAAGAGTCTCGTCTACTTCATGGTAGTTTTGTATTTTAGTTGCTTTTGAGTTATCAGGGAGCCATGCTTGCTTACTTGGAGGCAAACAGCATTTCTCTCTGGTCTAATTACTTAGAGATCCAACGTGGCCAAGCAAATATGCTGGTAAAATCTAGCTAGTCCCACAATGATTGTGGTAGCATGAGAGAATATTTATACCAGCCAGTACAAAATACATGATCAGATCAACTGCCACATTTAAACTACCCCCTTATCTACAAAGTGATTGGCAGGAGGCAATCCAGGGCAGATGCAGAGGCTTTTAGGCTTTTAGGGTGTCCTGCAAGAGGCAAGCAATCATGTATATTCAACACAAGACAAAATTCAGTAAGATATACATTAGTAGAGTAGTAAACATTTCATTTCTTTTTTTTTTTTTTTTTTTCTTTTTGGGTCACAACCAGCAATGCTTAGGGGTTCTATGGGATCTGCACTCAGGAATTACCTCTGGTGGTGCTCTGGTGACCAAAGGGGATGCCAAGGATAAAACCAGGGCTGGACCTTTGCAAGGCAAATGACCTACCTACTGAACTTTAGCTCTGGCCCAGTGTAGTGAACATTTGCCTAAAAAAGAGGACAATACACAAATATATGTAATATAAGTAATATTGCTTTCTAAGAACCCCTAAATAAGGTGGATGGGGTAATTGTATTGAGATGAATATTCACTAATGAACTAAGAAAGGATAACTCTATGGGTCATAGAAGACATTGGAGATAGACAATTTGCATATTAGGTCAAGAAAAAGTAGAATATAACCAGAAAGAATTTATGAAATCAGACAACCTGCTTTAAATTTCTTTTTATATAATGCATTTAGTTATTCAAAGTAGGAATAAAAATTTTTACTTTATATCATGCATTTAGTTATTTAAAGTGGAACTCTAATTCTAAAATAGAAATCTAAATTTTGACTTAAATTACCAAATGCATAATATAAGAAAGAATATAAGAGGAAAGAAATGGTAGTTAGCAGCTGAGAGTTTGCTCCTAGCATGCACCAGCACATGTGCTTGGTATGATCTCATTTAACCCTTACAAGTACCATCTCATCTAGGTAACTAGAAAGACTGTTTAGAGCAGAGCCATGAGACAGACATACAGAGAGTTGAGGAAAGGCCAGGTTGGACAATCGGCAACAGTACAGCCACTGCACAACCCACAACTGATTCTGCTAACCGCTGGTCTTACTGCACTAGATACAGGTTGGGTCCAGTTGGCTGGAGTTGCCTTGATGAAACAGAGATAGAGTGAGGAAGTGGGAAGTGAGGAAAGCCAGAAAATTTAAAAGTGTTAGATAAACTTTGACTATTTCTAAGTTGATTGTTTTGTCAAGTAGAAGATAGACCAAGAGTTATGTTAAATAGACAAACATTGAATTTGGTAGGCAATATAAAACATAATACAAAGAATTCCAAGACAATAAATATGACCAACTGCTGAATAAGATATCTATATCTGTACATAGATACATAGATAACAGGTATATATTCCTTTGATGCCATAAAATATACATATAAGTTGCATTCACTTTTCTATTTTAATTATTTAATTTTAATGTGTTATGCTAATATTATGCTAATATCATAAATGATGATAAACAGATATACCTGGTGTGTGTGTTCACAAGTTCTCACATGTGTATGCATATAAATATATGTTCTCAAACAATTTAATTACATGGTTATGGAAAGTTGTGAAGAAAATATATTTTTGCTTTGGGAGCAGTTTGGGGGCAGCCCAGAGGCAACCTCTTTAAGCTCTGTACTCTCTCTCCAGCCCAGAAAAGCCATTTTGAAATCAGATTGCCTCTTTCAAATTTCCAGCCTTATAGTTCTTAGTGGTGATGGAGGTGGGCCCCACGTGTGGCTTAGGTGAGCAGGAAGGAGAGAGACGGTCACTCTCTCCCCAGCCACCTCTGCTGCCCGGGACCCCTGGGCAGCTAAGGACTGATAAATGCTGCCGAGCCCCTGCGAGGCAAGGGCTTGAGCCCCACCAGCCCCACAAGGTGACTGTCAAAGCCACACCTGTGTCCTCTTGATCTCTAGGCAAGGAGTAGATCTCCACCGCCAGTCTCCACCATAGATCAGGGAGCCCCGACTCAGGCTGGAGCGAGGAATTGCTCTCTGCAGGAAAGGAAAGTCAGTTCTACTTACCGGGATTTCTCAGAGTTCTTGTCTTCCTCACAGAAAAATAATTTTCAGGACTAGATGAGCAGTGAAGTAAAACAGATTTTACTATGGAGGTTTTAGGAAGAAGAAGGAGGAGGGACAGTGAAAGAGAGAGTACACATCTCAAGAGGGGAGATGCGGGTGACGCATGTGCTCGGGCACCGCATGTGCTCGCCCACGAGGGCTCAAGCGGCACATGGGCTGAGGCAGCGTATGCACACAGTCCTTTGGGCAGGGCGGCTTTTATAGATTTCTTCCCAAGCTACTCCCATTTGGGACTTCAACCTAGGTTAAAGTACCTTGCTAGGGCCATTGCCAAGGGAGTAGATTTTGGGAGAGGTCTTCTTTGAAAATCTCCTTTTCTTGACCTGCTGGATCTTCTGTCCTGGAATGTAACCGAATTAAGGGCTTGGCAGAGAAATGTTGATCCAGGATCCTCAAATTATATTGAGGGTGAAGGTCTTATAAAGTCTTGGTTCCTGGTTTCAAAGGGTGATTCTGGACAGTCTTAGGGCTAAAGCTCCATTGCCCTGTGGACCCCTCTGACCTGCTGACATCAGTGGTTGCTGCATGATTAAGTGTTATTTCCCACCTCTGCCTTCTTTCCTAGTCAGTAACAGATACTCTATCAAAGTGTGCTTTTCCTCGTTGTGCTTACACAGTAACTGGGCCTCTTCAGAGAACTGTATACACTTAACCCATTTCATCTGTATTGATACCTCACCTGGGAGGTACTACTCACATCTTTATTTTGAAACTAAGAACTATAAATCACAGAGAGGCCAGACTTTCTAGAATCACAGAAATGAGAATGGATAGCCCAGGAGGAGATCTCTGGGACAGCAGAGTGCTTGAGCACCAGATAAATGAACCTTTTGTGTCTTTCTAGGGACATTGCTCTTGTTGAAAATGTGTCTGCCCATTAGTTTGTCTACAAGGCTTGCATCAAGACGCCTCCCAGGTGAGCCCAGAGCAAAGCTGTGCGGTTATGAATTCCCACTTAATTGTAATTGTCTTCGGAGTTTTTGCTTGCCTAAAGAACTTCGGCACTCTGGTCTGCTTTATTCATGTACATGTTCCTGTCTGCTAAACCTGAGTATGGGCTCTTGCTGTTTCACTGTAGTTTAATTTCCCTTCTCAAACCTGTCATGGACTCCCTCCCAATTATATCAATTCCATTCTTCTTTTGTTTTCTGCCAATCACAGTTGGGAAGCTTCATTGCTTAGCAACCTACAGACCTCCCAAAAAGCTTCTGTTAGCCTTGGGCACTGGTGCTAGGTAGGGGTGGGAGGGTTTTTGTTCCTCTTTAATGCATAACTTATCTACCTATCTCCTGTCATTCAGCAACACTAACTAGGCTTTCCAAAGGGACAGAGTTACCGAAGATTCCATTCAGGACACAAGGAAGAATAAGGTGGTTGCTTCCTCTGTGAATCTTTCATTCCTCCATATTTACTGTGCCAGAATGAATCTCCTTGCTAATTAGTTGACAATAAATATAAGTCAAGCAATAGGACAGATCTTAAAATAGGAAATGATTGGTTCCCTAAGGACATGACTTTGAGTCATCAAGTCTATATCTTCAAAGGTCCCCCTCACCCACCCCAAACATTTAGGCTTTACTGTAAACTTGCCGACCTAGATTACTGTCTTACTTTTTTTCTTATGGATTAAAGCACAACTGAATTTGCTTTGCCTAAACCACAACTTTATGTAACACAAAGTCCCTGCTGAAGACTTTGTCCCTCTCAAGGGACAGGCTAATCAGTTGACATCTGTTCCTTACAAGGTCATAGGTTAATGCCCCAGGGCTGCTTAGACCTTGCTCTGCCCTCAACAGTCAGATGCTTGCCACCAATTCTCTCACTCCTGTTTCCTTGAAATGACTAAGAATACTACAAGTGGGAAAGGAGGCACTTTTGTTGACTAAAGTGCCAAACCCTTTGTTTTTATGGTAATTGAAATCACAAGAGAGATCACTGAGTTTCTAAATGGAAGCAATTAAGTTCTAATGGAGTGTGTGGGGGTAGGTGGGGGTGAGACAGTGGGTTTGGAAGAGTACCTTGAGTTTCTAAGGCACAGCTTGCTTTTCTGATCTAGCACCCAAGGTTTTGCCTGAAAGAACACTGAACCTGAAGATCAAGCTGGATGTGATGTAGGTGGATCCCCAGGTGGCTTATGTGAGGCGGGAAGGGGAGAGAGATAGTCGTTTTCTCCCCAGCCTCCTCTGCCGCCCGGGACCCTCAGGGCAGGCTTAGGACTGATAAAGTCTGAGATGAGCCCCAGCATGGCGTGGGCCTGATCCCCACCAGCCCCACAAGGAGGCTGTCAAGCCACACCTGATGTCCATGTCTACTTGATCTCTAGGCACGGGGAGTTGATCCCACCACCCGAGTGTTCTTGGAGAGCCACAGACTCACGCTGGAGCTGTTAGATCCTACTCTGGCCCCGCTATGTAAGCCCTGGGGTCTTGAGAACAAGTCATTGACCACACATATCTATCCTGGTCTTCTGGATAGTATAGTTTTACCACTGGCTGAGGACAGGACGTCCTCAAGTTTGGTTAAGCACATGACAGGAACAGGACATACCACTTCTCTTGCTTTCCTTAAGTTGCATGATCTGGGGGCGGAGTGATAGCCCAGCGGGTAAGGCATTTGCCTTGCACGTGGCGGGCCCATGCCGGCCCGGGTTCGATCCCGGCATCCCATATGGTCACCAGAGCACCGCCAGGAGTAATTCCTCAGTGCAGAGCCAGGAGTAACCCCTGAGCATTGCCAGGTGTGACCCCCCAAAAAAAAAATTAAATAAAATTTGCATGATCTTTTTAGAATGAAATGTTTGAAATACTTTTTTCTATAACTTTATTGGCTATATGGATTTGCGCAGGCTGTGATGCATGTAATGCCCTTGGAAGGCCTATATAATCCTTGCTTGCCTTCTCCCCAGGGTTGAAGGTTCTCACTAGGACCTGCATGTCTCAGTGAAGCGCTGGGCCCCTGCTAGCTGGAATAACCCTGTCTGTTATTGCATTACGAGTGTGGTTCTTTGCCATCCAAGCGGGAAAGCAGACAAACAGAGGGAGAGCTCCTACAGAGCGAGGAATTGCTCTTTGCAGGAAAGTCAGTCCTAGGCCTTACCCAGGGTTTTCTCAGGGTTCTTGTCTTCCTCACAGAAAAAGAATTTTCATGAGTCGACAAGCAGTTCAGTAAAACAGATTTTATTATGGAAGTTTTAGGATGGGGAAGGAGTAGGGAAAGAGAGAGAGAGAGTACACATCTCAAGAGGGGGGTGTAGGCAGTTCCAGAGGCAGAGAGCGAGCCCAGACTAATTTCCAAAGGGGGCTTTTATCCCTGTGGGCTGGAATGCTCTGGAATCTTCTACCAGACCATCAAAGGTTGATGGGGAGCTAAGGGCTGTTCAGAAGAAAGTGGACCCAACTTCCTCAGGGTCTATTGCTGGTTAATTGGTCCTATCAAGACTTCATTCCTGGTTCCAAAAGGTGACAGCCTTATGGCGACAGCTCACTGCCACATAGGGCCCCCTCCTGTCTGCCTGCCTACATCAGATGGGTCACAGTTGAATGCACAGAGGTCCTTGCAATATCTGGAAGGTGGCAGCTTGGCAGTACCCAGGCTGCTGGACAGAACAGCCCTTTAAAGACCCCAGTTGATGCAGTTTTCAATGAAGTTGAGGGAAGCTAGAGCAATGAAAAGGTCAGTGGGGGATGCATGTTGTTCCCTCCCTGCACTCTGGGGGATGTCCTGGGCCGTCCTGCAGTGCGGTGGGGGGGGGGGGCGTGAACGTGTGAGGGTGGTGTTCGATCTGGGGTTCTCGGTATTCAAGGCATGCACCTTAATACCTACCCACCTCCTATGCCTCTACACCAATTGTAAATTCACAAGGGTACCATAAATCAGAGCAGGGAAGACATTCATTGTCTGAAGTAAATAGATCCTAAGGGCTAAAGGTATATGGACGGATGAAGGGACTCAGTCAGATAACGGATTTGGATTATTGACTCAATCCCTCCCATCAGCCGCCATTTGACTTTGGAAAAATTATTGAACTTCTCCCAGCCACGGTTTCCGCTCATGAAATGTGGGTAAAATTTAGAATAAAAATAATGTGGTGATAAAATAATGATGGTTAAATAACAGCAGTGCATATGGCCCATAGCATGCCCCATCCATAAAAATTAATGGGAGAAGCGGAGCTCAAGCCAGGTGGGTGGTAAAGAATGAAGCAAGAGACAGGGCTGGAGAGAAGTGAGGCAGGTCGTTTGTTCGCCTCGCACACACTTAAGCTGGGTTCAGTCCCTGGCACCTATATGAATCCCCAAGTCCAAGCAGGCGTGAAGCTTGAGCACTGCTCAGTGAAGCCCGAAGCAAAAATAAAGGGCCCTGGTCAGAGTGATAGCATTGAGACCCCAGAGTTGACATACTTGATACAGTTTTGTTCATCTTTTGGGTATCTCTGGGATGCTAGGGGAGAAGTTTTTGCTTTCTACAAAGTACGTCATTCTGGGAGGTGGGCGAACTGGAAACAAGGAGCAGATCTGGGAGAGAGGTGAGCTGTGTATGAATGTTTGGAGTCAATCATGGGAAAGGAGATGGATATGAAATAATTTGAGCTCATCTTAGGAAGCGAGTAACTGGGGCAGTTGCAGGAACTGGACAGCCGTGGGGCTTGGAGTCTCCTGGCACAGCTGATGATGTGAGGACAGACAGGACAGCTGCTAGTAGGGACAGTCTCAGCCTGTCAGGCATTGGAGACTTGACAATTTAGGTAGGAAACATTTTAGGGGTCTTGGGTTAAACCACTTCTGTAACTGGTCAGAAAAAATGTTAACCAAGTTAGTATACACACACACACACACACACACACACACACAGAGCACACACACAGATCACAGACTCTGGTCAAAAGAGAATAGTAAAGACAAAGAGGATAATAATAGTAAAGACAAAGAGGATAATAGTAAAGACAAAGAGGATAATGCAAGGTGGAGAAGAGAGGCAGAGTGACAGAAGTATTTGTTCATCACGGTGAGAACTCCTCTTATGTGAAAGGGCGTTGATAACTGTTATTGATGACGCTATTGAAAGACAGAGTGGGAAGGGATGCAAATGGAGAACCTGGAGAGCCTTAAAGTTAGTTTGGGTCTTAGGCTTAGATCCTGAATAGGATGCAGAAAAGTGGGGTGGGGAGTGTATTCAGTGCTTGTAGACAATTGTTAGTACTTATGAAATTAAGCAGAAACATAGAAGTATTAGCTGTGAAAGGATAACTCAAATGATATGCTTTTCTAACCCTTCACATATGAATTTGAGGCTATAAAAGCATGACCAGGGGTTCTTGAGTAATAAGAATTCTGGCAACTATTGAAATTCTGATAGCATGTAGATCACTCATGCTTCTTTCATCGTTCATGCTTCTTCCTTTTCATTACACATTGAGTGAGTCTTTGGAGATACATTAGGGCAGAACCACAGAAACTTCAGTAGAAACGTGTTTGCTTCCCTCAAATACATCACTCTGGGGGTGTCCTGTAGTTTGAAACACTATTAACCAGAGCCTACAGGAACAGCAAGAATGATTAACTTTGTGTGAACAGTTGAAAAGCACTGTCCAGGGACATGATATTCAATGGATAGAAAGACAAAGGTTATTCCAGAAAGGTAAAAATTGCAAAACAGTTTTAAAGTGAAAAGCACTTTATTATTCACTTGACTGATGTCCCAATGTAACAATGTATAAACCATAAGGTGCTTTGAGTATATTTGGGGAATCTGTGGGGGAGGCAGCCTAAGGCCAACAGTGGGGCCCACCAGCGTTGCTCTCCCCCCTCTCCCCTTTAGCGCTCTCGAGGCTGCTTCTTCCTTCTCTCAGAGCAGGGCCCTTTCACATCTCTGCGCTCTCTGGAGAGGGCTGAATGCCACTCAGTGCCGAGGCCTCTCTGTAAACCTGAGGATAGGCATAAATACAAACAAGCTCCCACTCTTTTTCCTGATGCTATAAATATGCCGGTCATGCACAGATACTCATGCACAGATATAGTCAGGCACAGAAAGACTGTGTCTTTCTGGGTCCTAAAATATGCTACCAGGCATGTAGTTTCTTCCATTCCTAAGGCCGAACTGTGCTTAGTAAAGGAGGAAAAACATTACCATAAACCCTACATATGCTGAATTGTGAGGCTCTGCCGGGTGGTGGGCCAGGGCTAGAACCCGCCATGCCTCCTGACTGCCTGATGAATGGCTGGGCACAGGGAGAGCAAGGAACAGCTCTGCCCCATGTCTGAGAGTCTCTGGACCAGCATACCTGGGCCGGATTGAGGAAAAACTGCTGCAGGGTGGGTGTCGATGATCCGGGCTGTGATGGGCTGATCTTCTGGGTGGAGTTCTGACGAGAGGGAAGTCCAAATGTGGAAAATGGCAGTGCCCGTGGAGTGGGGGTGGTTGTCTGGCTTGTTGTGAGGCTCTGCCGGGTGGTGGGCCAGAGATAGAGCCTGCCATGCCTCCTGACTGCCTCATGAACGGCTGGGCACAGGGAGAGTAAGGAAAAGCTCTGCCCCATGTCTGAGAGTATGCCTCCCACTCGGCAAGCCTGGCAAGCTGCTCATGTTGTATTTGATATGCCGAATTCCAGTAACAATTATATTAGGTCATTCCCATGACCTAATATAATGGTTTGAGGCTCTTTATGTTCCTGTAGCAAGCCGATGCCCTTGGCTCTACTAGCATGAGACAGGACATATGGAGATATTACTGGTGCCCGCTCTAGCAAATAGATAATGAACGGGAAGATCGTGATCGTGATCGTGATGCTGAATTAATAATTTGGTGAATGCCCAAAAAAGAAAAAAAAATGGTGGGTGAATGCACCAGTAGAAAGATCTTCTATAGCAGAAAATAAGTTATAAGAATGCATACAGATGTATATAACTCTATAGTCGTAACAGATAACAGATCTCTGATCTACCATAAATAATTTTAGATTTTTCTGCAAGTGATTTCAAATATTCCTCATCTTTATAAATATAAATCAGTTCTAATAATGAAGGAGTGGAATATTTAGAAAAGGGTGCTGGAAGTTGTGATGGTTCTCAGTCAAGTCATTTCCCAGAGTGTGTCCATTCTTCTTCATGCCCACGGTTGCCACGGCAATTGTGAGCTGTCACGGTATAGAAAAAATTAGTTTAAGGTTTCTATTTTTTATCATGCAAATAAATATTATAATGAGCATAGATTGAAGTGGGAAGTTATCTATTGACATTTACTCCTTTTATTTGGGTCTAACTGGTTTTAGGCCTTGCTCTAATTCCTGAGTGTCCATCATTTGAAATATTAACTTCTTTGACACAAACATACCAGACTTCTGGGTTTTATGCATCAGTTTGCAAGATAACCTGATAAAATGTTAACTGTCAAGAGATGGAAAATTAGGCGATGAACTTTAAAGTTTAAAATGCAGGATAGGGGCTGGAGTGATAGTCCTGAGGGTAGGGTGTTTGCTTTGCATGCAGCCCACACGGGTTTGATCCTGGCATCCCATATGCTCCTCCAAGCACCGCGAGGAGTAATTTCTGAGTGCAGAGTCAGGAATAACCCCTGAGCATTGCCAGGTGTGACCCAAACAGCAAAAGTAAATAAATAAATAAATAATTAAATAAAGTAAAATGAAATAAAATAAAATGCAGGATAAAGAAATTACTATCCCTTGTATCAACACATAAATGTTTGCTTACAGCAGTAAGCGGACATTGTAGTTAAGGTGTTTGTATATGGAAAGTTTTTCTCATGAGAGGGTAATTTTCTGATTTCTTCCCATTCCCAGTCAATTGGGTATTATTACTTAAACTGGTCATATTTCTCTCTCGCTAGGTCTGGCTGACAAGTTGATTGAATCAGCTTTGTCCCTTCACTGAATCTGTGAATTTAGTCAGTACTTCTTTTTTGCTTCTTGGGCCATGCTTAGTGATACTCTGGAGTTAGTTATGGCTCTGCACTCAGGAATTAAACCTGATGTCGCTCACAGTACCAAATGGGATGCCACCAGGAATAGAACCTGGGCTGGCCTTGTGAAAGACAAAATCCCTACCGGCTGTGATATCACTATGGCCCAATTCACTCAGAACTCTAAGCCTCTCTCATTCTCTCGCTATTTTCCTGAAGAAAGTTTAAAGTGAGGTCTGATTACAATTATATCAAAGATCAAATGAAATAACTTAAGTAAATACACTTTAAATTCTCTAAGAATCTAACTGCTATGACCATACACTTTACTGAATTCTTGGAAATGATATTTACATATTTTAATAACCATCTAATTAAACAACCCTGCTTTTATTCTTGATATATCAATGTAATGTGTATAGGCATGTCTTAATTTATTCATTACATAAATAACTATGCTACTGTTTAAATATAACCAGTCACACATCTAAACTGTGGTGCTGCCCAAGAATTAGAGATTTTTGTGTGTGTGTGTGTGTGTGCGTTTAAGTGTTGTGGGGTTGAAGGACACCCTGCTGTGTTCGGGGCTTACTCCTGACTCTCTGCTCAGGGGTCAAACCTGGCAGGCCCAGGGCATCATCTCTAATGCCAGGAATAAACCCAGTTTGGTTTGTCACAGTGACAAACCTGCTGTGCTATCTTTCTGCCCCCTTTTCAATTTTAATAATTAACAAGTTTATTCAAAGATAGATAGAAAACAATAAGGCTCTTCTCATGTGGTCCCTGTTTTGTGATGTTCTTAAATTCCACAGTCAGCTCTTGGCTCTAAAATAATTTTCATGTGGTGTCACTGTGTTTACCAGAGCTTTTCTGCAAAAAACTCCCCTGACAGTCCAACATCAAAGGAAATGATGTTTCTTTAAGCAAAAATGGATAGAGCTGAGACTGGCCAGTCTTTACAAGTGTCCACAGCATTTCTCTGTAAAGCACCTGCTCTTACCTATCAACCTCAGCTGGCAAAGGACAGGCAATGACAGCTTTTAGAAATATTATTATTATTCATTTACAGTGTGTAAAAGAGGGTAATGAATTTTATGCAGCTACCAGTGATTTATGGCATGCAGACAAACATTTGCTTCCTTAACCTCCAGACTCTTGAATCGTAAATATTACTATGAGAAGAAAACAAGTGATTGTTCTACAAAATAATTGATAGCTAATATCAAAGAAAAGATAGAGTTTGGAAACTGTTTACTAACACTGGAACACTTGCTAAGAAGCAAAAAATTTAAGATCTGCACATATAAAAAGATATCTTGTTAAAACAGATTTTTAAAAAATCATTTTGCTTTGTTTTTATTTTGGGGCAATACCCACTGCAGTTTGATGCTAGGGAGACACTCATAGGATTTATGGGGAAACATGTGGTACTGGGTTCAAACCCAGGCCTCTTACATGCAAAGCCTGAGCTCCAGCCTATTGAGATTTCTTCAGCCCATGCTTGTCTTGTAGTAAGATACCCCCATTCATTTTTACATGCTATGTTATTTTTTGTTACAAAGTTAAAAAATTATTTATGATTGCATTTCACACGTACAAAGTTCCAGCAACACTAATCCTTTCACTAGCCTTCACTTCCCTCCACCAATGTTCCCAATTGCTCTCCAAGTGTTTTCCCTCTCCTGATCTTTCTTAGTCCACAACTGTCTATTCCTGGTGAATATCAATTATAATGCTCTTCATTTCTTTTACCTTTGATCTTTTACATTCATTTCTTTTACCTTTGGGCATAGTTGTTCCATAGATTCTTGATCCAGTCATAGCTAGTTGAGTACTTTGCTTGTTTCCAGATGTAGAGTATTGTAAATAGCTCTAATCTCATTTTATTTATAGGTTAAACTAAAGTTTCTTTAGTTTATTTATACACACAAACTTGGTGCAAGATTTTACCCTTCTATTTTCAAAATACCACTGTATCACTATGTCACTTGTCTTCCCATTCATCATCGATTTGCTGGAGCGGGCACCAGTAACATCTCCATATGTCCTGTCTCATGCAAGTAGAGCCCATTGGCACCTGCTTACTCCAGGAACATAAAAAGCCTCAAACCATTCCATCAGGTCATGGGAATGAGGTCTATAATTGTTACTGGCATATCAAATATGACACGGGTAGCTTGCCAGGCTCTGCCATGCAGGTAGATACTCTTGTAGTCATCTCTAAATCCAGCATTTATTGATGAAAGTGCGGCCACAAGTGGCCTCGCGAGCCAGGCTGTGATAGACTAGTCTGCTGGGTGGAGTTCTGACGAGGGGGAAGTCTGGATGTGGAAAATGGAGGCCCTCATGGAGAGGGGGTTCTTCTGGCTTGTTTCGAGGTTCTGGTGGCGGGCCAGGGCTACAACCTGCCATCCCTCCCAGACGCCTGGTGAGCTGCTGGGCACAGGGAGAGCCAGTAAATTAGAAACCTAAAGATTTAATTTGATATATTTTGAAACTCAAATTAAATCTTTAGGTTTCTAATTTGAGGTGCTGGTGAACTATAAACATGTTTATAGTTTTGTACTGAAAATCATCAAGATTTCAATATTAGTGTTGTCAAAGGATCATTTAATCTTCCCCACACACAATAATTCATGCAGTGGATATTGTATTACTTCACAAATATTGAGTCAGTGTATACACCAAATCAAAGAGCTAGGCATGCCCCAGATCTCACATCTGTTATGTTCTACTCCTCGCTTTAGGGTAATAAATCATGTTCTTTAGGGGAGTTCTTGTACCTTCTTTGCTAGTAAAGGGCATCAGATGCCACTTTATGAAAGTCTTGGTTGCTTCTTGATTCTTTATTTTAGGTTCTAATTCTTCCTCAGGTTTCCTCCTACAATTGTCATAGATTTCAGATGTTATCTAGTCACTCTTCTTGGTGTCCTTTTTATAATACTTTCCCTTTATCTTCTTTTTTCAGTCACTTTAGGCAATGAAATCTTTCTTTTTTGGGGGGTGTCACACCTGCCGACACTCAGGAGTTACTCCTGGCTCTTCTCTCATGAATTACTCCTGGCAATGCTCAGGGGACCATATGGACTGCCAGAGATAGAATCTGGATCAGTGCATACAAGTCAAATGCCATACTATCGCTCCAGCCCCTTTAAGCAATTAACTTCAAGGAATTAACTGTTTTCTTTATTTCTACTGGAACAAAAAGGATTAGTCTGTCGACATTGGAAAAAAGCAATTGAAGTTCATATTTATTTCTTCCTATTTCATTTGGAGTTAGAGAAGTAACACATTTTCTGTTGTCAAGAAAATCAACAATGCTAAATGGTACGACCACTGGCATTATTAGCAAGGTGGTTTTGGACATGTATAAAAAGTCCATTTCTTTCTCTGATAGTGGCAGAAAAAGAAAGAGGGAAGAGCTATGTAAATCTTAGTTTAGATAAGGATGATTTTGGAAATTCATATTACTATGAAAATATGGATTCATAAAATACCTTTTACTCATGTTTTCTACATGTTTTGAGATTACACAATTGCTTTGATATAGAGAATAGCAGGAACAAGGGGGATCAACAGTGTGTATAAGGTAAGAAAAATTGCCCTGAGAGTGTACTGTGAAGATGAATGATCTCAAGGCCAGGTGTGATGACATGCTATAGGTCAGAACTAATTCCACATAGATCTACCTCGGTCTTGACATCATACTTGTCTCCAGGTTGGAAGGATTTTACAGATAATTGACTGGTGTCATGCCATTTTGTAGTAACCATAACTACTCACGAAAGTGGCTAACTATGGAGAAGAGCTCATATTTCCGTATTATCTGCTCTCCACTCGGGGGCAGGTGGGGTGTTGGGGGATTAGACAAGAAGAAATGGGAAGAAGTCTAAAACCATAAACATAGGTGAAATGCAAACTGTTTACTATTCCCCTTGAGCTCCTACTCCCTGCGCTTGAAGGACTTGTCTGTACTATGTTCTATCTTATTTTCTGTTTTTCCTAAATAAATACTTGTTCCACTGGCCGTTGCACTGCTTCACACTTGTCAATCTTCCTATCCCTGTGGATAAGAGTAACATCTATGCTGCTCATTTTGATTGTTGTAGCTCCATGACTCTATCTTTCATTTGACGTTTCTGTGAAATAGCAAGTATATACACATTACTTTGAAATATGTCTGTGTATGAAAAGATTAAACTTTCTGGGGCCCAGGCAAAGTGGGTAGAGCGTTTGCCTTGCACCACGACTGACCTCGTTCGATTCCCGGCATCCCATATGGGATGCACCGTCAGGAGTAATTCCTGAGTGAAGAGCCAGGAGTAGCACTGAGTCACACTGAGCATCGCTGGGTGTGACCCAAAAAAAAGAGAAAAAGAAAAGATTACACTTTCTATTTTTTTTTGATCACTAGATCACTAGATTAGTAGACATCCTGTTATTCATCGATTTCCTCAAGCGGGCGCCAGTAACATTTCCATTTGACCCTGTCACGTGCTATTGTATCCCAATGGCAGCTGCTTGCTTCAGGAATGCGAAAAGCCTCAAACCTTTCATTCAGGGTCTTGACAAAGATTTTTTTGATAAGCTTTCTGTTTTACCACAACTGTTGGTAGAATATTTGTCCGACAATCCTCTAATTGATTTTAATTTTTTTTTAAAAAGTTTTTGGGCCACACCTGAAGATGCTCAGGGGTTACTCCTGGCTCTTTGCTCAGGAATTACTCCTGAAAGTGTTTGGGGGACCATATGGGATGCCGAGGATCAATCCCAGGTGGGCCACATGCAAGGCAAACTCCTTACCCACTGTGCTGTAGCTCCGGCCCTGATCATTTGATTTTTCTAGTGAGTGTTACAGTACACATTTTCTAGCTGATTCTGTACCTTTAGTTTAGGACACAATTTTCTGCACATCATCTCTTTGTTTCAAAAAAAAACTTAAAATGAACTTTCAGAAGTTATGACTATGAGTTACATTTTTGAATATAAGACTCAAATAAGGTGAAGAAAGAAATTATATTGATATTCAATGTATGTTTCTTAAAGGGTGTCTTAAAGCCCTTCCTCTCCCTTCACTTGTGTCTACTGTCTGCCACCTTCTCTTTTCCCTGATCACTGAATATAAACCCGCATTCTCTGTCGTCCTTAGGAACAGTGTGGACAGCAGAGTTTGCTGTGTGACTTTATTCCCCAACCTTGACCTTGGCTCAGCTCTGCACATTACTAAACATCATGTCTCAGCAAGGCTAGCAAACAGTGGCTTGGTCTCCAGTTACCCTCGTAGGGTGGTGACAATGACATCAGTGTCATCTTTGCTGTGCAGTTAACAGGAACACTTGGGCATCCGAGTGAAACTGACTTTCTGCTGATCTGTCTTCTCTAAGCAAGCAGGATGGCAATCTTTCTAATTGTGCAGTGACTGTGTCTGAGTTCAATCTCTCGCACTCACTTTTATAATTCACTTTACTCTTTCACCCTGAATCACTGATCTATTTTTCATTCTGTTCTCACTCATCCTATGGGGTGAATTGTATGTTCATTAGTGCAACAAGAAAGTGCATTATAATTTGGCACTGATCAACATTTTAAAATTCTGTTTATCTACCAACCACTCACACTTCTGTACTGGTTTTCAAACATCATATATATGTCTCATTTTTCATTATCCTCCTTCTGTTTCCCTATGCCTGTGATGTATTTCTTCCATTTGTCCTTTAGCTGAACTCTTGTTTACCTTCATGATTCAGGTGAGTTATTGTATGTTTTCATAAATCCTTCCCCCGTTTTGGGTTTTTGTTTCAGGGTTAGGCTATCCTCTGACTTCACACAAATGTAAACCAGAATATAATTAGATTATGACATTTATCACATTCTTTTGTAAATATTTCTTTACTGCAGCAATATCTATTTTATTATGAGCAATAAAAAGGAATGCTCCTGTTTAATTTTTTTTATATCCAAAGATTTATCCTTGCCCTTGCATGAGTGGGGCTACAGAAGAAGGAAATATGTCTTTGAATTCACAGAGCAACGCATATTAATTGCCCTGAGATTAAATCTTGTGCCTTCATTTGTCTTGTAGGCTGGTTTATTTGCTGCAGTAACAAAAAAGCACACAAATCTCAATCCTGTGCAATAATAGAATTCAGGTTTTGTTCAGAAGGTGCTTTACTGACTCCAAGTCATCTCTGGCTTTTGCAGCTCTCTTAAACCATACCAATCTCTGATGTGACTTCATATATTTTCCTCTCTTAGAACCAAAGTGGATCTTTGGTTCTGAGAGTAAAAGACCTCAGTTGGATCCCCGCACTGATCCCCAAGCTCCTCCAGAGCACACGGAGCACAGCAACACTGCTTTACCAATCCAGGCGCCAAACCATCATGCCTCCATGTGCAGCTGATACCGCAGGAGAAGAGTGTCTTAGCTGAGGCACTTTGGGTGATCACTGTTACAAACAAACAAACAAATAAACAAGAATAATGTGTTTTTGGGTTTGGGTTTGGCTCACTCACAATGGTTCTCTTCTGGTGCTGTGATCTTGGATCACCCTTGGCAGTGCTCAGGGAACTGTATGCGGTGTTGAGAAGCAAACCCCAAACCTGCTATAGGTCACATGCAAGGCAAGGACCTGGGCCACGTTCTATCTTTTCCTTCCCAATGGTAAGCTTTACTGCAAAGTAACATTACTTTATGGGTTTGGACATCTGATTACAAGTATTGCTTCATTTTTTGTGCACAAAATCTAATTCTGTTCATTCCAAGAAACTCTCAGTATTTCCATCCATGACATCATCAGCAGGGCACATGTTTACATACTCTAATGTAATCCTAAATTTATATGGCCAAACCATCTGCTTTTCAGAAAAGAATTGCCCTGTGCTCCTTGGGAATTTACCTTCTTTAATAAAATAAAGTCGGCAACTACACCACTCCGCTTCGCTGATGACATCGTTCTAATAACACCAAACATTAGCCAAGCAGCACAAATGCTGGCTGACTTCGACAGAGAATGTGGAAAGATAGGTCTACAGATGAATATAAAGAAAACAATGTTTATGAAAAATGAACTAGTTCCAGAGGCCCCATTCACTCTCAATGGAACAAACATTTCTGAATGCAGCAGTTATGTGTACCTAGGTCGAGAAATCAACATGATGAACGACCTAAAATCTGAGCTGTGCAGGAGGAAGATAGCAGCATGGAATGCCTTCAAAGGCATCGAAGAAATAGCTGAAAGGACAAAGAACCTCGGGCTCCAGGCACATCTCTTTGACTCCACCGTTCTCCCTGCATTAACATACGCCTCAGAGACCTGTACCCTACGAAAGCAGGATGAGAATGCTATTCGGGTCTCCCAGAGAGGAATCGAAAGAGCTATGCTTGGAATATCACGCCTCACTCAAGTGAGAGAAGGAATCCGGAGTTCTGACCTCCATCGCTATTCCAGAATCAGGGATGCTGTCTCGTTTGCCAAGGCATCGAAAATCAGATGGGCTGGACATGTAATGCGATTTGGAGACGACCGCTGGACTAGAGCTGATACCAACTGGATCCCATGGGATGTCAAAAGATCACGTGGCCACCCACCTACAAGATGGTCAGACTTCATTGTAAAGTCCCTCAAGGAAGGTTTGAGACTTTTCATATTCCTGAATCAACCAGATGCCGTTGGGCTAAATTGGCACGTGATAGGGTCCAATGGAAATGTTACTGGCGCCCATTCGAGCAAATCGATGAATAACGAGATTCAAGTGATCAAGAGAATAAACAGGAAGTGCTTGTCAATGTGCCTGAATTTACTATCAGGCCCTACTAGCCTTCCTGGGCTTTCTGAGGGACAGTGCCATCTACTTCAGGCAATGCTATAGTGCATATAATATTTCTTGATTTGGCTACTAATGATTTAAAAACCATGATTCTCCATTAGTGTACACTCTGGTGTACATAGTCAGTTATATGGAATAATGTAACAATGAAACAGAGACAGGTACCCTCAGTAAACACTGATTCAGGAGTATGTGGTAAGAATATCTTCCCATTGGCTGACTATCCTTGCAAATACTCTTTTGGGGCTATATCCTAGGCACTTGTCCCAAGAGTAAGGTCTACATTCAAGTCCATGAAATCACGGTCCAAGTCACTGACATCTCTGATAACTTTTCTTCATTTAATTTTTCTCCAAATTTCTCTGTGTCTATTTGAAAAATAACAGCAGATTGCACTGTTTTTGATGATTGACATTATTATCTTTAAGTTTGGTATTATCAGCATCTATTATTAAATAGCCAAAATAGTAATTTTGACTTTATGAGTATAGTTGGATGAACGTTTTGTAGTACTGTTACAGATACAGGCAATGTCTAGGCACCAAATTCTGTATTAAATTTTATGTGATAGCAATAAGAACCTTGAAATATCCTTGTATGCTTTCATGGTAGTGAGAAAAGAGCAGGAGAGATGATAGAAACAGATGATGTGTCTTAACGACTTCTGTATTAAACTGCCACAATATTTATGTTAACTTTCCACTAGTCAAGATTAGGCAGATGATTAAGCTCAACATTAGTGGGTGGAAAAGCACATGCCTTACAGGAGGTAAAATATACATAGACTTCGCTGTATGGAAGCATAACCCAAGTTTTACCTAAAAAATACTTTATTATCATAGTTTTAGAAATGATCAACACTGTAACATTTGTTTTTTAATTTTCTTTTTTTTTTTCCTTTTTTTGTGGGGTGAGTGAGGGAATGGAGGGAGGGTTAGTTAGCAGTTCTCAGGTTTGCTCTGGACTCTATGCTCAGGAATTAATACTGGCATTGCCCAGAGTACCGTATCTGGTGCTGAGGATTGAATCTAGGCCAGCTACATGCGACGCAAGGGTCTAACCCTGTATTGTTTCTCAGTCTCATTTTGATATAGAAAATATTTTTTGATAAATTGAACATTTTAATTATTTTTTTTATTTATGAATACTGGTACCAGTCATGTAACTTAATTAAAGTTACAAGACTTAAGTAGACAACATATTTCACGGAGAGAAAATGGAAAGTGGATTTTATACAGTGTAATACCTTTATGAAAGACTGGATATGGATTGCTCTAAAAGCATATGAAAGAGTGCCTACATCAAACATGTAGTTAAAATCTAGTTTCAATTGAGAGATTCATGGCCTATGAATATATCAGGCAAATATAGGTAAATCTGAAGGAAAAATAATCATTTTTTCAAAAAATACAAAAGAATTACTTTGGAGGATCAATTCACATGACAGTCTGCACTAAATTTTTTATACAGTATCTAAAGTAACTAATATTTTAGTTTAAGCCTATTTGTAAATTTTATACTTCATTTTTTTGTGTAGATATATTTCTAAAGAAATTAATTTGAGGAATTTCTTTGCTGCTTTAATACTCAACGAGAGAAGCAATCTAAATTTAATATTGATCTAAGTTAATTAAGGAAAGGGCAAAAATTAAAAAGAATAAATTAAAAAACTAAGCACCACATCATATTTATTAGTTGTTCAACTTGTTTCAGAAAACAATATGTGGCTTTATTGTATTAGCATATTTTCTAGTACTATTAAGAATATTTATTTTTAATTAGCAATTCATATGAATCTATATAAATATTTTCTATATGTAGAGTGATTAGAATCAGATAATTTATTATATATACATGATAAAATAAAGATAACTGGTAATCATTGAAATATTTTGATCTAAAATATATTATGCGCATAGTGTTTATATTACATATAGAGTGTATGAGACTCGCAGACATGGGGCAGAGCTGCTACTGGCTCTCCCCTTGACCAACCGCTCACGAGGCACCCGGGAGGGATGGTGGGTTCTAGCCCTGGCCCACCACCCCAGCAGAGCCTCGCAACAAGCCAGACGACCCCCCACTCCATGAGGGCCTCCATTTTCCACATCCGGACTTCTCTCTCGTCAGAACTCCACCCAGCAGACCAGCTTATCAGCCCCCAGCTTGCGCTGCAAGCGGCCGTGCGGTTCATCAATAAATGCTGGACTTAGAGATGTCTACCAGAATATGCTACCTTCACGGCAGAGCCTGGCAAGCTACCCGTGTTGTATTTGATATATATGCCAAATACCAGTAACAATTATAGACCTCATTCCGGAATGGATTGAGGCTCTTTATGTTCCTGGAGCAAGCAGATGCCTTGGGCTCTACTAGCATGAGACAGGACATGTTACTGGGGCCCGCTCAAGCAAATCAATGATGAACGGGAAGACAGTGATACAGTGATACAGTGATAGAGTGTATGTTTGGTTATTTGTATGCACAAATAAATGCATTATGAAACGCCCAATATAGATGGTGGTAACTAGGGTATGCTATAAGGGTCCTCGACATAAGAGCCCGGAAACAGCTCTACAATAATTTTCTCAAATACTTAGTTTACCAAACTGGATTGAATTTCTCTTTTATTTTAATTGAACTATTAATTATAGTCATATAAATTATGACTTCCATGCTACTTTTAATGTATAACATTCTATTGCATAAATATTGGAAAATGCAGGCATAGAAATGCTCCTTAGTTTCCTAATTAGGACAAGACAAGACAGAAACACTAAAACATTTCCTTGACAATTTATTTCAAGAGAGAAGACCTCTATTTTCATCTTGAAACACTCTAGTATTATTCACTGTCCTTGACTTACAAGGAAGGGTAAAGAGAATTTCTGTGAATCTGCTTTATTCTATTCTTAATATGCTCCTATTTTATCACTGTTTCCCCTCATTTTCTCAGGGCAATTGAGTTCTTTTCTTTATAGCCCGCTCCTGTATAAAGCATTTCTCAGGATTATAGTCTTTCTGTTGTCTTTCACTGGACTTTTCCTATTTCTGTTAGGTTTAGAGACATAGTGACCACAACTTAAAATTTCATTGAAGGTGAAACCAAGTATGGTACAAAACAAATGAGATTTACATTTTATTTCATTTTATTTCACTGCACAAATGACAGAAAATATCAAACATATGATCATATATTTTTAAGTCACAGAAGTAAATTTAACACCTTAAGAATAAAGTGACACTTCCTTAAGGAAAGATGACTCCTTTTGTTTTGCAGATAGCAAACATTTGTCTTCCGGTCATCTGCAATATTTCAGTATAATAAATGTTTCATGAACATCTACTGTTCTTCAAAGTACTATGATGGCTATATGAGTACAAATAGAGTAAAAAACCTCTGTTATGAGCATACATTTTAGTTGAGTGGCTATAACATGATCAAATGCATAAAAATTTCAAATGACACAGTGTGGTCACAAAATATGTGGAAAATTTAGGGTGTGTGAAATGTGATGCGATCATGGATATGTTCATGCTATTCCATTATATAAAAGAACATTTAATTTTTATTCCCATGTGGCATGATCCCATAAAATTAGTCCTAAAATGGAAAGTATCGGTAACTACTAGCATTGACTAATACTTATTATATAAGCAGGTAATAAACAATACCATATGGAACACTTGACTGGCATGCACAAGGCTCTGGATTCAACACTCAGCATTGCATGGTCTCCAGTCACTGGACATAGCCATAGTGGTTCAAAAGTACTGCCAAGAGTATCATTCCAGTGCCTTGCAGATGCCACCGCCTTCTGGTTCCCTGTGTCTTCCACCATGGTCAACCCAACACTGTTCTTCGACATCAAGGCCAGGTGGCGGAGACCCTGGGCCACGTGTCTTTCGAGCTCTTCACAGACAAAGTTCCAAGACAGCTGAGAATTTTTGTGTTCTGAGCACTGGAGAGAAAGGATTCAGTTGCAGACTCCTGCTTCCATGAAATCATCCCAGGTTTATGTGCCAGGGTGGGAACTTCACTCGCCACAATGGCACTGGTGGCCAAGACCATCTATGGAGAGAAGTTCATGATGAGAATTTCATCCTGAAGCACTGGGGCCTGGTATCTTGTCCATGGGGAAAGCTGGACCCAACACCAAAAGTTCCCAATTTTTCATCTGTAGTTCCAAGACTGAGTAGTTGGATAGTTGGATGGCAAGCACGTGGTATTCTGCAAGGTGAAGAAGGGCGTGAATTCGTGGAGGCCATGGAGCGCTTTGGGTTCAGTAACTGCAAGACAAGCATGAAGATCATGATTTCCTATTGTAGACAAATCTGAAGGCTCTGATTCTCGACCACCAAACCATGCCTTCCTTCTGTAGCTCAGGAGAGAACCCTTCCCTACGTGCTCGGAATGACCCTGGTCTCCATGCTCTCCCTGCGGTTCTCTTGGTTCCACTACTTCCTACCCATCCCCCTTCAAGTCTAGCTGGACTGCAGAGTTTTTCATGTTTATGAAACTTTTTAAAAAGTAAGAAAAATAAAGAGAGTATCATTCCAGGGTTGGAGTGATGGTACAGAGGGTAAGAAATTTGCCTTGCAAGCAGCTGAATTGAATTTCATCCCGACCCTTCCATACGGTACCGGAGCATTTTCAGAAGTAATAACTGAGCGCAGAGGCAGGTGTAACCCCTGGAATGTGCCCCCAAAAAGCAAAAAAGCATGCAAAAAGTAAAAAAATGTAGTGCCATACATCTCAATCACGATCTCACGATCACGATCTTCCCGTTAATCATCTATTTGCTAGAGCGGGCACCAGTAATATCTCCATATGTCCTGTCTCATGCCAGTAGAGCAAAGGGCATCGGCTTGCTACAGGAACATAAAGAGCCTCAAACCATTATATTAGGTCATGAGAATGACCTAATATAATTGTTACTGGCATTTGGCATGTCAAATACAACACGAGCAGCTTGCTAGGCTTGCCGTGCGGGAGGCATATTATTTAAACACCTCAAATAAAGCATTTATTGATGAGCTGCGCTGCCGCTTGCAGCCGTGGGAGCCGGGCTGTGATGGGCTGGTCTGCTGGGTGGAGTTCTGAAGAGAGGGAAGTCCGGATGTGGAAAATGGCGGCACCCATGGAGTGGGTGGGAGGTCGTCTGGCTTGTTGTGAGGTTCTGCCGGGGTGGTGGGCCAAGGCTAGAACCCACCATGCCTCCCGACTGCTTCATGAACGGCTGGGCACAGGGAGAGCAAGGAACCGCTCTGCCCCATGTCTAAGAGTCTCTGGGCCAGCATACCTGGGCTGGATTGAGGAAGAAATTGCTGCAGGGTGGGTGTCGATGATCCGGGCTGTGATGGGCTGGTTGGCTGGGTGGAGTTCTGAAGAGAGGGGAAGTCCGGATGTGGAAAATGGCGGCACCCATGGAGTGGGTGGGGGCTCGTCTGGCTTGTTGTGAGGCTCTGCCGGGGTGGTGGGCCAATGCCAGAACCCACCATGCCTCCCGACTGCCTCATGAACGGCTGGGCATAGGGAGAGCAAGGAACCGCTCTGCCCCATGTCTAAGAGTCTCTGGGCCAGCATACCTGGCCATAACTCATATCTGAGAAGATAATATCTATGCTAATATTCATATCTTGCTTCTTTCACATTTGTTGAATTTGCTTATTCATTACTTTAAATTTTACTGTAAGGAATGCATACATTTTGATGCCTATAGGAGGCAGCTCTTACTTTATATTTTATATACCTAAAGCATATTCTGTTGGATATTAACATATGATGCAAACACCGCCAGATATGGTTCTTTACTGATATACTAACCTATGTTATCATCACCAGATTTACTTGCCTTTATTCACTAATTTCATACTTTGTAGATCTCTGACTATTTTTTATCTGATGCCTATGAATTAATTTAAACTGAGGCCCATTTAAGTTTTGGAAAAAAAGTCTATACCTTTAAAACTGATTCAAATTGGGCATATTTATTTTCACCGGTCTATTGATTTGTCTGTAAGTAAAGTTACTGAGTGAGCCGAAGCAATAGTACACTTGCCTTATATGTGGCTGACCTGAGTTTAATTCCAAGCATGCATATGGTTCCCTGAGCCCTGCCAGGAGTGATCGTCAGAGTAGAAATAGGAATTAGCCATGAGCACAATATGCTCCTGCCCCACCCTCAATAAAAAAAAATGATTTATGAGAGTCCCCTTTTCCCCACATCCACGAAGGGGACTCTCATACACTGTTGGTGGGAATGTCGACTTGTACAACCTTTCTGGAAAACAATATGGACATTCCTCCAAAGACTAGAAATTGAGCTCCCCTTTGACCCAGCCATACCGCTCTTGGGAATATACCCTGGAAAGCCAAAAACACATGGCGGAAACACAATCCGCACTTTTATTTTCATAGAAGCACTATTCACAATAGCCAGAACCTGGAAACAACCAGTATGCCCGAGAACTGATGACTGGATAAAGAAACTGTGGTACATCTACACAATGGAATACTATGCAGCTGTCAGAAAAAATGAAGTTATGAAATTTTTGCTATAAATGGATGGATATGGAAAGAATCATGTTGAGTGAAATTAGTCAGAAGGAAAGAGAGAGACATAGAATGACTGCATTTATTTGCATGACATAAATATACTAGGTGATCTTACCAAAAGTGGAAATTACCACAAGCGTGTGGGAGTCAGAGGTTAGTTTAGATAGAGAAGGGAACATGTGTGAATAAATGTCTAAAGTTCTGATGCTAACATAGAACTGAGCATTAAATACAGACAAAAAATGCAAATGATGGCTTCTAAGTGTACGTAGTGCAACCCACAATGTGTGGGAGAAGGAGGAGAGAGAGAGGGAGAGGAGAGGAGATAAAGAACCTGCCATTTAGGCAGGATGTAGGAGGGGGAGGGAATTGGGGACATGGGTGGTGGCTGGGGGGCACTGGTGGAGGGCGGGTGCTGGAACACTGTGTGACCGAAACCCCAAGCGTGAACAGCATTGTAATTGTATATCTCACGGTGGTATAATAAAATGTTAAAAAAAAGATTTAAAGAATATTGAGCAATTACCAGCATTCAATATTTCTAAAATAATTACTTATAAACAGACTTTACTTTGTATCACATTTTATCTGGTGTTTGCTACTTTTCATTATATGAAAATTGTCAAAAGATATAATGATAATACTCAACATTGAAAAATTCAAAGCCTTTCCTTTAAGAATAGGAGCAAGGAAAAGATATACCCTGTCAACATTATTATTCAATATGGCTTTTGAAGTCCAATTAAGCAAGAAAAAGAGGAAGGGATTCAGATTGGAAGAGAAGTTTAGCTACCACTATTTGTAAAGGTATTTGATATAGAAAACTCTGAAGATCTCACCCAGAAGCTTTTTGTTATTTTTTCTATTTTGAATCTTACTTTACTCATCATGTTTTAAAATACTGTTAATGATAGAATTTCAAAAATACAACATGCCAATCAACACCACAACCTCTAACAGGTTCATTTCCTTTCACCATTGTCTCAGGATCCTCTTACCTATCCCAAGCCCTTCATCCAATGTCTTTTCATATGGACACACATACTATTCCATTTAGGGAATGTGTGTATGTATATACAAACACACACACATACAAATACACACACATGCACAGAACTTAGATACTTTAGCCAGTCATCTGTTTTGGAAACTTGGGTTTTTTCATATATATATATGGAATATCTTATCTATATCTATCTATCTATCTATCTATCTATCTATCTATCTATCTATCTATCTATCTATCTATCTATCTATCTATCTATCTATCTATCTATCTATCTATCTATCTATCTATCTATCTATCTATCTATCTATCTATCTATCTATCTATCTATCTATCTATCTATCTATCTATCTATCTATCTATCTATCTATCTATCTATCTATCTATCTATCTATCTATCTATCTATCTATCTATCTATCTATCTATCTACCTACCTACCTACCTACCTACCTACCTACCTACCTACCTACCTACCTACCTACCTACCTACCTACCTACCTATCTATCTATCTATCTATCTATCTATCTATCTATCTATCTATCTATCTATCTCTATCTATCTAGCTATCTATCTATCTAGCTATCTCTAGCTATCTATCTATCATCTATCTATCTTCTATCTATCATCTTTCTAAAGAGAAATTTACAAAGGACACCAGGAGACAGAAAAATGTTCCATTTTGTAGGATTTGAAATAATGGCTGTTAAAATGACTGTCCTACATAAATCATTATATCTACTCATTTTAATCCTTATGAGAAACCAGAAGTGTTCTTCAAGAGCATAGAACACATACCATTAAGATTTGTAAGGTAAAACAAAGGCTCTGAAAATTTATAATGATCTTTTTTGTTGTTGTTTTGTTTTGCTTTTTGGTCATACCTGGCAGTGCTCAGGGGTTACCCCTGGTTCTACACTCAAGAATTACTCCTGGCGGTGCTCAGGGGACCATATGGGATTCCAGGGAATCAAACACAGGTGGACCACATGCAATGCAAACACCCTACACTGTTGTGCTATCACTCCGGCCCCAACAATCTTGAAAAATAAATAAGATATGAGGATTGCATTTCCAGATGATAAACAATGTTTTAAAATGTTAGTAATAAAAAAGCATTATATTAGAATAAAACAAAACCATCTGATCAATATAAGAATCAGTTCCCTCATATATAACAATTCATTTAGTACAAAAATGGGAAGAAATAAAGTAGAGGAAGAAAATCTTTTCAAGAGATAGTATTAGGAAAACAGGCCTGCCATAGCAAAAATAAACAAATGACATCACTTTCTAATACCATATATCAAAGTTAATTCATCGTGAATTATAAACCTTGATGCTTGATCTAAATCTATAAAACACCATTAAGATAATGCATAGTACTCTCCAAAACAATGATATAGAGGTCTTTCTAATAATTCAGATCCTGTTGACAATTAAAATGAATTCATGTGACTATGCCAGACTAAAAAGCTTCTAAACTATGAAAGAGACTATGGCTAATGTAGAATAGACACCCTACTGAGTAGGAAAAAAACATTTATTTTTGCTTTTTTGCATCACACCTTGTGACTCTCTGGGTTTACTTCCTGGCTCTTTGCTCAGGAATCACTCCTGGTAGTACTTGGGGGACTATATGGGATACCAGGGATTGAACCCATGTTGGGGCATGCAAGGCAAATGCCCTCCCTGCTGTGCTATCACTCCAGCCAGAGAGAGAAAACATTTTTATATCATACATCTGAAAAAGTATTAGTGTCCATTAAGGATAAACCTCTATAAGCTAACAGTGAATATAAAACAGTTAACAGTAAAAAAACAACAAAATAATGCTCACCCAAAAATGTGGAAAAGAGTTTAGCAGACACTTTGCCTAACAGAAGACAAAAAATAAAGCACAGGAACATTAAAAAGTGTTTAACACTATATTTCTTGAAGTGCAATTTACAATAACCAAGAAATTATGGAGCAACCTAAGAGCTCAAAGACTTGGATTGATGAGTAGGGTAAAAAAATGTAGCACAGGGGATATAGAGAGAGTAGAGGAGTTAAGGAACTTGCATTGTACCAGACTGACCCAGATTCAACCGTGGTACCAGATATTATCCCCTGAGAACATCCAAGAGTAATCCCTGAGCACAGAGCCATGGATAATACTCAAGCACAATACACAGGGCCCCCAAACAAACAAACAAATAATAGTTTTTTAAAAAAATCTGTGGCATATATACATGTCAGTATACTATTCAGTTACACAAGATAAAGTCTTATATTTTTTTGTTGCAAGATAGATAAAACTAGATACTTTCTCATTAAGTGAAATAAAACTGAAAATTTAAAGGAAAATATAAGGTAATCTTGCTGATTTGTGGCATAAAAAGGGAATAAAAACTGTGGAAATCAACAATGATCCATGAAAACTAACTCTTAGACTATGATAACAGATTCAAAGATACAAAGTGGGGATAGGGAAGATAAGGAGGGACAATAGAGATGAGAATTATCCATAGGAGAGCTTCAGACGGGGTTATGTGCTTTGATAGTGGGCATTACACAACATTCTTGTAAGCCTAAAGCATAAATACTGACATTGTTCTAAAGCATGTGTCCATGGTTTAAAATAGAGGGGAATTAGAGCAAAGAGAGGAAGATTAAAGAGGGGTTGTGTAGAAGAAATAATATATAGTATGAGAATCTAAGCTGAACTCAAAATAACGTATATGTATCTATAAATATATATGTTATATATAAACATATATAACTATTATATGCACATACACATGTATACAATGCACATATTTTTTCCACAGAATTTGGATTAGCACTAGTATATACCAATCTAATTAAAAGAACTTTACCTTAAAATGGGGTAAATGCATTACTTGATGGATTATATAGCATCAAACTGACCAAGGAATTTTAGATTATGTAATCACTTTGTTTTTTTTTCTCCCCTTTATTTGAACATCAGTATCACTATCACTATCTTCCCGTTCATCATGTATTTGCAGAGCAGACACCAGTAAATCTCCGTATGTCCTGTCTCATGCTAGTAGAACCCAAAGGCATCCGCTTGCTCCAGGAACATAAAGAGCCTCAAACTATTATATTAGGTCATGGGAATGACCTAATATAAATGTTACTGGTACTTGGCATATCAAATATGACATGAGCAGCTTGCCAGGCTTGCTGTGTGGGTGGCATACTTTGTAGTCACCTCTAAATAAAGCATTTATTGATGAACCGCTCGGCTGCTAGTGGCCACGCAAGCAGGGGCTATGATAGTCTGGTCTGCTGGGTGGAGTTGTGAGGAGAGGGAAGTCGGATGCGGAAAATGGCTGGCCCCATGGAGCACGGGGGTCCATCTGGCTGGTTGTGAGACTCTACTGGGGTGGCAGGCCAGGGCTATAACCTGCCATGCCTCCCGGGCGCCTCAAGAGTGGCTGGGCACAGGGAGAGCAAGTAGCAGCTCTGTGCCATGTCTGAGAGTCTCTGGTTCAGCATACCTGGGCGGATTTGAAAAAAAAAATGCTGCAGAGCCTCACAACAAGCCAGACGGACCCCCTACTCCATGGGGGCTTCCATTTTCCACATCCGAACTTCCCTTTCGTCACAACTCCACCCAGCAGACCAGACTATCACAGCCCGGATCAAGACACCCACCCTGTAGCAGTTTTTTTTTCAATTCGGTCCAGGTATGCTGAACCAGAGACTCTCAGACATGGGGCAGACCTGCTACTTGCTCTCCCTGTGCCCAGCCACTCATGAGGCGCCCGGGAGGCATGGCAGGTTCTAGACCTGGCCTGCCACCACAGCAGAGCCTTACAACAAGCCAGACGGACACCCCTACTCCATAGGGCCCGCCATTTTCCCACATCCAGACTTCCCTTATTTGAACATCGTGATTTACAAAGGGCAGTTTTTCACAGTACAGTTGTATCAAACATTCATCTTTTAACACCAGTCCCATCACCAGTGTGCCTACTCACACCAAAGATCTTCCTTTCCTTCCCTCCCTCACACCCCTAAGCCTACTCTTCTAGCAAGCACTAATTGTACTGATTATTGCAGCATATAAATAGTAATGGTGTTGATAATGTCATAAGCTTTTCCTAGGTTGTTAGTGCAAATTGGATCATCATTATTTCAGGTTTTTGCAAGTACTCTTTGGACCTATCCTGAGCCTATACTGAATAATCAAACTTATATTGCTTAGAGCTAATTTGCTAAATACGGTGAAAAACACATATTCTTAGAAAAAGCTAATATTAAATTAAATATCAACCTGGACCCATTGGGCCATTTGATCCCTCTGTAGAAGAAATTACTGCTATGTACTTACAGAGCATAAAGTCTGCTTACAGAGTAGAAATTGTGCCTATACAGTCTTTTTTTCTTTTTTTTTGAGAATTCACACTGCTGCAGAGTGGCCACTGGCCAGTTGGTCCTCCTGGAAATTTCTAGATGCATGTCTGAACCATAGCTGGAATGAGGTTGCAGTGGTGCTGGGAGGAGTTCTAGCTGTGACCGTCTGACCTTCTGGAGGGCAGGGCTCAGGAGGGGCCTGAATCCTGGTTCCAAGAAAGTCAGTTGGAATCAGCCTCATGTGACCTGCATACCTGCGTTTGAAAAATGGCTTCTGTCATGGATGGGGTGCTTTCGAGCAGTGGAGTCTGTTGGGGAACGCCGCTGGAGTCCCGGACAGTGTCAGGACAGAAGTTCTCTTCTACCTCCGAGGACGCTGGGGAACAGATGAAAACTCACAAGTTCGGTGCAGTTCCAAATAGGCTTTTAATAGTACAAAAGCTCTTCCAAAGCACTCCAATATAATGAACAAACTCTAGCTCTGGTCCGAACTTAGACCATACAAAAGAGCCTAAGTCTCCCACCAAAGAGAGAAGATCTCACCCGAGCTAAGTCCTACCCAGAAGAAGGAGCAAAAGGCAAAGAGCAAAAAGTCAAAAGCCAAAAGCAAAAGGCTGAGGAGCCAAAAGCTGAAAGCTGAGGAGCCAAAAGCTGAAGGGGCCTCAAGTAAGTCCCCTTATATACACCAAAGTAATCCAGGGAGGGTCTTGTCAACAAAGAACTCTAAACAGAGTATAGTGCCACACCCTATTGCAGATATAAACAAAGGTTATGCCAAGAACTAATCCTGAGATTATCTCTTATGTAAAACACTGGAAAGAGAGGGCTGATATAAAGTAATACATCTTAATTTCATGAGGTTCATGTAATCTAGATGATACCCACAAGGTCCTTATTATTATCTGCACCAGGGTGATTCTGAGTATCTTGTTCTCGTGTACTGAAAGGGTCACACTCGCCTGCTTAGAGCAAACTAGTATGAATCCTTCCTATAGTCTTCCTATAGTCTCAGCGTAGCCAGGGTGGCAGTCTCCCTGGTAAATTCTAACTGTCCCACGTTGGGTGCAGTGGGTATAAAGAGGAGCTGTGTTCAATCTAGAAAACATGGAAGTCTTAGTAGATGTATAAGTCAGAAGTTATTCAATCAAGGTGACTTCTGTAACTGCCACACACTCTAGCAGTGTTTACATTGAAGAGAGGTCTCATTATAATGAACCTTGGCTTAAATAGATTAAGCTGTGAGTGGGCAAAACAACAAAGCTCCCAGATTAGCTAGATCTGTCATCCAATAGAGTCCAGCTTATAAAATGGCTGCGATTATGGGTGTGGTGGTTTTTGCTGTTGGGACTGTGTTGGGACAGCCCAGGGAGGAGCCTGCCTGCACTCTGGATCTCCCCACCCCCACTTCACCCTGTTGCTGCAGGAAGGGCAGGTATCATGTCTGCAGTTTGTTGGTCCCCTTGGAGATTTCTAGATGTGTGTCTGAACAATGGCCAGAGTTAAGTTGTAATACATAATCACTTTGCCATCCCTAAATCGGGCATTGCATTTCTATGAGAACTCACAGTAAGCCAAAGTGGACTTTTAAACAGAAAATGGTTCGAGAAATATTCTTCTGGTTTTACCAGAAGCTCTAGCAGTCCAAACTAGTCAAAACTAGTTACATGCCTATCCTGTGCTGTTGAGAGTTCTCATCTCTGAGTCTCATCCAAAGCTAAAAATATTTGAATTTAAACACCAATGGGCCAAACAATACACTTAGATGTGACATATGTTGCTTTAAAAATCACATTTCCTGTAAGCACTGTGAAAAGAGTAGCAAATTGTGTCTTAGTTTAGCAGAGATATCTCAATACATGCCAGACTGAAGGAGCTCAAGAAACATTTTGAAAATTTAGCACCCATCTGCATGTGTTTTACTAATATAATTATGGTGTTCAGTATTTTTTCTTTCAGATTTAGCTGGTATAATTTTATCAAGGTACTTTATGTGAAGCAAAAACAATAAACAATTGAGTCCCTTTTAGACTATTGCATATCAAAAGAAAATCTACTCTGCCCTCATAGTTTCTAATTTTCATGAGTGATCAGAATAGAAAATGAGCTTGAGGAGTATTTCAGCATGATGAGTTAGTGATTGGTCTCCTTTACTGGAGAAATACATCACACACCAACAAACAGTGGCCACTTCGGATGCATCTGGTTATTCTCCAGCATTAATCTGGATCCCAAAGCAGGTAACTCCTGAGTGAAATCATCTTAACTTGTGTCCTTCAAAGGTTCTAATGACAATATTTGCCTCCAGTCTCCCATGATGCAGACATGTCTTTGATTTAATTCTATTCTTACAAGTAGTCAAATATTTACACTCATTTTCGCTTGCCTTTCGTAGCACAATAGTACTTCTATGCCTAGTTCGGAAAAAGAAATCAGAGGGAATTTGTCGGAAAACTCCATTGCTCATTGCTGAGCTGGGGTGCAGCTGCTTTTTCCCAACAGTATATCAGGAAGCAGGAATGAATCCCCTTTTGCCCCAGGGGGCTGGCAGCTGGCCGCCAGATAACGAGTACAGCAAAGTTCCAAAAGGCTTTTATTCACACAAGTTCTGGTATTAAAATCCAAAGACAGGTGATGCCTCCTATCTTTTCCTGAGGACTGCTTTAGCTATCCTTGGGGTTTATCGTTCCATACAAATTTCAGGATTGTTTGGTCAATTTCTTTGAAGAATGTCATGGGTATCCCTTATAGGGATTGCATTGTATCTGTACAGAGCTCTAGGGAGTATTACCATTTTGACAATGTTGATTCTCCCCATCCATGAGCAGGGAATATGTTTCCATTTCCTTGTGTCCTCTTTTATCTCTTGGAGCAGTGTCTTGTAGTTTTCTTTTATACAGGTCCTTTACACACTTGGGTAAGTTGATTCCTAGGTATTTGATTTTCTGTGGCACAATTGTGAATGAAATAGTTTCCTTAATATCCCTTTCTTCTCTTTCGTTATTTGTATATAGGAAAGCCACCGACTTTTGGGTGTTGATTTTGTATCCTGCCACTCTACTATATGCGTCTATTGTTTCTAGGAGTTTTTTGGTAGAGAGTTTAGGGTTCTCTAGGTATAATATCATGTCGTCTGCAAATAATGATAGCTTGACTTCTTCCTTGCCTATCTGGATGCCCTTGATGTCCTTTTCTTCTCTGATTGCTATGGCAAGTACTTCCAGTACTATATTGAATAAAAGAGGTGAGAGTGGGCAACCTTGTCTTGTCCCTGATCTCAGGGGGAAGGCTTTCAACTTTTCCCCATTGAGAATGATGCTCGCTGTGGGCTTTTGGTAGATGGCTGTAACTATCTTGAGGAAAGTCCCTTCAATTCCCATTTTCTGGAGGGTTTTAATCATGAACGGGTGCTGGATCTTGTCAAATGCTTTCTCTGCGCCTATTGATAGGATCATATGGTTTTTATTTTTTCTCTTATTGATATGATGTATTATGTTCATTACTTGCGAATGTTGAACCATCCTTGCATACCCGGGATGAATCCTACCTGGTCATGATGTATAATCTTCTTGTTGAGTCTTTGGATTCTGTTGGCTAGTATTTTGTTGAAGACCTTAGCATCCGTGTTCATCAGGGATATTGGTCTGTAGTTTTCTTTCTTTGTGTTGTCTCTCCCTGCTTTGGGTATCAGGGTGATATGTGCCTCGTAAAAGCTGTTTGGGAGTGTTTCTGTTTCCAACTTCAAACTGTATTACAAGGCAGTAGTAATTAAAACAGCATGGTATTGGAATAAAAACAGACCCCGTGGACCTATGGAATAGAATTGAGTATCCTGACACCCAACCTCAAACACATGATCATTTAATCTTTGATAAAGGTGCAACGAGTCTAAAATGGAGTAAGGGAAAGCCTCTTCAATAAGTGGTGTTGGGAAAACTGGGCAGCGACATGGAAAAGAATGAATTTGGACCTGTGTCTAACACCATGCACAAAAAATCAGATCAAAGTGGATTAAAGATCTCAATATCAGACTTGAATCCATAAAGTACATTGAAGAAAATATAGGAAAAACCCTCCATGACATTGAAGCTAAAGGCATCTTCAAAGATGAAACATCACTAACAAAGCAACTAGAAGAAAAGATAAACATATGGGACTACATGAAACTGAAAAGCTTCTGCACCTCCAAAGAAACAGTGACTAAGATACAAAAGCAGTCCACAGAATGGGAAAGAATATTCACCCAATACCCATCTGATAAGGGGTTAATATCCAGGATATATCAGGCACTGGTAGAACTTTACAAGAAGAAAACAAACAACCCCATCAAAAATGGGGAGAAGAAATGAACAGAAACTTCAGCAAGGAAGAAATTCGAATGGCAAAAAACATATGAAAAAATGCTCATCATCACTAATCATCAGAGAAATGCAAATCAAAACAACAATGAGATACCACTTTACACCACAGAGACTGGCACATATTCAAAAGAACAAGAACAAGTGCTGGCGTGGGTGTGGGGAAAAGGGGACACTCATCCATTGTTGGTGGGAATGCAGGCTGGTACAGCCTTTCTGGAAAACAATATGGACATTCCTCCAAAGACTAGAAATTGAACTCCCATTTGACCCAGCGATACCACTCCTGGGAATCTACTCTGGGAAGCCAAAAAAACGCAGCGGAAACACCATCCCTACTTTTATGTTCATAGCAGCATTATTCACAATAGCCAGAATCTGGAAGCAACCAGAGTGCCCGAAAATCGATGACTGGATAAAAAAAGCTTTGGTACATCTACACAATGGAATACTATGCAGCTGTTAGGAAAAATGAAGTTATAAAATTTGCCTACAAATGGATGGACATGGAGAAGATTATGTTGAGCGAAATTAGCCAGAAGGAGAGAGAGACAGATACAGAATGACTGCATTTATCTGCATAACATAAATATATAGGTACATATTATGATACCAATATCCAAGGTCAAGTGAAACATATATCAGGAGGTCCTGTCAAAGGTGGAAATTATCACAAACGTGTGGGATTCAGAGGCTAGGTAAGACAGAAAATGGAACAGTGTGCTAACAATTGTTGAGGGTACTAATGCCAACCTAGAACTGAGCATTAAATAGAGGCAAAAGATACACATGACAACCCTTTAATGTATGTTCTGTAATCCATAGTCAAGAAGGGAAGGAAAAGAGAATGAGAGAGAAAGGGAAAGAAATAAAGAACCTGCCATGGAGCAGGGCTGGGGGTAGGGGAGGGAACCGGGGACGTTGGTGGTGGGAGATGGGCACTGGTGGCGGGATGGCTGCTGCAACACTGTTTGACCAAAAATCCAAATATGAACTTTTTAATTGTATATCTTTGTAATTTTAAAAATAAAAAAAAATTTAAAAAAAAATAAAAAAATAAAATCCAAA
>JAJIBD010022183.1:0-353569 GCA_021461705.1 Cryptotis parvus
AGACCCGTGGACCTATGGAATAGAATTGAGTATCCTGACACCCAACCTCAAACACATGATCATTTAATCTTTGATAAAGGTGCAACGAGTCTAAAATGGAGTAAGGAAAGCCTCTTCAATAAGTGGTGTTGGGAAAACTGGGCAGCGACATGTAAAAAAATGAATTTGGACCTGTGTCTAACACCATGCACAAAAATCAGATCAAAGTGGATTAAAGATCTCAATATCAGACTTGAATCCATAAAGTACATTGAAGAAAATATAGGAAAAATCCTCCATGACATTGAAGCTAAAGGCATCTTCAAAGATGAAACATCTCTAACAAAGCAACTAGAAGAAAAGATAAATATATGGGACTACATGAAACTAAAAAAGCTTCTGCACCTCAAAAGAAACAGTGACTAAGATACAAAAGCAGTCCACAGAATGGGAAAGAATATTCACCCAATACCCATCTGATAAGGGGTTAATATCCAGGATATATCAGGCACTGGTAGAACTTTACAAGAAGAAAACAAACAACCCCATCAAAAAATGGGGAGAAGAAATGAACAGAAACTTCAGCAAAGGAAGAAATTCGAATGGCCAAAAAACATATGAAAAATGCTCATCATCACTAATCATCAGAGAGATGCAAAATCAAAACAACAATGAGATACCACTTTACACCACAGAGACTGGCACATATTCAAAAGAACAAGAACAACAAGTGCTGGCGTGGGTGTGGGGAAAAAGGGACACTCATCCATTGTTGGTGGGAATGCCGGCTGGTACAGCCTTTCTGGAAAACAATATGGACATTCCTCCAAAGACTAGAAATTGAACTCCCATTTGACCCAGCCATACCACTCCTGGGAATCTACTCTGGGAAACCAAAAATACTCAGCGGAAACACCATCCCTACTTTTATGTTCATAGCAGCATTATTCACAATAGCCAGAATCTGGAAGCAACCCGAGTGCCCGAAAATAGATGACTGGATAAAAAGCTTTGGTACATCTACACAATGGAATACTATGCAGCTGTTAGGAAAAATGAAGTTATAAAATTTGCCTACAAATGGATGGACATGGAGAAGATTATGTTGAGCGAAATTAGCCAGAAGGAGAGAGACAGTTACAGAATGACTGCATTTATCTGCATAACATAAATATATAGGTACATATTATGATACCAATATCCAAGGTCAAATGAAACAGAGATCAGGAGGTCCTGTCAAAGGTGGAAATTATCACAAACGTGTAGGTTTCAGAGGCTAGTTAAGACAGAAAATGGAACAGTGTGCTAACAATTGTGAGGGGTACTAATGCCAACCTAGAACTGAGCATTAAATAGAGGCAAAAGGATACACATGACAACCCTTTAATGTATGTTCTGTAATCCATAGTCTGGAGAGGAAGGAAAAGAGAAAGATAGAGAAATGGAAAGAAATAAAGAACCTGCCATGGAGGAGGGGCTGGGGAGCGGGAGGGAACCGGGGACGTTGGTGGTGGGAGATGGGCACTGGTGGCGGGATGGGTGCTGCCACACTGTATGACCAAAACCCAAATATGAACTTTTTAATTGTATATCTTTGTAATTGTAAAAATAAAAAAAAATTTTTAAAAAAAGTAAATAAATAAATAAATAAATAAATAAACCCATTATTCCACTTTATGTTGGCTTACAAATTGCAAATTTTTTGTTGTTTATCAGGTTAAGAATTACCCCAATTTGTTTCAATATGTTTCATAATGAATAATATTATATTGCATTTTTAAAGGCTTTGTCCTTTTGTTTTTTAAGTAACTCATTTTCTTTTTATTTTTCTTTTATTGTAGAAAGTTGTTTTCTATAAATAATTTCTACTTGAGCAAAAATTGATCAGGATGAAATATAGAGAAAAAGGGAAGCAGGAAGATAGGAATGCAGAAGGAAATATTAGCTCACAAAGAATAGATCTTTCAAGCACACTATCTCACCATGAGCTGATATATAAAATTACTTTAGTGTAGTTAGAATGTGTGAAACTTAGAGAAAACTGTGCTTCGTGCTACAGGGAAGAGGTAGAAAGAAATATCACACAACTAAAGAAATTCCTGATGCTGTGACCTTTGCCTTAAAATTTCTGGGTTTCAAAGCCTTTTTGCTGAGATCATATTCTTTAAAAATTTCTAGAACCCTTTAAAAATAATGACTTTTTCTTCATATAACACTATATTAATCTTCTTCAAATCATAGCTTCTTCCTAGGGTGACTGATATTTCCCTTCCGATTTATGACATGCTTAATCTTGTAGGGCACCACCCTGAAATGTTTAAGAAATTTCTAGAATAAGGCAATTGTAACGGAGGGTAGGGCACTTGCGTTGCATGAAGGTAACTGAGTTAAGTCTCTGGCATCCTATGTGGTTTTACCAAGCCTGCCAAGAGTGATCCCTGAGGGCAGAGCTAGGAGTAACTACTGGAGCAAAACTAAACAAAGACAATTCTAGAAGGTTAAGTCTCCTAATGAGAAAGTATAGTCAGAGCTGAAACATAATTACTGTGTAACCTGAATGAGGAGTAAAAATTTTGATGACATATCTGGAGTTAGAGAGCCGTTTGTTACATCCATATACTTTAACCCAATGGTAGAATCTTTTGCTCATTTAGCATCTGTGGAACAAAAATGTAGTTCGTTCTTTTGGGAAAATTATGAAAGATGACTTAGAGTAGACATTTATTGAGAGACTTTAATGCCAGTTTTATAAAGTTAAAATATAGCCTTAGAGCAATGTGACGCCTGAGATTTTGTAAACAGAGACAGAAATCTTTCATTTGAATCCCGATTTAGAGTTTATTAAAAAATGAAGAGTGAATAGTTGAGAGAATAATTATTAGAGTATTACAAATAGGACTTGAGAGAACTGATTTAGAAAGGTGGTGATAGTAAAACTCAAAAAGAAACAAGATCAGCTAAAGATAAGAACAGAATTTTGCCCATTCTCCTTTTGCTTTATGTATTGGACAGAAGTTTTTAGGTTAATAAAAGTTCTGAAAAATTCCCTAACTAGATCTTTCAGATAAGTATCTACCATCTGGGGAATTTCTTTGCAAACAGCTGGGTAGTGATTATACATCATGGTTTCCATGTAAATGCCTAACATAGACAACCTTTGGGGCAGAATTATAATCAAATGCAAAGGAAAATGACATCAGCAATTCCCATAAATTCTTAGAGTGATAAGTATAAATAACTACATTTTGAGGTTTATTTTTCACTTTATCTAATCTGGTATTATATAAATATATTGTGACATTCTGTCATCATTTGTTTTGAGACAAATTGTTCTTGGATAATTATTATTGCTTGTTTTTTCCTTAAAACTAGCTGTGTACATGTATGTGGAGCGTTGAGGCGTAACAGGTGATGAGGGTTGCATTATATGCGTGTTTTGTTTGTAATTCTGTTTAATGATTTGAATTCAGAACAGAAAGTGTGGAATTAGAAGATGTATAGTAATTGTTGTACCTAACTCTTCTCTCTCTCTTTCACTCTTTCTCTTTTCCTTCTTCCTTTTCTCTCTCTCTCTTTCACTCTTTCTTGCTTCTTCCTTTATGCCTGTGTTCTACAAATGTTAGATAATAAACCATGATGTATCATTGCAATAGTAATTCTGCAATGAATAAAAACAACAGTCTCTATTCTGTTAAGGCTTCCACTAGAGGAAATAGTATTCATAAATATACCGTTTAGTGTCAGATAATGAGTCTGAAAACAGAAAACCTACAGAGAAGGAGTGTCTTGACATTTTAGAACCTATATTTAGGGAATCCTTATTCCCTTTCCAAATACTATTTCAGCAGAGATTTGCATGAGATAAGGAATACAGCCCATCAGATATATCAAGCAAATTGGTTAAGTAGAAGTAATGGCAGTACAAGGGCCCTAAATTGAGGATGCTAATAGGCTCTCATGTTTCAGGAATCAAGGGAGTAAGTTAGCTTAAGGAAAGGGATTATATGTGAAGTTGGAGGTGTGCAATTAGAGATGGAGAAAAGAGCTGATATAAAACAGCTTGTAGGACAGGAATAAAGGCCTGATTTTTAAGTGTGATATAAAACTGATAAAAGGTCTAAGCTGGGAACAACATCTGATTTTTTGTTTAAAATGCTAATTGTGCAGCACAGGAGCCAGGTGCCTGTGTATTTTTTAATTCTGAGCCCTTGGATATTTGCCAAGCTAGATAATTACTCCAGGTTTCAGTTTCCTTATGTATAGAAAGGAGTTAATTATAATTTTCAATAGGAAAATAATGAAGATTTTTATAATGTTGTAATTCCGGTAAAGCTATAGTGAGTCTGAAAACAGAAAAATTGCAGAGAAGGTGTGCCTTAGAACAATGCCAAATGCATAATAAATGTTCAATAAATATTATTTATAATGTATTATTAAAATAATTATTAAATAATGATTATTAAGTCACTTGTCTTCCCATTGTTCATCGATTTGCTCGAGTAGGTGCCAGTAACATCTCCATTCATTGGGAATGAGGTTCATTATTGTTACTGTTTTGGGCATGTCGAGTACACCACGGGTAGCTTTCCAGGATCTGCCGTGGCTCTGGGTTCATCCCAGGGGACCCAGTCTTTTTCTGTCAGACCATCAACCATCCAGGTGTCACAGGGCAGAGTCCTGGGTGTAGACAGTCTGTCTCTATCTGCCACCTGCCGATGCAGTTGGGTACTGTAGCACACCTGAATCACCTGGAAGGGCAGGGAATAATTATTAAGTAGGTCTATTAAAACTTCTAAAGGGAAGGAGATAGCTATCCGAGAGAACACACAAAAATGAAGTATAGGGGACTGGGGAGATAGTACAGTGATTTGGACAAGTGCCTTGTACTCAACTGACCGGGGATTTATTTCCTGGCATTCCATTTGATCCTTTGATTCCCACTAAGAGTGATTCCTGAGAGCAAAGCCCTACTAAGTGATCCCTGAGTTAACAGCCAGGAGTAAGCCCTGATACATACTTATATGGCCCAACACACACACACACACATATATATATATATATATATATATATAGTGAATATATATAGTGAAATATATATATATATTTCACTATATAGTGAATGGTCTTTTACACCTTTTAACTCTTCTTACTGGTGCTATTTTGTAAGGAATAATGTCATGTTTTGTGGGCATTTTTATATACCTTTTAAGAAATAAAAACTTCAGACTTCTATTTTTTAAACATTTTCATATTTTTTTTGTAACTGGGCCACGTAACAAATAATGGGGGAAAAATTGTGCCTTGTCTCAACAGTTTTTGCTAATTTTTAGGCTGAAAGATGAGGATGCCTAGAGTTTACTTTATGTTGAATTAAAATTAGTATTTCTCTATAAAATATATATATACTTTTTATATATTTTAATATATATATTTTTATGTATATATATGTTATATAAAATGAAAAGAAATTTGAAGTATGGGAAGGATTGAGAACTGTTGAATGATTCAATGAGAAGTAAAAACTATTAGAACAATAACTTTGAAAATGATTGTAAATGGTCAAATTAAAATTTACATTTTTTCTTCTTCAAGATATAATATTAATTTTGATTTTCTTTTTAATGAACAATAATAGTGCAAAAATCAAGTGGAATAATATGTGATCTTTGACATAACATCCATAACACATTTAGTAGACTTGACTAATTTTCTTCAGAAGTGTTAAAAACAGGAATATGTGTGAAGCAATTAAGCAAAAAGTATGTGATTTCTTGCTCTCAAATGGTCCTGAAGTTACAGTACTGAATGCTACTTTAGTTAAATCCATTTCACTCACTTTATTTGCTAAAATTTTTATTAAAATAAATTTGATAATATGTAGTCTTCCCAGTGAATCATGAAAATAGAAGTTTCCTTAGAGCCATTGTTAGTAAAAACAGTTATATTTACTGCATTTAGTTCATTTTAACATTTATTTTATGCTTAAAATTACAGATCAGTCTAGAGTAATAAATTTAGAAAATGCATACTACCACTGAATAATTTAGTAGGCTAAAAGCCTTTCCTCATTTTCCAGTGAAGGCCAATTAAAAAAAAAATTGGAATTCCTTTTTATCTATGTTGTACATTATAATGATGCTATCTGGAGCCAAGTGGGGCTGTTACATTGCCCATAGGAGTGTTATTCAAAATTTAAATGTAAGTAGTTTTGAGAAGGACCACAATGCTTTTAAATTTTGGTTCTGATGACTTACATTCAACGCCAGAGATGAGCAGGGTGGGAGTAGAGGTGAGTGATGGGGAGGGTTTTACTTGGAAGAGCTGAGTTATATGAAAGCCCATTAGCTAAAATTAGCTTGTACTGGGGGTAAAGAGTTTCATACTCAGTTTTCTCACCAGTGCATCATGCAACCATTTTAGATGACTATTGAATAGTCAGAGGAGCAGGAGTTTGGCCAGAGAAGACTAGTGCTGATAGATAGGGATATCAGCTACAAATGGAAAACACAAAAAAATGAAGAGAAATCTAAATTTAGGCAGTACGCAGCTAATAAATAAGTGAAGACATCTTTCATAGCAGTTCAATAATTATTTTTAATACACCAAAGGAGACACATGCTTCCTGTTTTCTACCTTTTTTGAGTTCATATATTCAGGAAATGTAAAATTAAAATGTTAACCTATATATAAACTCTGTCATCCCATCTCTGTTTGCCAAAGATAATTGCAGAGATTCCCAACTGGAGGTTGCCACCACCATTGATCATGCAGTCTTCAGTGATTGCAACAACACAAATAATAAAAGAGGAGGGAGCATGCCCAGATTTATATGGTACTGGGGCTGAAACCAAGGTTATTCAGAAACTTTATCCTCTGTACTATCTCTCTGACTCTGATATTTTTAAAAAGAAATATAAAATGAACTTCCCTCCTTTCAACATCTGGAAGGTGTCTACTGTTACAATTGGAGCATATACATATTTGAAAAGTAATATATCTGTCTTTTTACAACTTTTTAAAGTATTATATTATACCACTGTGAGATATAAAATTACAAAGATGTTCATATTTGGGTTTTGGTCACACAGTTTTCCTGCAGCCATCCCCTCCACCAGTGCCCATCTCCCACCACCAATGTCCCCCAGTTTCCCACATCCACGCCAGCACTTGTTGTTGTTGCTCTTGTGGATATGTGCCAGTCTCTGTAGTGTAAAAATGATATCTCATTGTTGTTTTGTAATATATCTATCTTTATGCTTGATATATATTAATATAAGTAGTAAGAAAAAATATATTAAAAAACTTTAAATGTTCTTGGAAGTCAAATAACTTATATTATCACAACTTTACAAGGTATAATTGACACAACTGTAAGATATTTAAAATTTACATTTAAGAGGTTTTATTACACGATGAACATTTTTTCCCATAGCTCACTGGAAAAAATTTAAACGAGCAACCTCAAATTATAAGATTATGTACAATGAAATTGAAGTCTTTTAGAAATCTTGCAAATAAGCTCTATATTTGAGATAGCTGAAAATTCCTTTAAAACATTAGGCATTGAAACATGAAGGAGTGAAGGAATCTTAGAAGATGTTTTTCTTCTTCTTGAGTAAATTTATAGCTTGAATTCCCCTAAATAAAATAATTATATAGGTATCACTTGATATCAGATGTGAATACGCTGTGTTGTACCACTACTTAATCATAATATGTAGTCATGGGAATTACTACATATTATCATTGTACAACCATTATCTATATACGACATAGATAAAGGTTAAGTAATGGTACAACAAAAGTGTTGTACCATTAATAGTATAATGGAATACCATTATACTATACCATTAACAGTATAATGGAAATATTTATAACTGAGGACAGCCACTGAGGCAAACTAGAATAATGAATTTCTCATTTTTTCTGAGCATTTAATCAACTGCCTATCAGATGGTAGTAAAATTGAAAAACTTACAATGAAAAAATCTTAAATTTGTAAGAATGATAGAGCCTTATAACAAAGTGGGATAAGAATTAGCAAATTTTAAAAACTTTATTATTTAATTTTAAAAATTTATTCATTCCCCCTGGAGGAGGATGGTTTTGGAAAAGGCCAGTCCAAACATGACCTCAGTAGCTGAAAAACTTCCACATTCTCCAATTGTGGCCATGATCAAGGTGGGACTCCACTACTTGGACGGAGTCCTTCAATAAATGAATCTGTGGAAAAACTCAGGTATGTGGGTTTCTGCAACTGAAGTCTCCAGGCTTTCTTGGAGTTGGAGATGGACCTCAACCCCCATCTTTATGTTCTTCAGTCCTGGACCCTCTCCCCCATCTTCTGTTCTTCAGTCCTGGTGGTTACCCATGAACTGCCTCAGATGCCAAAGTAACCTCACTCACTTGATCACTTGATCACTTGATCACTTGACATCCGATATTCATCAATTTGCTCAATCAGGTGGCAGTAACATTTCCATTTGACCCTATCACGTGCAGGTGAAGCCAAATAGCATCTGCTGCTTCAGGAATACAAAGAGCCTCAAACCTTTCATTGAGGGTCTTGACAAAGAAATCTGACCATCTCGTAGGTGGACTACACGTGATCTTTTGACGCCCCATGGGATCCAGTCAGTAATGGCTCTAGACTCCAGCTGTTATCTCCAGGTTGCATTACATGTCCAGCCTATCTGATTTTCGGTGCCTTGGCAAATGAGACAACATCCCTGACTCAGGATCATTGATGGAGGTAGGAACTCCAGATTCCTTCTCTCACTTGAGAGAGGCATTATATTCCAAGCATAGCTCTTTCAATTCCTCTTTGGGAGACCTGAAGAGCATTCTCATCCAGCTTTCATAGGGCCCGGGTCTCTGAGGCATATGTTAATGCAGGGAGAATGGTGGAGTCGAAGAGATGTGCCTGGAGCTGGTGGTTCTTTGTTCTTTTAGCTATTTCTTCAATGTTCTTGAAAGCATTCCATGATGCTCTCTTCCTCATGCGTAGCTCAGGTTTTAGGTTATTCATCATGTTGACTTCTTGACTTAGGTACTCATAACTGCTGCATTCAGAGATGTTTTTGCAATTGAGAGTGAATGGGACCTCTGGAACTAGTTCATTTTTCGTGAACATAGTTTTGTTCAGATTTAGCTATAGACCTATCTTTCCACATTCTTGGTCAATGTCAGCCATTATTTGTGCCTCTTGGTTAAATTTTGGTGTTATAAGGACAATGTCATCAGCGAAGCAGAAGTGGTGTAGTTGCCAACATTCTATCTTCATTCCCATTCCTTCCCATTCTAACTGTCATATGATATACTCAAGGGTGGCACTAAATAGTTTTAGCGAAATGGTATCACCCTGCCAAATCATTCTTTTACACTGATGATCACTTCCTTGTAGAATGGTGAGATCCTGGCGGTGAATTCGTAATACAGCTCATGAAGGATCTTGAAGTATTGAATTTGAACACCTGTTTGGCTAGAGCTTAGATGACCACTTCAGTCTCAACAGAATCAAAGGCTTTCTTAAATAAATGAACATGAGACAGAGTGGCATTTTGTACTCCCTTCAAGCCTTAATGAGATTGGTTACGGTGTTGATATGTTTGATTGTGTTGAATCTTTTTTGGAAACCATCTTGCTTGCATGGTTGTCCTTAGTCTAATGTTCTGCCAATTCTGCTCAGGATGACTAGAGTGAACAGCTTGTAGATGACGGACAACAGGTAGATGGGGCAATAGTTGCCAATGTCGTGAATGTCTCCCTTCTTGAAGAGTAGAACTGCCCTGCTGGTTTTCCACGGGAGGGCACCTTGCATTCAGAGAGGTAGCATGTGAAGAGCTGAGCCAGTATATTGATGAGTACTGAAGGCAGATTCTTTAGGTGTTTGGGTCTGACTTTGTCTGGCCCTTGTTCTGTTCCCTTCTTTACTGATGAAATGGCATGTTGGATTTCAGAAGGGAGAACGTTGGGGACCACATATCCATCCTGGGAAATTTGGTCTGTGGGCAGGTGGACATGGCTATCAAAGAGATCTGAGTAGAAGTCATGGAAAATCTTCTCCATTGCCTTTCTGAAATATGTGATAGATCCATCAGGATGTCGGAGGGCAGTCATCTTGGTCTTATAGTTGGCAAAGGACAAGTGGGCATTGCGTATGCTTTTTCTGGCTTCAGATGCATCCGCCAGTATTTCTGCTCTTCTCTCTTTGAGGTCTTCCTTTATCGCTCCTTTGCACTGCTATCCAAGCTTGGATGTTAGCATTTGGTCACCTGAGGCTTGCGCCTTTCCACATTGGTGAATGAGCTTGAGAGGTTTTGAAGACAGGCATCCTTTTGTGGCATTCTCTCTCACAGTGTTCTTCGCTCAATCATGGAGTTGCTGAACCAGTCAGTTGTATTCTTCATCGACGTCGCCAATTATGGTATCTTCCCATGTTGCAGCAATGGTGCCAAAGAGTTCCCAGTTGGTGGTCATTCTGGGAGTCTCTTCCGAAACTTTGCATCCTTTTCTCCCCATTGTGTGATGTTTTGCATGAAGGAGACAGTGGTCCAATCCTGTTTGGAGTTTTGGGAAGACAGTGATATGGGTCAGGCAAAACCATCGATTGAATATGATGTTTTCGATTGCATTGTGGAACTGTCCACCAGGGAGATTCCCATGTCTAACATTTAGATTCAGCCTTCTGGAACTGTGAGTTCCCATCAATGGTCTTGGTAGACATGATGAACTCAGATAGTCTCTCACCTCATATCTTCAAGTGTAATCGTTCTATCAGGTTTGTTAGGCATTCAAATAAATCAATGTTCATGGCCATGTTCTTGTTGACAAAGACACCAACGCCACCTATGCCTCTTTCTCTCACTTGTTTCAAGGAACATTCCTTCTCTGCTGTCAAAAACGTCATGATAATGTTGATGCCTACTCATCTCGGTCACACCAATGATGTTGTACTTGATCTTTTGCGCTTGCAACATCAGGTCCTCGATATATGCTTCTGATGCCAGTATGTGTGCATTGAAAGTACAGACAGCCATTTTAGTCTTTCTTCATTTTGGCAGCCTAGTTTGGCCCTGAAATTTTATCAGGTACTCCTTGTTCAGCCTTCTTAATGCTGCTGTATTTAGGGCTCTTTCAGGGTTAGGAAAATAAACATTGTTATTACTGGGTTTTGGCATATCGAATATGCATTGGACAGCTTGCCAGGCTCTGCAGCGTGGGTAGTATACTCTCAGTAGCTTGTCAGGCTCTCTAGGAGGGTGGGTAGAATATTCATGGTAGTTTGGAGATGAATCGCACAACCGCACACAATGGGAGAGCTCTGCACGGTTTATCTGCAACTGTGGTTCAAGCATTCCTGGGCATGAAATACTTTCCTCTGAAGGGTGGGTCTCTGAAGGGTGGGATTCTATAAACTGGGTCTCTGTCAATCCGACTGGCGATTGTCTTAATCTCTTGCATCGATATCTGGCAAACTATGGAGTGTGGATGATGAAGATCCTGCCGGCTTGCTGTGGGGGTTCCTCTGGGTTCTTCTGAGGCTCTATCGGGATGGTGGACTCGGGCCAGAGATTGGTCTCATGGTCAGTGGAGTGCGGGGGGTTCAACGGGGAGAGCTAGTATCTGCTCTGCCTGGTGCATCTACTTGTATGGTTTCTTTTTTTCCTTTCTCCTTCTTTCCTCTTCTTTTCTTCCCTGATCTGGGCCAATCGCTTCTTCTTCCATTCCAACTCTGCCTTTAATTCACTTTTGTCAGACATGTTTGATACCTGTCAGGAGGCGGGATAGGAGGTAAGTTCATGTGCCAGCAACTTTGCCTGGACCATCTCTCATCCTCAGTGCCAACAGTAGCCACCACTAACCGCTCCCGAGCACACAAAGAGGGATGGGTGGCAAGTTAGCAAAAGCAGAGTCACAGAGAGAGCTTTAGAAAAGTTAAGCAAAAGTTAGTTTTTTCATCTTCTGATCCATATAGAGTTTTCATTGAATTACAAGATAGCAGCTAGTCAGAAATGTCTCCCTGGGTGATGGGCACCAATTATACCCTTTTTTCTATGACTCCTATTGAACAGTGACTTATTCTTCAGTATTTGACTTCCCTAGGAGAATATCAGGAGTTTCTTCCCATATTCATGCAACTTAGATCACAGGAGCTGATGATGTTTTATATTGTCCTGAAACAGACCGATGATATCCTGCTGATATTTGAAGCACTTGAGCATCTAGCATCTCTTCTACTCCATAACAAGTTTGCCACAGAATTTGTTGCTCGTGGGGGAGTACAGAAATTACTGGAAATTCCTCATCCTTCTATGGCTGCAACTGGTGCATCCTGTGTATTATCTTTCCTACAACCAGGATGCTATGGAAAATGTTTGCATGCATCCCCACAATGTTCTGTCTGATGTGGCAAACTATACCTTGTGTTTAATGGAATGTTCTCGTGCCTCAGGATGCTTCCATGCTACCATGTTTTTCTCAATCTGCTTCTCCTTTCGAGCTGTGTTGGAGCTCTTTGACCGCTAAGATGGTCTTCGTCATCTGGTGAAGTTGATCAGTACTTTGGAGATTCTAAATTTGGAAGATCAGGGTGCACTTCTGAGTATGGTGAAATATTTGCTAGCCATCAAACTGGGAAAGTAATCTCACTACTGGCTATAATCCAAAGATTTACATATAAATCTCAAAAGAGACCAACAACTCAGTTACAATCTCTGGAATTCCTGGGGACATCTCCATCTCTGATGTACTGATACACCAAATATCACAGCACATTTAATGGATATAAGTATAAGGCACCCAGCAACAAATATAAGTAGCCACAATGACTATTCTATAACACAAGTCAGTATTTTTTATACAAAGACCATTTCTTAATGTCCCAATGGGTTCAGCATGAGATTGAATAATCTTTATAAACTTTCTGCTAAGAATATATTTCTCTGCCATATTTAGCAAATTAGGTCTAACTAGCAATATAAAGTAAATTATTCAGTGTCTGCTTAGGACAGGCTCATACAATGGTTGGAAAGATTTGGAATAATTGTTGTCCATAGTTGCAATGGTGGTTGGTTTGGGATTGACTAGTGAATATTTGGAAGAAATTACCATGAACATCTTTGTTAAAAAGGTGAGTGAAAGTCCACTATGTTTAATAAATTCAATAAGTAAAAGCATTAAAGCATATGGTCCAATTTACACATAACAACCCAGTAAAAAGGTCATGGCTTTAGCAATACCATTCCAATATATATTGTAATAAACAATATAATTAATGCCTGGTAAGGGAGCAGGCATGGAAATGGGGTTGGGTGAGAAAGAAGGGTGTTTGGTGGTGGTAAGGGTACATTGGTGGTGGGACTGGTGTTGGAATGTTGAATTATTGAGACAACTGTACTGTGAACTACTTTGTAAACATGATGTTTAAAGTTAAAAACAATTATTCGTTAGATGATGTGTGAGGCACAAGAATCTTGTGTTGCATACCAAACTTCTTATCTACACATCACTGAATGCTTTCTGTGAACCTTCCTTAAACAATAAAATATCTCTTTGACTTTTGTTGGACAAACGTCACTGGTTAAACTACTTGAATTGCCAAGTATCATCATTAAAAAATTTTACAATGATTGATTTAGTAAGATTGATATACATCATTAAACACATTAAACCTGTAATTGTTTCGTCATGCAGCTAAACATTATCTTATCCTTGAGATAGAGGTTATTTGCAAGTTAGCTCACCATTTCATCATTAATATATATTGGCATTTGATCAGGGTTCTTCATATTAAACTGTTAAAATCTTCTATTTTTCAAATTTTATTTTTATTAAAGAACGGTGAGTTAAAAAGTTATTCATAGTTGGAATTTTGATATACAATGCTCCATCACCAACCTGCCAATAATGTCAACTTCCTCCACCTGTGTTCCCAGTTTTCCTCTCTACCTGCTTTCCCCATCCCCAGTTTACCATATAACCATAATACCAAGCAAATGAAGTCTGGTTATGAAAGTGTGGATCTTGTGAATTCAGTGTTGTTAGTTCTGTGCTTTGGATATGTAGTTCCATCATTCCTTAACACCACTATATCACTATCACTATCTTCCCGTTAATCATCTATTTGCTAGAGCAGGCACCAGTAATATCTCCATATCCCCTGTCTCATGCTAGTAGAACCCAAAGGCATCCGCTTGCTCCAGGAACATAAAGAGCCTCAAACAATTATATTAGGTCACAGGAATGACCAAATATAAATGTTACTGGTAATTGGCATATCATTACTACACGAGCAGCTTGCCAAGCTTGCCGTGTGGGTGGCATACTGTTGTAGTAACCTCTAAATAAAACATTTATTGATGAACCGCTAGCTGCCGCGCGAACCGGGCTGTGATAGTCTGGTCTGCTGGGTGGAGTTGTGACGAGAGGGAAGTCCGGATGTGGAAAATGGTGGGCCCCATGGAGTAGGGGAGGGTGGTCTGGCTTGTTGTGAGGTTCTGCTGGGGTGGCAGGCCAGAGCGAGAACCCGCCATGCCTCCCGAGCACCTCACGAGCAGCTGGGCACAGGGAGAGCAAGTAGCAGCTCTGCCCCATGTCTGAGAGTCTCTGGTTCAGCATACCTGGGCTGGATTGAAAAAAAACACTGCTGCAGGGTGGCTGTCGATGATCCAGGGACACCACTATATACCTTACTCAATTGACCTCTGCTCTGCTTCTCATCTATCACTTCTCTTTCCCTTCAATTTGCTTGTTTAATTCTCCTCCCTATATTCTGGGGCCAATGGTGATATGGGCACCACCGCTTTAAACCATTGCATTTCCTTATCCAGTTACTTTAAAACCAGAAATAAGTGATAACATCCTGTGTTTGTCTTCCTTCTTCATGCTCACTTCATTTAACTTGATGTCTTCTAGTTCCATTAATATTGTAGTAAATTGCATGATTTCATCATCCCCTACAGATGCATAGTATTCAATTTTGTATATATCCCACATATTCATGATACACTGACCTGTTTTTGTATGTCTAGGTTTATTCTACATCTTATCTATAGTACAGATTGCTTTAGTCTATAATGCTGTGCATATGTTCTTTTAAATGAATGTTTTTCAGCCCTGGGGCTAGATCTCCAAAAAGTAGAATTGCTGCATTGTACGGAAACTCAATGTTAAGATAAATCTTCTAAAACCTTTATTGAAAATTCATATATAACTTTAAAAGCAAATTCTACCTACAGCAACAATGACATAAAAATTGTAAAATGTATTTGAGTGCCAATGCCCAAACTTTAATATGAGAGAGTTTCTTTTATCGCACATGTTTAATTTCTTTAAGCCATAAACCTCATTTTTACTTTCTATTCACATTTTAGTTGTCAGTGCCTGCCTACCCAGTGCAAATCTTTACAATTTTGTGTTAACCTTCTTTCATTTGCAAGTCTGCTGCACAGAACTGCTGAAATCTCCAATTCAAAAGATTGCTTGCTCAAATACTATATTCTCTTCATGGACTGCATTTTGAAAATATATGAATAAAGTGAAAGCATTCTCTAACAGTAGAATTTTATTGTTAGCTTGTTGAGACAGACCAGGGAATCCATTAATTGAATGCTTTCTGTGAAGAGGTTTGGAATTTGAAGATTTTTTTTCAAAATGAAAAATACTTACTCTGCTTCATAATTTTCTACCTCTCTCCTAAATATGTGTCCTTATTAAAATCCAACACTGGTGTCTTAAAGAAGTGGATGTTATGCCAGTTAGCATGTGGGGGTGTCATCTATAATTGGTTAGAAAACTCGATTACAGAATATTGCCTTCTGAGCTGTAACAATTATTTACAAAGCCTGGACAAGTCTTGTTTATGTTCTAAATCTTTCATGTGTACCTAGTATTGTCAGTGGTTGCTTCTAATTGCAAAATTGAGCAAATACACAATTAATTAGTGAAAGTAGCACTGTATCACTGTCTTCCCGCTCATCATCGATTTGCTCAAGCGGGCACCAGTAACATCTCCATATGACCTGTCTCATGCAAGTAAAGCCCAAGGGCACCTGCTTGCTCCAGGAACATAAAGAGCCTCAAACTATTCCATCAGGTCATGGAAATGAGGTAATTGCTACTGGTATCTGGCATATCAAGTACAACACGGGTAGCTTGCCAGGCTCTGCCATGCGGGTAGCATACTCTTGTAGTCATCTCAAAATCCAGCATTTATTGATGAACCGAGCCGGGCTGTGATAGGCTGATCTGCTGGGCAGAGTTCTGACGAGGGGGATGTCCGGATGTGGAAAATGGAGGACCTCATGGAGTGGAGGGTCGTCTGGCTTGTTATGAGGCTCTGCTGGGGTGGCAGGCCAGGGCTAGATCCTGCCACCCCTCCCTGGCACCTCATGAGTGGCTGGGCACAGTGAGAGCCATTAGCAGCTCTGCCCCATGTCTGTCTCTGCCCCATGTCTGCCCCATGTCATGTCCATGACAGACAGACATGAAAGTAGCACACATTTAAAAAATACTAATGTGGTCTGAGTGAAAGTACAGTAAGTAGGGCATTACATTCCATATGGCCAGCATGGGTTGGATCCCTGGCATCCCATATTAGCACCCCCTAGCACCAGTAGGAGTAATTGCTGATTGCAGTCAAGAGTAACCCCTGAGAATTGTCGGGTGTGACCCCAAAACAAAAAGAATACAAATTAGTGGTATAATAAAAAATTAATAATAAAAAATTTTAAAAAAGAATACAAATTAATAAAACATGAAATTCTAAAATAGGCAACCCCCCCACTTTATTCATACATTTTTGAGAAAAATGTTTCAAAATGTGTGCACTGTATTTTATATAGCATCCTATAGAGAGAAAAGTGATTGTCTGTGTCATATGATCAGAGGATTCAGGTAATTGTAGAGTAACATTGCGATGAAGTCCACTGTTGGCTGACAAGGCCTAGCTAGTTTGGGGTCATTTGTACAACTAGTCTTCCCATTGTTCATTAATTTGCTCAAGTGAGCAGTCGCCAGTGTAATGTCTACATTCGTCCCTGTTGCATGCTAGTGTTGCCCAAGGGTATCATGTTTGCTCCAGGAACACAAAGAACCTCAAACAATTCGTTCAGGTCATGGGAATGAGGTTTATTATTGTTACTGTTTTTGGCATGTCAAATACAAGCTTTTACATGTACTTAAGCCAGGGTTCATGCTAATGAGATTCTTTTCTGTGTAAACACTGAGGGAGGGAATGGCAGTTATAGGAGTCATTATCACTATCACTATCACTATCTTCCTGTTAATCATCTATTTGCTAGAGCAGGCACCAGTAATATCTCCATATGTCCTGTCTCATGCTAGTAGAACCCAAAGGCATCCACTTGCTCGAGGAACATAGAGAGCCTCAAACCATTATATTAGGTCACGGGAATGACCTAATATAAATGTTACTGGTAATTGACATATCATTACTACACGAGCAGCTTGCCAGGCTTGCTGTGCGGGTGGCATACTGTTGTAGTCATCTCTAAATAAAACATTTATTGATGAACCGCACGGCCGCTAGCAGCCATGCAAGCCGAGCTGTGATAGTCTGGTCTGCTGGGTGGAGTTGTGACGAGAGGGAAGTCCGGATGTGGAAAATAGTGGCCCCATGGAGTAGGGGAGGGTGGTCTGGCTTGTTGTGAGGCTCTGCTGGTGTGGCAGGCCAGGGCTAGAACCCGCCATGCCTCCTGGGCACCTCACGAGCAGCTGGGCACAGGGAGAGCAAGGATCAGCTCTGCCCCATGTCTGAGAGTCTCTGGTTCAGCATACCTGGGCGGATTGAAAAAAAAAACTGCTGCAGGGTGGGTGTCGATGATCCGGGATGTGATAGTCTGGTGGTCCTCATGGAGTGGAGTCATTATGATTCTGAATTAATAACTTCTAAAATATTATTATAATCTAGATTTCAATGTTATATAGATTGGGCACAATTCCTCTTAATAGCCACTAGTGTCAGAGTGGGACAGTTAAAATTTACCAGGAGACCAAGTCTATGTTGTGACTACTGTTTAAGATTAAAGAAGGATCATACTAGTTTGCCTTCAAGCAGGTGAGTATGGCCCTTTCAGTAAACAGAGAACAAAACACTCAGAATCACCCTGGTGCAAATGATAAATAAGAAGTACCTTGTGGGTACTTCTGGATAACATGAAGTCCATGAAATCATGTGTTTCTAACCATGAATATGTATACATTAAGATGTATTTATATTAGCCCCTTCTTTCTCCAGTGCTTTAACATAAGAGATAATCTCAGAGGAAGGAATTAATCCCTGGCATCATTATTTGTTTAGACCTTAAACAAGTGTGACACCACCCTGCATCTACACCTAGAAGCTGATTCATTGATCTTTGTTATGCTACCTTCCTGAAGATAGGATTATTTCTTTTGGATATATAAGGGGTCTGACTTGAGGAACACCAATCCACTTTGGTGGGAGACTTGGGCCCAAATACATGGTCTGAGTTCTGAGCAAGAGCTAGAGGTCTGGGGAATCCCATTATCTGGGATTGTAGTGGCATAACTTCTTTTCTTATTAATAATTAGTAAAATACTTTTGGAACTGTGCTCGACTCAAGAGTTTTCATCCATTCCCACCCGCTTCAGAGGTAGAAGGGAACTCATATCATGACATTGTTGGGAACTCCAATGACTCCCTGAAACACCACTGTCAATTTTTCATGATTTTTATAATTACAATGATTAGTTCAATTATTTCATGATATATTTAAAGATAACATGTTAATTTCCTTTTACATATGGAGTATTGTATATATTATAGTATGAATCCCTCGTTCACTTGGGCAATTTTTACTAAGGCATATTACTTATAAATGAAATACAGGATACATATTAAACCTTTCCCTTTATCAATTTTCTGATTAAAAAATCGATGTTTCCAGTTGCTTCAAGCTATGTCCTTTGTGATCTAGTTTTTTGGATTTTTGTCTTCCCTATACCTGATGTACCTTGTGAATTTATGAATTTTATATATTCCATTTGCCACTGTCAATTGCATTTTTTAAATTTATTAAGTTTCTCAAATTTGCCCAAGAAAAAGTTTTGTTATATATCCCTCTGATAGAATGCATTATCTTTGATGATTTACTGTTTTCCATTATAATTTGGTATCTCAAACTTATTTTATAACTCATTTAGTTATAAAATGAGTTTATTTACACTCCAAGCAGTTCTGATTTCTTGTTGTATTTAAAATATCACATAGCAGATATGATTGATAATGAGCAGTCATTATTTCAAGAAATTTCTAATGAAAAACTATTGGGGATAATAAAAAGTCTATGCCTTTATTTTCAGTTTCATTAAGTGTACTCTACTGTTCCCAAACATTGCTATACGTATATCAGTTTATAAAATAAAGATTTTCTTTATAAATAAAGAAATAAAGCTCTTTATTTCCTAATTTCTCAATGAGTTAGATGCAGTCATCTGTATTCTATATAAAGTAGACTACTGGCAGAAATCTATGGTTTCTTTGTATTTCTAGTTTTCCTTAGAATACTTTTCACTATGCAAAAATTTAACTACAGCCCTGGGACAACCCATCTCAGAAGAGAAGGGATTGAAAGCTGTAGTGGTTCCTCTTACATAGGAGTCGGTAGCTGGACACAAACTCCTAATCAGATCATATTGTGACACTGACTTGGTTAAAAGAAGTCAATAAACAAATTTAGCACATTTTTCCTATGCCATATCTGTCTGACTCTCCCTCTTATGGATGACTTTACTCAGCATGATACTTTCTAATTCCAAGCTAGTAACCCCAAATTTCATGCTTGTCTTTTCTTATTCATTGTCTATAACACAGTTTCTATGCTCAGTCAGATGTTCTTGATCAGTTAGGTTGTTTCCAAATTATAACTAATTTTAAACAGTGCTGAGGAGAACATATGAGTGCAAATTTCTCTTCTAAATAGATATTTTCTTTAGATGCAGAGAAGTTGAATTGCTGAGTCACATGGAAATGAAATTTTTTAGTTTTTGTTAAGTTGACATTGTCTTCCTAAAGGGTTGTACTAGGTGGCATTCCTACCAGCAGGGATGAGAGCTCCTTTCTCCCTACACTTTGACACCAGACTGGTTGTTTCTATACTTTTTTTTGTTCCAATCTCACTGGTGAGAAGTGACATCACATTGTATTTTGATTCTCATTTTTTAAATGTCCCCCAAAATTTAGAGCAATTTTTCTATAAAAAAGATCACTAATGACCTCCTTTTGAAACTACTTCCTCCTCCTTCTGCTCCTCCTCCTTCTCTACCTCTTCTTTCTCCTCCTCCTCTTCTTACTCCTCCTCCTCCTCTTATTCCTCCTCCTCCTCCTCTTCTTCTTCCTTCTCCTCCTCTTCCTCTTCCTCCTCTTCCTCACAGAGTTAAAGGACAAAGGAATCCAGATCCAAAAAGCCCAAAGGGTATCATAAGACATATCCTTGAAGACATATCCTTGACAAAATAATGGGTGTCATAGATAAAGACACAATCATTTGAGCAGCAAGATCAAAGAAGAAAATTGTGTACAAAGGAGCATCCATTCAACTTTCAACAGAACTATCAGAAGAGACCCTCCAAACCCATAGGCAGTGGTGGGATATAATGGAAAAAGTTAATGAAATGAATTCATCACCAAGAATTCTTTACCTGGCTTGACATTCACTCAGATTTGAAGGACACATACACAGCTTCTTGGATAAACAACAACTCAGAATCTTTGTAGACTCAAAACCAACCTTAAAAGAAGGCCTGAAAGAACTTCTCTAAGATGAGACAAAACCCAAAAGAACAACAAACTCATACTAAAGATGGCACACAATCCCATGACAATAATCTTTCTCAATTCGAATGGTCTAGATGCACCAGTTAAGAGACAAAAATGTATAAAAAAATTAAATCCAACATTCTGCTGCCCTCAAGAAACACATCTGAACAGTTGAAGCAAAGACAGGCTCAAAGTAAAAGGCTGGAAAACAGTCCTTCACTCAGTCCATCCAAAAAAGACCGGGTGGCCATACTGCTATCCGACAACGTAAACTTCAGGCTGAAGGTCATAAGGGACAGAGAAGATCGCTTATTAATAAACAAGGGATATATATCAGGAAAAAATTATACTCTTAAACATATATACACCCGATGAGGGGCCAGCAAAATACCTAAAACTGCTACTAATAGACTTCAAATAAGACATTGACGGCAACACAATTGTAGTTGAAGACTTCAATACTGCTCTATCTATCAACTCTTGATAGAACAACAAGACTGAAACTCACCAAGGAAATACTGGCCATAAAGGAAGAGATGAAAGAAAGAGGTCTAGAAGATATATACAGGGCATTGAATCCCCAAAAGGCCGAATATACATTTTTCTCCAGTACACATGAAACATACTCCAACATAGATCACATGCTGAGCCACAAAACATACCTCCAGAAAATCAAGAAGATAGATATTGTATCAACTATTTTTTCAGATCATGATGCACTGAAGATAGAAGATAATTGCACACAAAAATGGAGAATAATACCAAGAACCTGGAAAGTAAACAGCTCACTGCTGAAGAACCAGCAGATCATGAAATAAATCAAAGAGGAAATTTAAAAAATTCCTAGAAACAAATGAGACTGAAAACATGAATTACCAGAACGTATGGGATACAGCTAAAGCAGTTTTAAGATTCAAGTTTAACTATTCAAGCATTTATCAGAAAATAAGAAAAGGCCATCATAAACAGTTTGACTTCACAGCTTAAGATCTTAGTAAGTGATCAGTAAAAGGAGCCCAACTCAGGCAGAAATAAATAAATAATAATACTTAGAGTGTAAATCAATGAGATAGAATCCCTAAAAACAATTCAGAAGATCAATGAAACCAAGAGCTGGTTCTTTGAAAAAATAAACAAGATTGACAAATCACTTGCTAGACTCACAAGGAAAGGGAAAGAAAGGAACCAAATAAATAGAACCAGAAATGAAAAAAAGGGATATCACAACTGAAACCACAGAAATTCAAAAGATCATTAGAGATTACCAATAAAGTCTGTATGCCACGAAACAAGAGAACCTAGAAGAAATGGACAAATTCCTAAATTCCCATAGTTTCCCAAGGCTGCATAAAGAAGATTTGGGATACCTCAACAAGTCTATCACCATTAAGGAGATGGAATCAGTAATCAAAAGTTTTCCCAAACACAAAAGCCGAGGTCCAGACAGATTCACCTGTGAATTCTACCAAACCTTTAAATAGTACCTACTGCTAGTCCTTTTCAAGCTATTCTGGGAAATTGAAGAAACAGAAACACTCCCAAATAGTTTCTATGAGGCACATATCTCCCTGATATCCAAAGCAGAGAGAAATGTCATGAAAAAAGGAAAACTACAAACCAATCTCCTTGATGAACACAGATGCCTAAGATCTTCAATAAAATACTATCAATAGAATTTGAGTCATCAAAAATATTATACACCATGGCCAAGTAGGATTCATCCTGAGAATGCAAGGATGGTTCAACATCCACAAGTCAATAAACATAATATATGATATCAATAAGAAGAAAAATAAAAAACAATCATCATATCAATAGATGCAGAAAAGGCACATGACAAGATCCAACACACATTCCTGATTTAAAAAAAACTCTCTGTAAAATGGGAATTAAAGGAATCTTCCTCAGTATAATCAAAGCCATCTACTACAAGTCCACAGTGAGCATCATTTTAAATGGGGAAAACTGAAAGCCTTCCCCTTAAGTTTGGGGACAAGAGAAGACTGCCCACTTTTGCCACTTCTACTCAATATAGTGCTGGGAGTACTATCCATAGCAATCAGGGAAGATAAATACATTATGGGCATCCAGATAGGAAAGGAAGAAGCCAAGCTGTCACTATTTAAGATGACATGATATTATACCTAGAAAACACTAAAGACTCTACCAAGAAGCTATTTGAAATAGTAGGCTCCTATAGTAGAGTGGCAGGGTACAAAATCAATACTCAAAAGTCATTGGCTTTCCTATATGAAAATAGCGAAAAAGAAGAAAGGGATATTAAACAAACAATCCCATTCCACAGTTGTGCTTCAGAAAATCAAATACCTAGGAATCAGTTTGACAAAAAAATATAAAGGATCTCTACAAAGAAAACTACAAAATGTTACTTCAAGAAATAAAAGAGGACCTGAGGAAATGGAGACAAAGTCCCTGCTCATGGATTGGGAGAAATAACATTATCAAAACGGTAATACTCCCTACAGCTTAATACAGATTCAGTGCAGTCCCTATAAAGATACCCATGACATTCTTCAAAGAAATTTACCAAACATTCCTGAAATTTGGTTGGAATAATAAACCCGCCACAAATAGCTAAAGCAATCCTAAAAAAAAAAAGAAGATGGGATATATCACTTTCCCCAACCTCAAACTCTGCTACAAAGCAATCATAATTAAAATGGCATGATATTGGTATAGAGACAGACCCAAATATGTATGGAATAGAGCTGAATATCCTGAAACACACTCTCAAATATACAATCACTTAATCTTTGACAAAGGAACAAAAATATTAAGTGGATCAAAGAAAGCCTCTTCAACAAATGGTGCTGGGAAAACTGGGTAGCTACATGTAAAAATATAAACTTAGACCTCCTTCTAATGCCATGCACAAAAGTCAGATCAAAATGGATTAAAAATCTCAACATCAGACATGAATCTACAAGGTACATCAAAGAAAACATAGGAAAATGCTTTTCGACATCGAAACTAAAGGCAACTTCAAAGAAAAAAACACCACTGACCAAGCAAATGGAAGCAAAGATAAACAAATGGGGTTATATAAAACTGAAAAGCTTCTGCACCTCAAAAGAAATGGTGAATAAGATACAAAGACAATCAACAGAGTGGAAAAAAATATTCACCCAATACCCATCTGATAAGGGGTTAATATCCAGGATATACCGGACACTGGTAGCACTATACAAGAAGAAAACAGCCAACCCCATCAAAAACTGGGGGAGAAAAATGAACAGAAACTTTCAAAAAAGAAGAAATTCAAATGGCCAAAAGGCTTATGAAAAAGTTCTATTCATCATTAAGCATCATGGAGATGCAAATCAAAACAATAATGAGATATCATCTCACACCACAGAGACTGGCACACATCCAAAACAGCAAGAACAACCCGTGCTGGTGTGAATGCGGAGAGAAAGGTTCTCTCATCCACTGTTGGTGGGAGTACTGACTTGTCCAGTCCACTGGAAAATAATATGGACATTCCTCTGAAAACTAGATATTGAGCCCCCATTTGACCCAGCAATACCACTCCTGGGAATATACCCTGGAAACCCAAAAACACATAGCAGAAACATTATCTGTACTTATTTATTCATCGCAGCTCTATTCACGATAGCCAAATCTGGAAATAACCTAAGTGCTGAGAACAGAGGACTGGCTAAAGAAGCTATGATACATCTACACAATGGAATATTATGCAGCTGTCAGAAAAAAAAATCATGAAATTCACCTGCAAATTAGTGGACATGGAGACTATCATGCTGAGTGAAATTAGTCAGAAGGAAAAGGACAAATATATAAAGGAAAAGGACAGATACAGAATGACTACATTCATTAATGGGATATAAAATATACCAGTGTTCTACCAAGTATGGGAAATAGCAATGCCAGACAAGAACTCACCATTGAATATACACAAAGAGACTGACATGATAAACCCCAAATGTCTCTAGGGCAAGTCACAATGTGCAAAAAGAAGAGAGAGAGAGAGAGATACAGAGACAGAGACATAGATAGAGACAAAGAGAGGGAGAAAGAGAGATAATAATAGGTGCCTTCTATAGAGGCAGGCTTGGGTGGGTGGGAAGGAATGTGGGGATTTTTGGTGGTGGGAATGGGGCACTGGTAGATGGATGGGTGCTGGAACACTGTATGGCTCAGAACCAATTATGAACACTTTTGAAACTGTATGGACTAAAGCCATTACTGACTGGATCCCACAGGATATCAAAAGATCATGTTGCCACCCACCTACAAGATGATCAGACTTCTTCGTCAAGACTCTGAATGAACGGTTTGAGGCTCTTTGTATTCCTGAAGCAACCAGATGCCGTTGGGCTACACTGGCACGTGATAGGGTCAAATGGAAATGTTATTGGCGCCTACTCAAGCAAATCGATGAATAACAGGATGTCAAATTATCAAGTGATATCTCATGGTATAATAAAAATTGTTTTTAAAAAAGTAGAGAATTTCTACTAAGATGATGTGTCAAAATAATGTGTGTTTAAAATCTTTGATGTGTCCTATTTTAATAAAGTTCTATTTTTTGGTTTATTTATAATTTTGTATACTATTTTTGATACTTTAAGGTTATTTTAAGTGTTGCAATGAACACTTATAAATGTGAAACTATATACACGAAATTTTACTGTGTCTATCTCACTTCTTACCTTAACCCAGTTGCTCTTACTCTCCTAAGGTATCACTTGATCACTTCTCTTCCCATTGTTCATCAATTTGCTCGAGCGGGCACCAGTAACATCTTCATTTGTTGGGAATGATGTCCACTTTTGTTACTGTTGTTGGTATAACAAATACACCACGGGTAGCTTTCCAGGCTCTGGGTTCATCCTAGGGGCCCAGTCTTTTCCTATGTCAGACCATCAACCATCCAGGGCCCACGGCGCAGAGCCCTGGGGGGGTAGACAAGTGTGTCTCCTGTCTGCCACCTGCCAATGCAGCTGGGCACCGCAGCCATGTCTGCAACACCTCAAGGGGAGGTGGCAGGACTCCTAAGGTATATACTGTTGTTAATTTTGTGTTTTTCTTTCATGCTTCCTTCATTGAAACTACAATTATTTGCATTTTACATATCCCATTTTTCCATCAAAGATGGCATATTTTAATGAACATTTTATTCCTTCATAATTTCCAAGTCAAGATATGTCATGTGGGGGCTGGAGCAATAGTATAGTAGGTAGGGCATTTGCCTTGCATGCGGATGACCCTGGTTTGTGCCCTGGCATCCCATATGGTTCCCCGAGCACCACCAAGAGTAATTCCTGATTGCAGAGCCAGGAGCTATCCCTGAGTATCACCAGGTGTGGCAAAAAGCAAAAAGCATAAAAAAAAGATATGTCATGTGGAGGTCACTTCTTTTCCACACACAAAGGTCTGTTCTTAATTCTATCATACCCCTGTATAATGTTTTAATGTATAATTAGTTCTGCTGCCCATTTCATATATACTGTAGTTGTTTTCATTCTTTCACTTTTTCTGAATAAACGAAAAGACTTGAGAAGAGTTTCCTTTCCCCAGTGTGTCTTGGTATAGACATTGTATTTACACTTTGGATTGGTAAATCAAAAGGCTGAGGCAAATAATTTTTCCTAAGCATTGCCAATCTTCCCTCAATAGAAGCTGAGGTTTTGAATTGGTAATTGCTATTCCCATGAATAATGTTTTGACAGTATAATGCATGATGCATGATTAAAAATTGAATTCCATGAAGGGCCTTGATTAAACTTTCTTTTGGGAAATTCATTTCTACTTTCATTGTAGTAGTATCTAAATTGTATGCGTGTTCACATGTCCTGGTTCTTCCAGTAACTATTTTCATGTTTAATTGACTAAGCAGATTTAAATTCTGGAGTAGTTTTCCAGAGACTCAGTTTGAATGACAGTTGTATATATAAAAAGCTGATGTTCAAGAGTTAGTCTTGCTTACTTAGCAGTCAGTTCAAGTCTCTCTTTCCAGCTCCCATTCAGATGACTGGCTGTGCAAAACCTCTTCCGATTACTTCAAAAGGTTTTATTGTGGTTGGATATGATGCATGATTTCACTCTTCCTATTGCTTCTAAGGCATTAAACAAAGGTTGATATTGAATTTCTACTCCTTGAAATAAAATTTTGTTTATTTTTCATCACTCTGATAAGAAGCAAAGATGTTTATGAATGACCCTGATGGGAAATGTAACTATCTCCCCCAGCTTCCTTTTCATTCCGATGATCCTTCACCATATTTCACCAAAGGGGAAAAACACATTCTTAGTCTGACATATTATAAATAGGATACAGACCATTTAGGGTATGCATTTGTGATAAGATGACTTTATTTATGTGAATAAAATAAAGACTTTGTATTTGTTCACTTATCTAATATCACCTTTTTTCTGTTATACCTGTTACAGTAAAGAGCAGCTGAGAAGCAGAGAGATTTTCTCCCTCTCCCTCTCTCTCTTTCTTCCTCTCTCTCTCTCTCCTCCCCAGAACTCTTATCTTGTGGCAAGCATGTTTCTTTAAAAGAAGGAAGAAAAAACTACCCTTGATGTTTAGAGATAACAAGACTAAAAGCCTTCTGTTTTGTATTCACAGCTTCATTAATGATGAGAAGCAGTACACCTGAACACATAGTAACACAGAAAGATGTTGAAATATAAAACTAAACTACAAGATAAATTGTGACCCGATCTCTATTTCAAGACAAAATCGCTTAATATATGCTTCAAAGTTATCATTTTTATTAATTTCAAATACTAATAGTAGAAAGGAAGCATAATTAAGTCATGCATAATGATAGTAGATCTTTTCCTCACTATTTAAATAGATGTGGCAATCAAGAAAATTATCTAGGTCTTTTTTTATCCACACATAGTTTTATTTGGTATATTTATTTAAAACTTGAGCGTATGTAATTCTAAAAAATGACTAAATGGTTCTCCGATGCACATTTCTATCAGAAGTCAAGTAGAGTTACATTTTATTAGTTGAATTATAAGTATTGAGATTACCAAAAATTAATATCAAACAGAAAATTCTAACAATGTATAATATTTTATATGAGAAAGAAATTTTAGAGCATGGAAACTAAATATTAGTAAACAGTTACCTTTAAAAAGATTTATTGGTAATTTATAGGAATGTATTCTTTTGGAGGTAATTTAGCTTACATTTTGCATATAAAATTTGTTTATTCCTTGAGCATATAAATGTTTTTGAACTTTTTGTTAATAATTAATGCATTTTATCTTACTGTTTGAATTGATGAGACCATTAAATGTACATTAAATACTAAATGCTACTAACAGTTAATATCTGCCATTTTTCTTTTTATCACTGAAAATAGCACATGTATCAAAAGTTACTTCCTCAAAAGCAACTTCATAAGGTATTTTGGATATTCTCTTCCTAGTACTTGCATGTACATTAGTCAGATGACCTTAGCTATAAAACTGGACATTTTCTATAATCTAGGTAATTTTCAACAGCAGAAACAAAGTCACACTCCAGAATAGTACTGATAATTGGCAATGTAACTTTTTAGAACATTAGATCAAAGCCTCTTGGAACCCAAAAGAGACTTGACATTGAATTAAAATTGAATAATTTTTATCACTTCTTTAGAATTGCTATACCTTTATCAGGTAAACTTGATCTTTATCAGGAAAACTTGATCTTTTGTTGAGGTTTGAGACAAGTCTAAATTATGAATACATCTGTCCTTAGTTATATACCAAAAAAAGTCCTTATGGAACCCAGATCCTGTAAGTATGAAGCAGTCCATTTCCAAAACAGCAATCTCTAAAATCAGTTTTATAAACAATAATAATCAGATATGTCTCTAAAATGTGAGGATTATCAAATATGTAGATATATACCTAAATCCCATTTAACTCAGATTTCCCTTTGCAATACAAAGAAGTCACATGTAGAATATAATGTCATTTATACCGAGAGCAGTGAACTAGGAAAATTAGTATATAAAAGTTTGCTAGTATACAACTAGGATGCTTTTTAATTTTTAAATTTTTTAACTCTAAATATTGAGTTTGTTCTTGTACACAGTTTAGGTACTTGGAAAGTTGGATTCTTTTAGAGTTTCTGGCAGCAGAACCAGACATTTTGAGTCTAAAGTTTGCATAAATTAGTTGCTTTTTTAATAATCTGGTTTTGAATATGAACGTTCCAGTCCTTTAAAAACTTAAGGAGTTGGGGCCGGAGCGATAGCCCAGCGGGTAGGGCTTTTGCCTTGCACGTGGCTGGCCTGTGCCGCCCGGGTTCAATCCCCAGCGTCCCATATGGTCCCCCGAGCACCGCCAGGAGTGATTCCTGAGTGCAGAGCCAGGAGTAACCCCTGAGCATTGCTGGGTGTGACCCAAAAAAAAAAAAAAAAAAATAAAAATAAAATAAAATAAAAACTTAAGGAGTTTTGTTCAGCTTATCTTATTGTACTTCTGTTCTGTCTTTACATCCTCATTCTGATGATTACTATGCTACACAATCCAATAAAAACTGTAACGTAACTTCCGAACTTGTCAGCCCTCTGCTCTGAGAATTTTAGATGTTTTACTTTCCCAAGTATTTTACTAGTTTTCTCAAACTAGGCAGAATTTTAGTTGCATTCTCTATGCATTGTTTAGTCTCCAATGCTGTGCCAGTTTTAAGACATGGTGTCACCTAAGACCCACGGTTTTCTATGACATATATTTCTTAAGCACACCCTAAGATCATAAAATTTGCATAAAAACTCCAAACCTTTTCCCATATAATTACATTATGATTTGTTATTATATTATGTTATTTATAATATATTATTATAAAATTATAACAATAAATGTATATTGTAATTAATATTTTTATATATTAAAATAAATATAATTCTCTCATGGTTTCCTAGCTAATCTCAAATAATTTTTAGATAATTATTTTCTACTATTTAAAAAAATTTATTATGTATTATTTGGGAGGGATGGCTCAAGAGACCTGGGACCATTCCCAGCAACACTCAAACAACCAGACTGAGAAGTTTAATGCTAGTTCTAGGCTAGAGAATGTGGTATCGTTCTAAGTCTATAGTGCCTGGGAACACCAGGGTATGCTAGGGTCTCTGAGTCACACACAGTGTGGCTGGGAGTGAATGTGTGATATTGAGGTCTGGAATTGTGTGTCTGTGTATGTGAAACAGTGCTCCTAACCTGCTAGCTACCTCCCTACCCCTTTTTATATGCTTCTTCTTGAAGTCTCTTTTAAGATTCATAACTTGATTTCATCAGTATATTCTGACATTTTATATGATATTTAATATCATAGAATTATAATTCCATTTTAGCATTTTATTCTGTATCCTGGACATTTTTATGGGGATTAATGATTTTCAAATAACTTTTGCATTTATTTCCCTTCATAATAGTTTATTGTTCTTTTCTTTTATGGAACAACCACTGATGTCTATTTGACATCAGAGATATATTGGTTTTGCAAAAAATAAATTCTGGAGATTTTAGTCTTTCTCTATTCACTTTATTCACTTGTTTCATATCTAAAGTTCCTCCTAGGATTATCAAAAACTATACTGGTAAGAGCAGAAGGTGTGGAATGACTGGATTCCTATGTATTTGGGTGGTGGGGGCCGGTGCTAGAACTGGTGCTAGGTCATGAGAGAGCTACTCACATAGTATACACATAGAGATGTAAACCTAAATTTAAAAAAAATCTAAGGTATTATTAATGAATAACAAGTCACTAATAAATGTTTGGATATTTTAATATAATAAAGTGATTTGCACTTCTTCAGAGTTTTCACTGAATTAGTTGACCAAATTATTTACGATTACTGTTTAAGAAAGGAGAGGGCCTGGAGTGATAGAACAGCAGGTCAAGCGTTTACCTTGCTGACTCAAGTTTAATCCCTGGCATCCCACACAGAGCTGCTACCAGCATGCTCCATCATGCTCCCAGTACTCCACTGACCATGAGGGGTCCGAAAGGGAGAGTGACTTCCAGCCAAAGTCTGCCATCCCAATAAAGCCTCAGAAGAATCCAGAGGAACCTCCACACTGTGCTGGCAGCATTGTTCATCATTTGGAATCCATAGCTCATCAGAGATCCACCCAAGAGATAAAGCCAATCTCAAGCCTACTTGACAGAGACCCACCCTAGAGAGAAGCCTATTTGAAGCCCAGGAATGCTTGAAGCAGAGACACAAATACACGGAGCAAGCTGCTACCAGCTCTCCCCATTGCGTGCAGCCACAAAACGCCTGCACAATTCATCTGTAAATTACCAAAAGTATTCTACCTGCCCCTCTCAGAGAGCCCAGTAAGCTACTAAGCGTATCCTGCCCACAGATCAGAGCCAGGCAAACTGTCTGTCACGTATTCAATATGCTAAAACCAGTAAAAATAATGGATCTCATCCCCTAGCACTGAAAGAGCCCTAAATATCGCAGCTAAGAAGGATGAGCAAGAAGAGGCTGATAAAATCTCAGGGCCAAACTAGGCTGTCAAAATGAAGAAGGACTAAAATGACTGTATTTCAACACAAATACACTGGCATCAAAAGTATATATCAAGGACCTGATGGTGCAAGCGCGAAAGATCAAGTACGACATCATTGGTCTGACCGAGATGAGAAGGCATCAATCACATCATGCCATTTTTGACACCAGAGAAGAACTGTTCCCTACGTATATGTGATGAAAGAGGAGTCAGTGGTGCCGATGTCCTTTTCAACACAAACCTGGCCATGAATATTGATTCATTTGAGTGCCTGACAAACTGAATTGGACAATTACAATTAATAGATGTGACTCACTGCCAGCAGTTTCTATCTTTGTTGTCTATGCACCAACATCCACATAAAAGAAAAAAGAAATTGAGAAATTCTACATGGAACTGGAGGAGTTCTTAAAAGAAGACCACACCTTCTATAAGATCATAGTCAGTAATTTTAATGCCAAGATAGGACCGAGAAGATTGGTCAAAGAACTCCACATCGGGACCCATGGCCTAGAATGGAATGAATAGGGTGAGAGACTATCTGAGTTCATCATGTCCACCAAGACCATTGATGGGAACTCATTCCAGAAGGCTGAATCTAAATTTGGATAATGGAATCTCCTGGTGAACAGTTCCACAATGAAATTGAACTCATCATATTCAATTTACTGTTTTCCTACCCAATGCCGCTGTCTTCCCAAAATTCCAAACAGGGAGTGTTTCTGTTTCTTCTATTTCCTGGAAGAGCTTGAACAGGACTGGCAGTAGGTCCTCCTTAAAGGTTTGGTAGAGTTCACTAGGGAATCCGTCTGGACCTGGGCTTTTGTGTTTGGGAAGACTTTTAATTACTGTTTCTATTTCCTCAATGGTGATAGGCTTATTCAGGTATTGGAGGTCTTCTTGTTTCAGCCGTGGGAGGTTATAGGACTTCAGGAATTGATCCATTTCTTCTAGATTCTCATGTTTCATGGCATACAGGCTCTCAAAGTAATCTCTGATGATCTTTTGGATTTCTGTGGTTTCTGTTGTGATGTCACCCTTTTTATTTCTGATTCTGTTTATTTGGGTTCTCTCTTTCCCTGTCCTTACAAGTCTTGCCAATGGTTTGTCAATCTTGTTTATTTTTTCAAAAAACCAGCTCTTGGTTTCATTAATCTTTTGGATTGTTTTTTTGGTTTCCAACTCATTGATTTCCTCTCTAAGTTTTATTATTTCCTTTTTTCTGCCTGGGTTGGGCTCCTTTTGTTGGTCTTTCTCTAATGTCTTCAGCTGTGTAGTCAGGTTATTTATGTGGGCCCTTTCTTGTTTCCTGATGAATGCTTGCAGAGCTATAAATTTCCCTCTTAACACGGCTTTTGCCGTGTCCCACAAGTTCTTATAGTTGGTGTCTTCATTTTCATTTGTTTCCAGAAATCTTTGGATTTCCAGTTTGATTTCTTCTATGACCCATTTGTTGTTCAGGAGTGAGCTGTTCAGTTTCCAGGTGTTTGGTTTGACTCCCTGTTTCTGTGTACGGTTAACTTCCATTTTCAGTGCATCATGGTCTGAAAAGATAGCAGACACAATTTCTATCTTTTTTTATTTTATTGAGGTATGCTTTGTGGCTTAGCATGTGGTCTATCTTGGAGAATGTTCCATGTGCACTAGAGAAAAATAGAAGAAACAGAAACACTCCCAAACAGCTTCTACGAGGCACATATCACCCTGATACCCAAAGCAGGGAGAGACAACACAAAGAAAGAAAACTACAGACCAATATCCCTGATGAACACGGATGCTAAGATCTTCAACAAAATACTAGCAAACAGAATCCAAAGACTCATCAAGAAGATTATACATCATGACCAAGTAGGATTCATCCCGGGTATGCAAGGATGGTTCAACATTCGCAAGTCAATCAACATAATACATCATATCAATAAGAGAAAAAATAAAAACCATATGATCCTATCAATAGACGCAGAGAAAGCATTTGACAAGATCCAGCACCCGTTCATGATTAAAACCCTCCAGAAAATGGGAATTGAAGGGACTTTCCTCAAGATAGTTACAGCCATCTACCAAAAGCCCACAGCGAGCATCATTCTCAATGGGGAAAAGTTGAAAGCCTTCCCCCTGAGATCAGGGACAAGACAAGGTTGCCCACTCTCACCTCTTTTATTCAATATAGTACTGGAAGTACTTGCCATAGCAATCAGAGAAGAAAAGGACATCAAGGGCATCCAGATAGGCAAGGAAGAAGTCAAGCTATCATTATTTGCAGATGACATGATATTATACCTAGAGAACCCTAAACTCTCTACCAAAAACTCCTAGAAACAATAGACGCATATAGTAGAGTGGCAGGATACAAAATCAACACGCAAAAAGTCGGTGGCTTTCCTATATACAAATAACGAAAGAGAAGAAAGGGATATTAAGGAAACAATTCCATTCACAATTGTGCCACAGAAAATCAAATACCTAGGAATCAACTTACCCAAGTGTGTAAAGGACCTGTACAAAGAAAACTACAAGACACTGCTCCAAGAGATAAAAGAGGACACAAGGAAATGGAAACACATTCCCTGCTCATGGATGGGGAGAATCAACATTGTCAAAATGGTAATACTCCCTAGAGCTCTATACAGATTTAATGCAGTCCCTATGAGGATACCCATGACATTCTTCAAAGAAATTGACCAAACAATCCTGAAATTTGTATGGAACGATAAACCCCCAAGGATAGCTAAAGCAATCCTCGGGAAAAAGAAGATGGGAGGCATCACCTTACCCAACTTCAAACTGTACTACAAGGCAGTAGTAATTAAAACAGCATGGTATTGGAATAAAAACAGACCCGTGGACCTATGGAATAGAATTGAGTATCCTGACACCCAACCTCAAACACATGATCATTTAATCTTTGATAAAGGTGCAACGAGTCTAAAATGGAGTAAGGAAAGCCTCTTCAATAAGTGGTGTTGGGAAAACTGGGCAGCAACATGTAAAAAAATGAATTTGGACTTGTGTCTAACACCATGCACAAAAATCAGATCAAAGTGGATTAAAGATCTCAATATCAGACTTGAATCCATAAAGTACATTGAAGAAAATATAGGAAAAACCCTCCATGACATTGAAGCTAAAGGCATCTTCAAAGATGAAACATCTCTAACAAAGCAACTAGAAGAAAAGATAAATATATGGGACTACATGAAACTAAAAAGCTTCTGCACCTCAAAAGAAACAGTGACTAAGATACAAAAGCAGTCCACAGAATGGGAAAGAATATTCACCCAATACTCATCTGATAAGGGGTTAATATCCAGGATATATCAGGCACTGGTAGAACTTTACAAGAAGAAAACAAACAACCCCATCAAAAAATGGGGAGAAGAAATGAACAGAAACTTCAGCAAGGGAAGAAATTCGAATGGCCAAAAAACATATGAAAAAATGCTCATCATCACTAATCATCAGAGAGATGCAAATCAAAACAACAATGAGATACCACTTTAAACCACAGAGACTGGCACATATTCAAAAGAACAAGAACAACAAGTGCTGGCGTGGGTGTGGGGTAAAGGGGACACTCATCCATTGTTGGTGGGAATGCCGGGCTGGTACAGCCTTTCTGGAAAACAATATGGACATTCCTCCAAAGACTAGAAATTGAACTCCCATTTGACCCAGCCATACAACTCCTGGGAATCTACTCTGGGAAACCAAAAATACGCAGCGGAAACACCATCCCTACTTTTACGTTCATAGCAGCATTATTCACAATAGCCAGAATCTGGAAGCAACCCGGAGTGCCCAAAAATAGATGACTGGATAAAAAGCTTTGGTACATCTACACAATGGAATACTATGCAGCTGTTAGGAAAAATGAAGTTATAAAATTTGCCTACAAATGGATGGACATGGAGAAGATTATGTTGAGCGAAATTAGTCAGAAGGAGAGAGATAGTTACAGAATGACTGCATTTATCTGCATAACATAAATATATAGGTACATATTATGATACCAATATCCAAGGTCAAGTGAAACATACATCAGGAGGTCCTGTCAAAGGAGAAATTATCACAAACGTGTGGGACTCAGAGGCTAGGTAAGACAGAAAATGGAACAGTGTGCTAACAATTGTGAGGGTACCAATGCCAACCTAGAACTGAGCATTAAATAGAGGTAAAAAGGATACACATGACAACCCTTTAATGTATGTTCTGTAACCCATAGTCTGGAGAGGAAGGAAAAGAGAAAGATAGAGAAATGGAAAGAAATAAAGAACCTGTCATGGAGGAGGGCTGGGGGGAGGGGGATGTTGGTGGTGGGAGATGGGCACTGGTGGCGGGATGGGTGCTGCTACACTGTATGACCAAAACCCAAATATGAACTTTTTTAATTGTATATCTTTGTAATTGTAAAAATAAAAAATTAAAAAAAAAAATTCCAAACAGGATCTGACCACCACCTCCTGCATGCAAAATTCTACTTCATGTAATGGGGACAAAGGGCTGCAAAGTTTAAGAAGAGAACTCCCAGAATGACCACCAACTTGGAACTCTTTTTTTGCAGGAACGTGGGACGATGCCACCATTGATGACATTGATGAAGAATACAACTGACTGGTTCAGCACCTTCATGATTTGTGCAAAGAACACCGAGAGAGAAATCCATAAAAGGACACCTGTCTTCAAAAACTCTCAAGCAGTTCACCAACATCACAAGGTGCGAGCATCAGGCAACCATAAGCTAACATCTAAGCTCTCAAAGCAGTGTAGAGAAGCAATAAAGGAAAACTTCTAAAAGAGAAGAGCATCAATACTGACCAATGCAGCAGAAGACAGAAAAAATCTTTCATAATGCCAGCCTGTCCTTCACCAACTATAAGACCAAGATGACTGACTGCCTTCTGATGTCCTGATGGATCTATCACATAATCCAGAAAGGCAATGGAGAAGATAATCTATGTCTTGTACTCGGATCTTTTTGACATCCACATCCAACTGCCCACATACCAAATTCAGCAGGATAGATATGGCGTTCCCAATGTTCTCCCTTCTGAAATCCGATATGCCATCTCATCAGTAAAGAAGCAAACAGCACCCTGCCTAGACAATGTCAGACCGGAACACCTGAAGAATTTGCCATCAGTACTCATCAGTACACTGGCTCTGCTCTTCACATGCTACCTGTCTGAATGCAAGGTTTCCTCCTGTTGAGCTACACCTGCCCAGAGCCTCTGCAACTGGACTGGAGTTGCCTCCTTCAGGTCACTTTGTAGCTAGGAGGAGGACAATTTAAATGTGGCAGTTAATCTGGCCATGTATTCTATACTGTCTGGTATAAATATTCTATCATGCTGCCACAATCATCATGGGACTAGCTAGATCTTACCAGTATAGTTGCCTGACCACCTTGGATCTCTAAGTAATTAGACCAGAGAGAAAAGCTATTTGCCTCCAGGCAAGCAAGTGGGGCTCTTTGATAACTCAAAGCTAAAATGCAGGCCTACCATGAAGTAAAGACAAGACTCTTGTGAAGGCTTGAAGAAATATTTAACTGGCTATAGTATATTCTTTGGTACAGATGCATGCCTTTGTATTCTGAGATACAGTTCATCTCAGAAACTCCTTCTCTCTACCCTTTAGAGGTATTTCCTAGACAGACCTTGGCTTGGCAACATTAACATCTTAAAAGGCCTAGGGGAGGTCCTGGGAGAAATTACCTGAGGGCATTTGACCCTGATGGCTTTCCATAGAAGTGGGAGGTCTGAATTGCAGGGATATAAAACTAGGCTGTTTACTCTCTGGCGCTCTCTTTTTCCCCCTTTCTGCTGGCACCACTTTACAGTCTCCTCTCTTTAGGGCCTTAACACATGGTGGCCGCCATCTTTGCCTACATATGGCAGGGGCCTAGCCAGAAACCCTAAGTTTGGAGTTTTTCCTATTGCTAATTTGTATGCCAGAATCTGTGTTAAGTAAAGCATTATAAAACTTCGCCGGATTCTTGTGTCTTTCTCCATCTGCCAATCCCCTGAAACAAAAGGGGACTCCTTAACCTGCTCCCAGATTTTGTGTGGGGCACCTCAGCATTTCCCCACACCTTCCCAATGAAAACCAGCAGGACAGTTCTACTGTTCAAGAAGGGAGACATCTATAACATTGGCAACTATCACCCAATCTTGCTGTTGTCCATCATCTACTAGCACTTTACTCAAATCATCCTGAACAGGACTGGCAGAACATTAGACAAAGGATAACCATGCAAGAAAGCTGGCTTCCAAAAGGATTCAGCACAATCAACCTTATCCACACAGAAACCAAGCTCATTGATGTTTGTAGGGAGTTCAAGATGCTGCTCTGTCTCACATTCATTGATTTAAAGAAGGTCTTTGATTCTGTTGAGACTAAAATGGTCATCGAAGCCATAGCCAAACAGGGTGTTCAAGCCCAATACATCAAGATTCTTCATGAGCTGTATTATGGATTCAACACCAGTATCTCACCATTCTAAAAAGGAAGTGATCATAGATGTAAAAAGAAGGGTTCGGCAGGGTGATACTATTTCACCAAAACACTTCAGCATTGAGAACACCATGTGACAATTAGAATGGGAAGGAATGGGAGTGTAGATAGATGGTTGGCAACTATACCACCTCCACTTCACTGATGACATCATTCTAATAATACCAAATATTAGCCAAGTTGCACAAACGCTGGCTAACTTCGACTGTGAATGTGGAAAGGTAGGTCTACAGCTGAATCTCAACAAAACAATGTTTATGAAAATCGAACTATTTTCAGAGGCTCCACTCACACTCAATGAAACAAATATCTATGAATTTAGCAGTATGCGTACCTAGGTTGAGAACTCAAAATGATGAATGACCTAGCACCTCAGCCGCACAGGAGGAAGAGAGCGGTGCGGAGAGCTTTAAGAGCATCGAAGAAACAGCTGAACAAAGAATCTCTGGCTCTGAGCACATCTCTTCAATACTACCATTCTCCCTGGATTAACATACGCCTCAGAGAACTGAGGCCTACTAAAAGCAATATGAGAATGCTATTTGGGTCTCCCTGAAGAGGAATTGAAGAGCTATGCTTGGATATCACGCCTCACTCAAATGAGAGAAGGATGTTCTCTTCTCAGGAGTTCTGACCTCCATCAAAGATCGAGAGTCAGGGATCGATTTGCCAAGGCCTTGAAAATCACATGGGCTGGACATGTAATGTGACTTGGAGTTGACCGCTGGACTAAAACGGTTACCTATTGGATCCCATGGGACATCAAACGATCACATGGCCGCCCACCTACAAGATGGTCAGATTTCTTCATCAAGACGCTGAATGAATGGTTTGAGGCTTTTGTATTCCTGAAGCAAGTAGATAGCATTAGGCTACACTAGCACATGACAGCAACAAATGGAAACATTACTTACGCCCACTCGAGCAAATTGATGAATAATGGGATGTCAAGTAATCAAGTGATCAAGAAAACCCATACAGTCCCCTAGCCTGCCAAAATTGATTCCTGAGTACAGAACCAAGAGTAAGCTCTGAGAAATGTCAGGTGTGACCCCAAAACCCTGCCAAAATGAAAGGAGAGCAGGCCCATCTTCACTTTGGGGCCTTCTGCATTTTGCTTTAATCTTTCAGATGGAGTAACCTCCCAGCAGTTACCTTGCTGGGTGGGACCTTTGAACTCTTTCCATCTGGATCCCGGCAGCCTCCACACCCACCCTCTGCCCTCTCAGCAGGTCAGCATGCACCTCTGCTTTCCGCAGCTCTGCCCATCATACATCGTACTAATTATGCAGAGCAAAGACCAACACATAGCTCAATCCATCAGAGTATCCCTCAGGACATAATGACAAAGATTCTCCCTCAGTAGAGTGGAATCACAGCAAACAGAATAGGAAAGATTCATAGAGACTCACCAACCTCAATGAGTAAAAATAATACCAGTACCAAAAAAGCTCTGAAAAATTCAGAGACTTACTTTAGAAACAATGCTGAGTATTTTTAATGTTTCATTTATATAAACTGTTCTGTTCAAGTGAAGAATTTTTACATCTAGACATATTTTATTAAATTATTTTACTTATTAATGTAGTTAAATATTATCTCTCCATATAAAATACTCTAACATGAATAAAACACACTATATTTTATAGGCATATTTATATTTTTAAATGATCTTAAATCTACTCTCTTACTCTTACTAAATTGTGTATTTGTATTTTTTATATCATTTCAGATGTAATTACAGAGAAGTATTTATTCATAATATTAATTTTTAAATTTGCACGCATATAAAAAGAGATGTGTGGTTTGGGGGGGAAAATTATCAACTTTCATTAATTTTGTGTGATTTTAGCAGTATATAATTATTCATTACAGTAATTTTTAAAAAAAAATTTCTCATGTGGGATATAATGAAACATAATAATGGAACAACAAATAGCCAAAATCATCCGAATGGGAGCTTTTATCCATAGAACTGAGTTTTCATGGGAGAAAGGAGACTAGGAAGGGTCTTGGGACACTGTGGGGGATTAGTATTAGATCTAAGACAAGATCTCTGGTGAGTGGGTGTGGTGTTGGAATGATGTATGTCTTAGAAGCATAATTAACAGTGTTGTAAATTACAGGACCTCAACAAAAATGATAAAAAGAAAAGGTGAGAGATAAAAAACTAAATTGTTTTCTGGTCTGATTTGTAGAATGTTTATAATATCGCGAGTGTATAACGCCCGCAAAGGCAGAGCCTGGCACGCTGTTAGATGTGTATTCGTTATGCCAAAACCAGTAAAAAAAAATGTTCATTTTCCTGACCCTGAAAGAGCCCTTAATACAGCAGCAGTAAGAAAGGTGAACAAGCAGTGCCTGATAAAATTTCAAGGCCAACTTAGTCTGCCAAAATGAAGGACTAAAATGACTGTCATAATTTCAATGCACGTAGGCTGGTATCGAAAAGCATATATCGAGGATCTGATGGTGCAAGCACAAAAGATCAAGTACAACATCATTGGTCTGACTAAGACGAGGAGACGTGAGTCGCATCATGCTGTATTTGACACTGGAGAAGAATTGTTCCTTGGAACATGCAACGAAAAGAAGCATCGGTGGCATTGGTGTCCTTCTCAACACAAACATGGCCGTCAACATTGATTCATTTCAATGCCTAACAAACCAGATAGGATGATTACACTTGAAGAGATGTGGCCCACTGCCAGGAATTTCTATCTTTGTTGTCTACGCACCAACATCCACATACAAGGAAGAAGAAATTGAGAAATTTACATGAAACTGGAGGAGTTCTATAAAAAGATCACACCTTTTAGAAGATCATAGTCGGTGATTTTAATGCCAAGATAGGACCGAGAAATTCAGCCAAAGAAATCCACATCGGGACCCATGGCCTAGAATGGAACGAACAGGGTGAGAGACTATCTGTGTTCATCATGTCCACCAAGAACATTGATGGGAACTCACAGTTCCAGAAGGCTGAATCTAAATTTGGATATGGGAATCTCCTGGTGGACAATTCCACAATGAAATTGACCACATCATCTTCAATCGATGGTGTTGCCTGACCAATGTCGCTGTCGTCCCCAAATTCCAAACAGGATCAGACCACCGTCTCCTTTGTGCAGAATTCTACTTCACGCAACAGGGAGAAAAGGCTGCAAAGCTTAAGAAGAGAACTCCCAAAATGACCACCCATTGGGAACTCTTTAGCACCATTGTGGCAACATGGGCAGATACCATCACTGACAACATCGCTGAAGAATACAACTGACTGGTTCAGCACCTACATGATTGTGCAAAGAATGCCGAGAGAGAGAGAGAGAGAAAGTCACAAAAGGACTCTTGTCTTCAGAAACTCTCAAGCTCATTCGGCAACGTGGCAAGGCACAAGCCTCAGGCGACCAAATGATAACGTCCAAGCTTGCAAAGCGGTGCAGAGAAGTGATAAAGGAAGACCTCAAAGAGAGAAGAGCAGAAATACTGGAAGATGCAGGCAGAAGCTGGGAAAAGCATTCGCAACGCCAGTCTGTCCTTCGCCAACTATATGACCAAGATGACTGCCCTCTGACGCCATGATGGCTCTATCACATCTTCCAGAAAGAAAATGGAGAAGATTATCCATGACTTCTACTCAGATCTCTTTGATAGCCATGTCCACCTGCCCACATACCAAATTCCACAGAATGGATATGTCATTCACATTGTTCTTCCTTCTGAAATCCGACATGCCTTTTGTCGGTAAAGAAGGGAACAGCACCAGGCCCAGACAAAGTCAGATCCGAACACCAGAAGAATCTGCCATTGGTACTCATCAATACACTAGCTCATCTCTTCATACACTACCTATCAGAAAGCAAGGTGCCCTCCCAATGGAAAACCAGCAGGACAGTTCTACTGTTCAAGAAGGGAGACATTCACGATATCAGCAACGATTGCCCCATCTGCCTGTGGTCCATCATTTACAAGCTGTTCACTCGAGTCATCCTGAACAGGATTGGCAGAACACTGGATGAAGGACAACCATGGAGCAAGCTGGCTTCTGGAAAGGATTCAGCACAATCGACCATATTCACACAGTACCCAAGCTCATTGAGGTTTGTAGGGAGTACAAGATGCCACTCTGTCTCATGTTCATTGATTTTAGACAGTATTTGATTCTGTGGATACTGAAGCAGTCATCGAAGCCCTAGCCAAACAGGGTGTTCATACCCAATACATCAAGATCCTTCGTGAGCTGTATTACGGATTCACCACCAGAATCTCATCATTCTACAAGGAAGTGATTGATCATTGATCTCAAAAGAGTGGTTTGACAGGGTGATACCATTTCAACAAAATTCTTCAGTGCCACCCTTGAGAACATCAAGAGACGATCAAAATGAGAAGGAATGGGAATGAAAGAAGATAGTCGGCAACTACACCACCTCTGTTTTGCAGATGATATTGTTCTAATATCGCCAAGTATTAGCCAAGCAGCACAAATGCTGGCTGACTTCGACTGAGAATGTGGAAAGATAGGTCTATAGCTGAATCTAAACAAAAAAATGTTCATGAAAAAATTAACTAGTTCCAGAGGCCCCATTTACTCTCAATGGAACAGACATCTCTGAATGCAGCGGTTATGTGTACCTAGGTCAAGAAGTCAACATGATGAATGACCAAAAACCTGAGCTGTGCAGGAGGAAGAGAGCGGCATGGAATGCCTTCAAAGGCATCGAAGAAATAGCTAAAAGGACAAAGAATCTCTGGCTCCAGGCACATCTCTTCAACTCCACCATTCTCCCTGCATTAACATATGTCTCAGAGACCTGGGCCCTATGAAAGCAGGATGAGAATGCTATTCAGTTCTCCCAGAGAGGAATCGAAAGAGCTGTGCTTGGAATATCACACCTCACTCAAGTGAGAGAAGGGAATCTGGAGCTCCGACCTCCATCGCTATTCCAGAATTAGGGACACTGTCCTGTTTGCCAAACATCGAAAATCAATGGGCTGGACATGTAATGTGATTTGGAGATGACCACTGGACTACACCTGTTACACACTGGATCCCACGGAATGTCAGAAGATCACATAGCCGCCTACCTACAAGATGGTCAGACTTCCTTGTAAAGACCCTGAAGGAATGGTTTGAGGCTCATCATATTCCTGAATCAACCAGATGCCATTGGGCTACATTGGCACGTGATAGGGTCCAATGGAAATGTTACTGGTGCCCGCTCAAGCAAATCGATGAATAATGGGATTCAAGTGATCAAGTGATCAAGTGATTATTATTATTGCTTTCTTCCCATTTTGGACTTAATTGTTGTCATTTTTGTTTGTTTGTTTGCTTGCTTTTTGGGCCACACCAGGCAATGTTCAGGGTTTATTCCTGGCTCTGCACTAGGTAATTACTCCTGATGGTGCTCGGGAACCATATAGATGTCAAGGATTGAACCTGGGTTGGTTGGCTGCGTGCAAAGGTGAACGGCCTCCCAGCTGGACAATCGCTTGGGCTCCTGCTGTGGCAATTTGTACTTTAGTAAAATTTAATTTGTTGTATTTACATTCAAAAGCTTAATTATAGAACTGAAAATATTTCTAATTAATATCAATATTTCTATATATAGATGGAGATATTCACTCTCCATTTAAAACGTTACTGTCCTGTTTATAAGACTACATAATGCTTTTCTATTTTGATTTTTATATTACTTTGTGATGAATTTGTGTTGAATTTTTAAATCAGTATTGTATATTTCTGTTTCTGATGTTATTGTTTTGTTACTTGCATTGGAATGCTCATTCCTTTACTCATTACATTTATCCTATTTATCCTTTCACTCAATTCTAGTTATCTTTTTGTTGTTAGATCTGAAGATTTTTATTTTTTGTAAACAATATTTTTATTCCCACATCTGTATTTTCTTGCATTTAACTGCATTGTTTTTCCATATCATGAATAAGAAATTGTACCTTATGAAGACCTACCCTTATGGCAATAAGAGCTATAAAAATTAAACAAACATCCAGCATCTTTTCTGCAGACATTACAGAGCAGCATTAAAGGGTGAGAGGAAACAGAAGTTAATAAGGAAAGTCCCAGGAAAACCCAGTGTACAACATGGGGAAACTCTCCAAACCCCAGCACTGAGATGAAGAATCCTAGCAGAACATGAGAGATTAGTTGATTGTCGTAAGAGAGATCAACATTTGGGCAAACTTTTTAACTGGAATCTGAAGGGCAGAAAGAAGCGAAGTTGCACTAAAAGAGCTCCAAGCTCTTTGTCTATGCCTCTGTATTTCTCTCTCTATCCTCTCTCTCTCTCTCTCTCTCTGTTCTGTTATACTTTGTGGCTTGCCCTACGGATACTAACGATGTATGATGTCTCTATCTGAATATTTAATAGTGCGCTTTAGTGTGACGTTGTAATTCCTCACTCCCCATAACCTCTCCAGTTTGTTGCAAATAGAATGATCATTAAAGTGTATAAATGAGGAAGATCCTGGGAAGGACCTGGTGCTAAATATGTTAGAGTCGAAGATTAACAGTGGCCACAGAGCGGCCGCGCTCCTGCATAGCTGTGGGTCAAGAGTGTCTGTCATCTGGCAGTTGGCTGTGGTGGCTGGAGCTCAGGGCCACAACCACCGACCCAGAGTCTGGGGATTGGGTGGAGGCACCCAAATTCCTGCTCCGAGCCCAGCAGTCATGGCCGCCTGCATGGTGAGCAGACCCTAGGAGCTATGTAGGACACGGCCAGGTGCTGGCAGAGCCTTTGCTGGAAAAATCTCCATTTTAGACTCAGAGTTGCTCGCCATATATACCATTTCTAGTGAACCATGTTTGATAGCCAAACAGTTTATCCTTAGAATTTTTTCTTTAGTCTGTTAGCAAGCAGTAGTCTCCTAAGTATAGGTATTATGAATGCATCTGTGAGTATATGGCTGTGTATGAGTATATGAGAGTGTGTGTGAGTATATGAGAATGTGTATGAGTATGAGTATGTGTGAATGTGTGAGCAATATGAGTGTATGAGTATGTGTGTGAGTGTGAGTGTATGTGAATGTATGAGTATGTGTGTGAGTGTGTGTATGAATGTGAGTATATGAGAGTATGTGTATGTGTGTGTGTGTGTGTGGTGATCTACAATACCCAAACTCTCTTACACTTACCCACACTACACACATACTCATACACCCACAGATATTGATACTCTAACACAGTCATACATTCACAGATACATGGACTCTCATACACTTTTGCACACACCCACACTCCACACACATACCTATACCCTCATAGATACTAACAGTTGTACATTCCTCAAATGCATTCACAGTACTTACATACTGTGTTACATACACCCACACATAGTCATACGCTCACAAATTTTCACACTGTAACAACCATACATACACTCACAGATACACAATTCACACACATACAGCAGACCAGACTATCACAGCCCGCTCCGCATGGCCACGCGGTTCATCAATAAATGTTTTATTTAGAGGTGACTACAAGAGTATGCCACCAGCACGGCAAGCCTGGCAAGCTGCTCGTATTGTATTTGATATGCCAAATACCAGTAACATTTATATTAGGTCATTCCCATGACTTAATATAATAGTTTGAGGCTCTTTATGTTCCTGGAGCAAGCAGATGCCTTTGGGTTCTACTAGCATGAGACAGGACATATGGAGATATTACTGGTGCCCGCTCAAGCAAATAGATGATTAATGGGAAGATCGTGATCGTGAGTCTCCTAAGAAATTCTAAAGCTATTCTTCCTCCCAGCATATATTATTAGTCTGTTTACCCAGGTTCTAGTTGACAAGGAGATTGATCTCTTAACTTGAGTTTTCTCCCTTTTTATGAGACAGGACATATGGAGCTATTACTGGTGCCCACTCTAGCAAATAGATGATCAATGGGAAGATAGTGATAGTGATAGTGATAGTTCTCCCTTTTGCTTAGGCCCTTAAAGAGTGAGTGAATCACAAACCAGCTGCTCTAATTCTTAACTTTGATGCTTTCATTCAGAAGTAAAATAATTCACCAAAACTCAACAAAATAATTAAGCAATATTAATTTTTCTTTGAGGAAATAAGTGTATTATATAAACTCATAATATAATAATAAAATTTTATAACTATTGTTTTTCCAAAGTGTGTGTTAAATAAGCATTTGGACATACTATGACTGAAATGTTATTAACATACATTTTTATTTTGTTTCTTATGTCCTTGTATCATATTTTCCTTACAGAATATAGACTAATCTTTTTAATTTTATTTTCATTTATTGAGATAAATCATATAATATTATATAATTAACCTTATGTTTCTCAAGCATCCTATAATTCTATTTTTTAACGTAGTCTTGAAATCACTAGGAATTTTTTTTTGTAAAGTATGTGATGGAGTAACATTTCTACATACACAGATGACAATCTCGTGGTTACCTAGTTATTTTCAAATCATTTTTGAAAAATTCACTCTTTCCTAGTTCTTAAGCAAAGTTTTAGGAATAGATTCATACCTTTTCAAAATGTAACCAACACCAAACTTAACACCAAGATTCTAATAACCCTATACCAACAATCAATTGACCCCCTTCTACAATGTTATCCCCCACTATTAAAATAACCAGCATGTTGATGGCAGTATTTAAGTGCTGTCATTATTTTTAGGGTCACATGCAGTAGTGCTCAGGGATCATTTCTGGCAGTGTTTAGTGCACGATATGTAGTTCGTGGGATTGAACTCAAGTAGACTATATAAGGCCAGTGTCTTACTCACTTTTTATTTCTAGCCCATGATAGTTATTGCTATATTTCTATTGATGCATCTCCTACATTTCTCCATATTATATATATAAGCAAAACATCTTTTTTACAATTTATTACATTTAACACAATTCACTTCATGTTATTGCAAATGGCAAGATTGTATTTTTTATATCTAAGTAGTATTTCATTTTTCATTTGTGTGTCGACACCCAATTGCACACATATAAATATATATTGCCATGTTTACAAATAGCAAATCAGTGGGTACTTAAATTTTTTCTATATCTTTACTTTGGTAAATGCCAGTATATTGAATATAAGGGTACATGTTTTTTTTTCTATTTCGTTTTAATATTATTTGGTTAAGTACAGCTTTTCACTGCAGAGTTTAGGGAGAACTCTGTGGCTTTGTATGTGAACAATATTTGAAAATTATTTGTGAGTGCATTTAAAAATAGTAGTCTGTGTAATATAGAATGTCAGATATCTTGGGTCCTTAAATAACATCATCTCATTCAATGCATTAAGTTCAGCTGTTGGTAAGGAACAAGAGTGATTCTTAGCCAGTGTGACTGCTTAAAGTTTTACACTTTACACATTCTCCTATGTCCACAAGAGTTTCTTCTGGAAACTTTATTTCCTCCTATACTCCAAAGTAGTGTATGTGATATTTATTGGTTCTTCTAACTTATCTCTGTCTGAATAAATGTTAGAGGCCACACCGTAATAGATGGATGTCCTGTCCAGAATGGATTCCTTCATGTGTTAAAGTTCTGGGGTTAGTATTGACTACCTATAACCCTAAAGCAGAGTAAGTAGGTTGGAAAATAAATGAATGAAATAAAAAATAATACTTCCATATAACAGCTATATTTAAATACATCTGTACTACACATTTTTGTTTGATATTTAAAATGTTTATCTTTAATTTTGGTGATGTTTTGACCTGAAATAAGACATAACAACTTAAATTTACATCAGTTAATTTAAAAATCACAATTTCTAAGAACCTATTGAAGTCTTTACGTGGGACTTAAGTATGAGAGTGATATAGATTTTTTAAACTATCATAGTTCCTGCACCGATATATCAGTTCTTATCTGTGGCTGCATATTGACATTTCCTGGCAAGTTATAAATTAATAGCATCTGGGAAACCTACTCCAAACCAATTGTAACCAATCTCTGGGTTGGAGGTGGAGCGAAAATGGGGGTGCATTATCTGCTCAGTTAGACTCCCCAGAGTACTGTTGGTTCCCTTCTGAGCTTTTACTACCACTGTTCCACATCCTTTACTGCATTAGTAGGTATATTTTTCTGAAGAAGAGAAGCACCTAGAAATGTTCAGGGGCTATCCTAGCTCAGTGCCCAGGGAGAACCAGTGCTCTGTGCTAGGATTCAAACCTGTGTCAGTCACACAGAGGTCAAGTGACTTTCCTACTCTGCTGACTCCAGTCTTACTTATTTAAGTGATTTTATTTATGGTGATTCTATTAAAGTTCTTATTTTTAAATTGAGATTAGAGTGTTATATTTGTAGTTCTAAGATTTATTCTCTTCTAAGTTGTCAAATGTTCTGCTATGTAATTTTTCATAATACTCTTTTATGATACTTGGTATTTTTATAGTATCTGTGACTTGCACAGTACTATATACTGTGACTTGCACAGATACGTTTTTCTTGAAGTTCTGAATTTACATGTATTTTCTTTTTCCTCTTGTTAATCTTTTCAGAAAACCACTTCTTAGTTCCATTGATGTTTTAGATTCACTTTTTAATTCTGATCCTTCATTTCTACCCTAATTTTTATTATTGTCTTCGATTTTGTCTTCTATTTTTATCTATTGACCTTTGCTTTTACAGTTGCTTCCTTTCTAATTCATTTTAGTACAGGCTCAGAATTTTTAAGTTGTGATTCTTCTTGTTTGGTGAGATAGTCCTGTATTGCTAAATCTTTTCTTTCACTACCATATTTGCTCCTTCTAGTTGGTAAGTATTAAATCAGTTTTATCTTTGTTTTCTGGGTTTGGTTTTACCCTTGATTTTTTTTTTTTTGCCATTGATTTCCTCATTGACTCAAAAAGATGCTTAATAGCATGTGGCTTATTTCCCTAAAATTTTATTTTCTATCACTTCCTTTTCTATCACTTTAAAACTTTCTTTTCTATTGCTTGTAGTTTTATACAGTTATGAAGGCATTGAAAAATGCTTTGACTAATGTTCATAAATGTCATGAGACTTGTTTCATTTTCCAATATATGATCTATATTTGGAAATTCATTAAATTTTGAAATTAATGGATAGTCCAGTGTTTTAGGATGAGATTATTTTATAAATGTTAAATCATCTTATCAAAATTTTAATTGAAGAACATTATTTTCTTGGTGGTTTTCTATCAAAATATATCTATTTGAAGTGGGTTGTTGAATTTCCATAATGTTTTTGTGCTGTTATATCTACTAACATCTGCCTTATATATTTTGCTATGATTATACCTGTATACATATAATGATACTTTTCCATAATTATCAATCTATTAATCAACATGGAAGAATGGTCCATCTTTGTTTTTGCCAGCAATTTTACTAGAGGGACAATTTCTTTCACTTTAAATCTGTTTGTCTTTAACATGTTGATCCCTGGCTCATCATAAGACATATCGCTCACATTTAGCTACGGAAAAATTAACACAAATAGCTGTGCAGATGTCATTGTTTTAAGTGTATATGTGGGGGAAGTCACTTTTGGTGGGGTGGTTGTGCTCTGTGCTCAGAAATTTCTCACAGAAGAGATGTGGAACAACCATATACAGTACCAAAACAAACGAACCAGGTTAGGCAAAGTGGATTTTTTACTCACTGCACTATCTCTCTGGCCCCAAAGCTTAATTTTTTAATCCATATGGCTACTTTGTGTCTTTTGGTAGGTGAATTCAGACCATATACATTACAATAATTATACATTCTGGGTCCATAAATTTCTAGTTTTTTTGTTTTTCTTTTTTATTATGATATAATACAACTTCTTTCAACATTTCATACAAGGGAGTCTAGTTGCTAAACTCAGAATTTATCGATGAAGATCATCTCTTCATATCTGAAGAAAAGACTAACAGGATTTGATTTTTTATTTTGATTCCAGAGTAAGTACATGGATCCTTTAGGACACCTCTCTGGCCCTTGTCTAACTATTCTGCTGCTGTACTTTTTTTCTACTTGTATTGTTTCTCTGTGATTCAGCAACTTTAAGAAACTGAGGTACATCTACACAATGGAATACTATGCAGCTGTTAGGAAAAATGAAGTTATGAAATTTTTCTATAAATGGATGGACATGGAGAGGATCACATTGAGTGAAATTGGCCAGAAGGAGAGAGACAGATATAGAATGACTGCATTTAATTGCATGACATAAATATATATGTACATATTATGATACCAATATCCAAGGTCAAGTGAAACATGTATCAGGAGGTCTTGCCAAAGTGGAAATTATCACAAACGTGTGAGGTCAGAGGTTAGGTAACACAGATAATGGAACAGTGTGCTAATATTTGTCGAAAGTGCTAATACCAACCTAGAACTGAGCATTAAAAACAGGCAAAAAGATATTCACAACAACCTTTTAATGTATGTATTGTAATCCACAATGTGGAAGGGAAGGAAAAGAGAAAGAGAGAGATAGAGAAGACAAAGAAATAAAGAACCTGCCATAGAGGCAGGCTAGAGGATGGGGGAAGGGAATCGGGGACATTGGTGGTGGGAAATGGACACTGGTAGAGGGATGGGTGCTGGAACACTGTCTGACCAAAACCCAAATATAAACATTTTATGAACATCTTTATAACTGTATATCTCACAGTGGCATAATAAAATATATAAAAAATAAAGAAAGATTTACTTTTTCAGCAAATGGCTCTGATTTAATTGACTTTATTTTGATATTTTCAGCCTCTAGTGACTTCACCACTTTATAAAGCCTGTCATTTCATTTCAATGTCATCAGGTAGAGGAAGAACTACAATCTTGTTGCAAATACATGGGAATGGAGTTTGGAGGAGCTGTACCTGGTCCATGTTTATGGCCCAACTGCTGTCTGTCTCTTCTGGGATCCCTGATCTGAATCTTGGCAGTGTGCCCACAGTTAGAGCGCTGCACAGTGTCAAGACCCATCCAGAGCAGAGGCCTGGGGAAATGAGACTAGAACAACTCCTATGTTGTCCTTGTTCTTAGAATCTCAGCCCTGTTCTTCTCTGAAGACCTCTTGCTCAAAATGTCCACAGAAATGTAGATATTTTTAATGTTTAATAAAGCTTCATTCCTATCATTTGTATCTATGTTGGAATACCAATTTATTCAGAGGCAGCATTTTTATTTTCTGGTCTTCATAGCAGTATTTTTTACACACAGCCGTTTTTTACTTTTAATTATAACTTTATTTATGATTCTTGGAAATTATCCCCGGTTTTATAAAATGAGCCACATTGTCTTAAAGTGGTAACTGTATGATATTACTTTTATTAAAAATATTAATGGAATATTTTTAATAAAAATATAATAAAAAAAAACTCTCCTCATCAGAACTCCACCCAGCAGACCAGCCTATCACAGCCCGGCTCATCGAGACCCACCCTGCTAATACCAACCTAGAACTGAGCATTAAAAACAGGCAAAAGTTTTTAATGCTCAGTCTTTTTAATCCGCCCAGAGCCTCACAAGTCAGACAACCCCCCACTCCATGAGGACCTCCATTTTCCACATCCGGACTTCCCTCATCAGAACTCCACCCAGCAGACCAGCCTATCACAGCCCGGCTCATCGAGATCCACCCTACTGCAGTCTTTTTTAATCCGCCCAGAGTCTCACAAGCCAGACGACCCCCCCACTCCATGAGGACCTCCATTTTCCACATCTGGATTTCCCCCTCGTCAGAACTCCACCCAGCAGACCAGTCTATCACAGCCCGGTTCATCAATAAATGCTAGATTTTGAGATGACTACAAGAGTATGCTACCCGCACGGCACAGCCTGGCAAGCTACCTGCGTCTTATTTGATATGCCAGATACCAGTAGCAATTATAGACCTCATTCCCATGACCTGATGGAATGGTTTGAGGCTCTTTATGTTCCTGAGCAAGCAGGTACCCTTGGGCTCTACTTGCATGAGACAGGTCATATGGAGATGTTACTGGTGACCGCTTGAGCAAATCAACGATGAACGGGAAGACAGTGACAGTGACAGTGAATGGAATATATTTTAATCATGGGTACCACCTTAACATTAAGTAAATCCACTACTATAGGATAGTTTATCAAAAACCTAACAGTGCTTATCTTCGACCTATTCAATCCTGGTCTTTGAAGATTGCCATTGAAATAGTTTCTGCTTCCATTTTTGTGATTTCTTTGTGTGTTTGAATAACATATTAAATCTTTATTTCATTTAGGATATCTTTGATTTCACTCTATGGAGATCAGACTATTAACATACCCTCTTTTCTCTCTGCTAATCATCCTCTGACCTTACCTCTTAATTTCTACTATCTGTGTCTTTATAGTCTGTGCTATTATATTTAACTCTCCTCATAACCATACATAAATCTTCAAACATTGATGCTAAAAGTTAAAAAGTCATTTAAAAAATGTCACATTAGTACCAGTGTCTAAGGCTTACTCAAAACAGGTAAGTTTCCTGAACATGTTTCCCCTCTTCATAGAGCTTTCAGTTTAAAATTGCTCACTTAGATTTATTTCCATAGTGCTTTTATCTGTAAGTCACTCCAGTGACTGGAGCAATAGTGCAGCAAGTAAGGCAATTGCCTTTTATGCAACCAATCATGATTCAATCCCTGACTCCATATGGTCCCACAATCCACCCAAAAAAAAAAAAAAAACTAAAAACCAAAATATGTCTCAGAATTCTATAAAAATTCTACAAAATCTATAGGTGTATAACTTAACATCTCCCTTAAAATCTTAGTGATTATATTTTAATATGTGACACAGGTCTTTAGAATTCTGGATATCTGCCATTTGGGAAATTCTGTCTAACTTATTAAGTCAGTGCACAAAATTTTGGTTCTAAATATTTCATTTATTTTCTTTTATTGTAACATCTAGAAATCAACAACAGATTCTTTAATATATGGAAGGTGAGTATCCTGAGCTGTTTCATGTCCCAAAAAAATGTCTTTAAGGGGCCAGAGCGACAGCATAGCAGTAGGACGTTTGTCTTACCTGTGGCCGACCCATGTTCGATCCCCGGCATCCCATATGGTCCCCGAGAACTGCCAGGAATAATTCCTGAGTGAAGATACAGGAGTAACCCCTGAGAATTGCCGGGTGTGACCCAAAAAAAAGCAAAAAAAAATGCCTTTAATATTTGTTCACAATTTAATGAAAACTTGGCATATAGTATATTATAAACAGATAAAATTATTTTAATAGCTTTGGAGCAGTATTTTATTATATTTTCAAAAGGAAAATGTTCAGTATTTTTTACTTCTAGGAATATTTATATGCTAAGTTTCACAATACAAGTCAGTTATTAGTGATTATATTATTTCATGGATTCTTTAAAAAATTCAAACTAAACAAAATTTTGCTGCTTGCAATCAAAAATGGTAGTATAAAACAACAATTATTATATGAAAATTAAAATTCTTTAATTGTACATAATTAGGAATTACCATTACGAATGCTGGTTATTTTGTATTCAAAAACCATATGCTGTGATTAGAACAATAGTACAGTGAGAAGGGCACTTGGCCTTATGCACAGGCCCCTAGGTTTCTATCCTTTTCAACCCATATAGTCCATCAAGCCAGTTAGGAGTGATACATGAAGGCAGAACCCAGAATAAGACCTAGGCACATCTGCATAACCTTCACCCTCACCCCCTGCCAAAAACAAAATCTGTATAGCAGATGTGTGACCCCCAAAAAGCACATAGTATTGCAATATTTATTCAATATATATTCTGAGGTTAAGTGTAACCTAATAGCAGCAATTATCTTAACACCCAGATCTTCAATCCTGAATGGCTGATCATGGTTCTAATGTTGTCACTTGTAACTTGTCTTCCTGTTGTTCATTGATTTGCTTGAGCAGGCACCAGTAACATCTCCATTCATTGGGAATGATGTACATTATTGTTACTGTTTTTTGGCATACTGAATACACCACGGGTAGCTTGCCAGGCTCTGCCGTGGCTCTGGGTTCATCCAGGGGGCCCAGACTTTAAAATATAAATGACTGTGGGGAATTATTTTTGCCAGCAATCAAGGATGTTTTCAACAATAATAGATTAATGCAAAAAATATTTTATTTTATTTATTTTATTTTTTTGCTTTTTTGGGTCACACCCGGCAATGCTCAGGGGTTTTCCTGGCTCTACACTCAGGAATCACTCCTGGCGGTGCTCGGGGACCATATGGGATGCCGGGATTGAACCCAGGCTGGTATGGGCCTGCTGCGTGCAAGGCAAATGCCCTACAGGCTGGGTTATCACTCTGGCCCCAAATATTTGATTTTAAAGTGAGAAAATATCACATCCAGAAAGATAGTAAAGTGTACAGAGCACACTGCTGACCTAATTTAATCCTTGGTACTGTGTATGTTGCCTATAGCTCCACCAGGAATGATCCCTGTGCACAGAGCCAGGAGTAAGTTCTAAGGCCCTCCAGTTGTGCCCCCACCCACCAAATAAAACATTTGTACATCACTGAAGATAACTATTAAAAAAAGAATTCTGGAAAGGAGCCATTATTCTTTCTGTATATGTTAATATACTTCAAGATAACCAAATGTCTCTGATAAGGGGAAAATTCTTCCTTGCTGAAAACTCTAGCTGGACATAATAAAAGTATGACAGAATAGGAAATTTTTTATTTTACAACTCCTACGGAAACAAATAATGGATTTCGGCTATGATCCTAAATTAATGAAAGTTTATGAGATATTTCAAATGAGTAAATTGCTCAAACCTGTTTCAACTAATTAGTTTTAGCATCACCAAGAGTGGAACAAGCAGTTTTTCTCTCTGAAATGTGATGCAATCTGACACCGCTCTCCTATAAAGTACTTTTGAGCAGCAAACAAATAAAAACACTGAATCTAAATCTAATCAAGATTCACATCTAATTTTACTGATAAGGGCTAAATAGGACTTAGTTAAGTGACACTGAAAAGAAGTGAGAAACACAAAATTTTTCATTTCTTTGACATTGCTAATTCAATAACATGATGGAAAATAAAGAATAAGTGGTTTGACTAAGAAGAAAATAAAAGAGACAAAAAGGACATAAAAATAAATTCAATGAGTGGAACTTTCCTGAATCTTGATTCAAATAAGTTTTTTAATGAGATATATTTTAGATAATCATAAGTTTTATAATGGATGGGATAGTAGCTGACACTGAAAAAAGAAGTCAATTTGCCATGTAAATAACAGTGTTGCTCTATATAAAAAAGTCTGCATTTTTAAAAATACAGAATGATAAACAGGAAACTGAAATTTGTTGACACCGTTTATTAATTTGTTTTAAGGCTTTTTAAAATCAGATTCTAGTGATGCTTCTATAATTTTGTAAGAACTTTATTTAAAAATTTAAAATTTTAGACTTTTTTAAAAACGTTTTCATAAAGCAATTGTTTTGGGCTTTTGATGTCTGATCACCAATCCCAGACTGTTAAGGTTTAAAAATAACAGTATGGGAGTGGGAGATTGTGGCTCCTACCTCAGGGAAGTCCCCAGGCCCCAGGCTCAAGGGACCGCCTGTGGATTCCATAGCCTTAACATTACTTGGGGGTCTGGGGGTGACTATAGCAGCAGATGCTGGGGCTTAACTGGGTCCCCAGCAGTATTCACTGTCTTTCAGGGCCCCCAGCCTGTGTCTAGGACGATCCTGTTTCCCCCTGACCTGTTAGTAGAATAACAGCAAGGCTAGAGGTTCCTGAAGGTTACCCCCCCCCCCCCCCCCCCCCCTTCTCACCCCCCCGTTATTCTTTAATGCTACTTTGTTTCATCTCTTGCTTGCTATGTGCAGGAACCTCAATTGGACCCCTGGGGGTGTTATCCTGCAGGGGGCGCTCTCTTTGGGGGTTTCCTGTAGGCTCCTCTCATCTGGTTCTCCTGCAGGCTGTGCTGTCTTTAGGGAGAGGGGTTGTGTGTGTACCGGGTCCTCGTCCGTCAAGGCTCCTCTCCTCTTATTTCCAGATGCCTGTGTTCAGGCTTCATGCTTCTGTTCCTCTCCCAAGACCGCTCCTTTCAGGACCTATTCCTTAGGGCCTTTCAACTCAAGGCTTTTTCTCTTCAGGGCTTCTTTTCTCTGAACTCCTCTGCTGGTGGTCCTAATACAAGTAGCCCTGAAGCTCGGTAGCCCCTGTAGCTTTGATGCCAGCCCTCGGGCTCAGGCACCAGGCCTTGTGGCTCTGGTGCTGGCCCTCGGGCCTAGGCATCAGGAGCAGCCTCTACCTGGCGCTGGGCCATCCGGCTCAGGCACTAGAAACTTGCCTTTCTCAGCCCAGAAGCTGTCCCACCCCTCCCCCACACACACACACACACAGGATGTTGTCCTTGGGCCCCTGTTTGTAGTCTCAGCCTAGTTCAGAACTCTGGCTTCAACTGTCTTAACAGACTTGGGAGGTACTGCGCCTTTAAGATCCCACACCCCACCAAAGTGACTTTTTCTCACCATTGGCCCCATTTACCAAATGGCCCTCCAATTCTGTCCACTTAACAGGCACACAATACATTATTTTATATAGCTTGTTGCAACTAAGTGGTGAAAGGATTATTTAAACTACTTAAGTAAGAGAAAGTATATGAAAATATTATATCTCACCCTGCTGCTAAGTCCTTTTCTAAGGATTTACTAAGCTCTCTGTTACTAATTGAGCCTTCAGTGCTTTTGTTTCCGTTTGTTAAGTTTAGTTGACATCTCTGCTACTTTCTTTCCAAGTATTTTGGGGTGCTCCTCCTAAAATTTCAGTATTGATGAATTTAGAAGTGTGTGAGGCAGCTTCTGCAGCTGCGAGGTCCAGGTGTTTTAGGACACATGGTGAACCAAGGAGTTAAAGAAGACTCCAGAGCTCTCAGCCTGGACATCAGGAATACCCAAAATTTTTCATGTTTTGGTGTCTATGCAGAGAATATTAATGAAGCAGTGGAGTTGAGCCTTTGGCATGGCTGCTGAGGTGAGTTTTGGGTATAGCTATCAGGGCTACTGGAGGGCAAAGGCTCTGCCAGAGGCCCTCCAAAGGGGCCCCTTCCCAAGTTCTCAGCTGGGTTCTGGGTGAGGGTTGGTGTGTCCATCAACTTTAGCTGCTTGGCTTGTATTTCCTTGGAAATGTAGTTGGGGGCAGTTGTAGATTGGGTTGTAGATTTAGACGCAGTTGGAGATTTAGTTGTAGAGTAGGTCTATGAGGGTGAGTCAACATTCACTGGTGCTTCTTGAAATGCTTTAACTTGGGACTGAGATGTGGCTTAGTGATATAACTTTATAATGTGCAGGTGTGAGATCCAGGTCTCAACCCCTATGACAACAAGGAAACAAGTCTTTAAGCTAAGAAAACAATGTAAATTACAAATAAATTAAGAAAAAATTTATAAAATCTTGATCATTGTGTTTAGGTTATGTATAAAGTAATATTCAATATAATTCCCTTATATCTCACAGTGGTATAATAAAAATTAATTTAAAAATAAAATAATAAACATTTGATTGAAAAAGATTTGTAAAAATTTTTTTTGGACAGCTTGCATTTCATCTTGTTTATTTGTTCTTTCTAAATACTTAAGTTTAATATTCAATTGCATTCTATACTATGTTTTCTTTTAATATTTAATTCATTTAATATCTAATCAATGCATTTGTAGGGTTTGTGTATATGAGGGAGAGAAGAACACAAGAAGAGAGTGTAAGAGAGAGAACATGAGTAATATTATGGAAAGATCAAAATTCATCAGTTAAATTAAATTTAACCAATATTTATTAAGCACCTAATCTTTGCCAGGTATTTGGGATGTGAAGATGGATGTGGTATGGTAGAGATGATATTAGTTTTTACCCAATAAATAGAAGTAAATGATTAACTTCTGTCATGAAGGAGTGAGAAATAGCTTCATATAGAATTTATGATTGAGCTGGGTCTTTAAGAATGAATAAGAGCTTGTCTAGAATTGAGAGTAAAGCTCCATAAAAGTCTCCATAGGTGACATGCAAGGGCAAAGGCAGAGATTTGTGTAACTAAACCAAAGCATAAGATTTTATCAGAAACTAAAATTGATAAGTAAATACAAGAAGGAAAGAGATACAACAAAATAATAATACAGGCAATGGCCTTGTCCCTTACATTCAGAAGCTGGTTCACATTTTATATGAAATAAAGTAACTAGGAAGACAGAGAGAAAGGAATGATTATTATGGTAACAGTGGAAAGGCAGGAAGATTACTGAAATGCCTGTATGAGAATTAAATGTTTTCAACAATAAGCAACAGTGAGAAGGAAGAGAATTGTATGAATTTGAAGAATATAGAACACTAATTATATGACAAAGGCAAGAAAATGACTTCACGGACACACCTGTTTGTGTGGGTGGCCACACAGGGCAGTGTTCAGGACTTACACAGGCCTCTTGCTCAGGGATCACTGGGAAACTGTCAGGGATGCCGCCGGGGATCCAACAGTGCCGGGAAGCGAGTTCCTTTCTACCTCCGAGCCGGCGGAGAATGGATGAAGACTCAGGAATCCGATGCAGTTTTAAAATGCTTTACTTATCACAGGTTCAGGCATACAAATCAGCAATAGGAAAAACCCTGTGCTTAGGATTCCCAGCTAGAACCCCAGCCACATGTAGGCCAAGATGACGGCCACCACGTGTCAAGCCCTGTAGAGAGAAGACAAAGACAAGACTCCCAAGAAGGGTGTGAGCCCAAAAAAGAGAGCCCAAAAAGAGAGAGAGAGAGCAATAGAGGAAGCAGGCTAGTTTTAAACCCCTGCAACTCAGACCTCCCACTATCAGGTAATTTCTCCCAGCACCTCACCTAGGCCCTTTTTATGCTAATGTCTTGAGCCAAGATCTGCCTGGAAATGCCTTTATAGGGTAGAGAAGGGGGTTTCTGTGATGGCATGTCTCTGTACCAAAGACTGTTAGGACTCCTAGGCCGCTATCTGCTCAGGATTGCCTCCCGCAAATCACCCGTAGATAAGGGGTAGTCTAAATGTGGCAGTTTATCCGACCATGTATGCTGTACTAGCTGGTATAAATTTCTCCCAGCGCTATAATCTTACCATATTAGCCTGCCATAGGACTCCTAAGTAATTAGACCGAGAGAAATGCTGTTTGCTTCTAAAACAAAACAAAGCATGGCTCCCTGATAAAATATAAAACTACAATAAAGTAGAGGAGACTTGTGAAGGCTTGGGAAATATTTAACTGGCATTGGTGTTGATCTTTGGTACAGTGACATGCCATCTCAGAAACCCCCTTCTCTACATTTCAAAGGCATTCCCGCTCAAAACATTAGCACAGTAAAGGCCCTAGGTGAGATGCAGGAGGGATTACTAGGGATTAGCCCCTCCCTCTTCCAATAGGAGGAAGGTCTGAGGTTGTGGGGGGTATAAACTAGCCGGTTCCGCTCTCCCCGGGCTTCTTCCCGGGGGATCTCCCTTAGCGTTTATTCCCCTGGAAGTTTTACCGTGGGTCGCCATCTTGGCCTACGTCGTGCTGGGATTCTAGCCTGGAATCCTAAGCATCGGGTTTTTCCTTTTGCTGATTTGTATGCCTGAACCTGTGATAAGTAAAGCCTTTTTAAAACTGTATCGGATTCCTGAGTGTTCATCCATTCCCCGCCGGCGAGGTAGAAGGGAACCTCGCTTCCCTTTCGGGACCCCCGGGCGCCCGACAAAAGACTATACTAATGCCAGTTAAATATTTCTCCAAGCCTTCACAAGTCTCGCCTACTTCACAGTAATTTTGTATTTTAGTTGCCTTTGAGTTTTCAGGGAGCCATGCTTGCTTGCTTGCTTGCTTGGAGGCAAACAGCATTTCTCTCTGGGTTAATTACTTAAGAGATCCAACGTAGCCAGGCAAATATGCTGGTAAGATCTAGCTAGTCCCACGATGATTGTGATAGCATGAGAGAGTATTTATACCAGCCAGTACAGAATACATGGTCAGATAAACTGCCACATTTAAACTACCCTGTTATCCATGAAGTGACCTGCAGCAGGCAATCCAGGGCAGATACAGAGGCTCTTAAGAGTCCTGCAACAGTAAACCACCTGGGGTACCCAGGATTTCATGTGAACGTGGGTCAGGTGTATGCAAGGTAGATGAGGTACTTGCTTTACTATCCTCAGGCTCCAACAAATTATATCCTCTTCCCTAAGACTGGCACTGGTGTGTCCCCAACAGCTTTGGGAGTGGGCCTCGGCATTCCCTTCTATCATCAGGTCCAAAAGACAGAGGCACTGGGGAGATGGTACAAGGACTAAAATGCTGCTTTTTCACTGTCAACCCAGGATCAACTTCCAGGGTTGGAAGTTGATCCTGGGTTGACTGTGAAAAATGATATAGTGAGAACCTCCTGAGAACCATCAGGAGTGAACCCTGAGCACAGTCAAGAGTGTCCCCTAAGCACCGCTGAGTATGACCTGAACTCCATCTCCCCCTCATTAAAAAATTGTTAAAACTGAGAGATAATGTCAATAGCCTCATGGTTAAGCATACAGAGACCCTGGATTAGATTCCTAACACCACAGCAAGACAGGATGTGACACCCAAAAAAGTTCTAACACAATGTTAGAAAATAATAAAATAGGGGTAAGACTGCCCTAGATTTATCTTTGCCTAGAGCTTAATGTCTTCATTTGACTCTAAAGAGACTAAGTTTTCTAAATTAGCTATCAAATTGCAAGTTGACAATGAAATTGAATTAGAACAGAGAAATTAGAGGGAGACCCTTCAGATGAAAACAGTTGCTTTCTGAAAAAAAAATCCAGTTATAAGCAGGAAATATTTTTGATTTTTTAAATAATTGGTACATAGCCAATTATATATTCATATGTTTTAAGTACTATGTTAACATTTGTGTGTATATACACATAAACAAATTATTTATTTTAATAACGTAGGTCTAATACCACAGTATAAAACTACTACACACGCATAAGACTGGTAACTACTGGAACAACCAAAAACAAAAACAAACTGATGATATAAAGCTTTAGAAAGCTTTTGGGAACCAGTATCGTTACATATGGCTGTAGGACATATAAATTGGAAAAAACAGTTTTGAAAATCATTTGAAAGCATCTACTAAATTTTAAAACAGATGTAAATTTTGAATTGAGGAATTTCACTCCTAAGTGCTTACCTAACACTCATATATTCATCAAAAATAGGGGAGAAAAATTTCATATTAACATTACTGGAAAACACAAAATATAGGGGAGGGAAAAAGTGAGGAAGGAAGGAAGGAAGGAAGGAAGGAAGGAAGGAAGGAAGGAAGGAAGGAAGGAAGGAAGGAAGGAAGGAAGGAAGGAAGAAAGGAAGGAAGGAAGGAAGGAAGGAAGGAAGGAAGGAAGGAAGGAAGGAAGAAGGAAGGAAGGAAGGAAGGAAGGAAGGAAGGAAGGAAGGAAGGAAGGAAGGAAGGAAGGAAGGAAGGAAGGGAGGAAGAAGGAGGGAAGGAAGGAAGGGAGGAGGGAAGGAAGGGAGGAAGGGAAGGAGATTGGAAGGAAGGAAGAAGGAAAAAGGAAGGAAATGGAAGGAAGGAAGGGAAGGAAGGAAGGAAGGAAGGAAGGAAGGAAGGAAGGAAGGAAAAAAGGGAGGAAGGAGGAAGGAAGGAAAGTAGCAAGGAAGGAAGGAAGGAAAGGAGGAAGAAAGAAAGAAAGGAAAAAAGAAATAAGAAGGAATGAGAGAAGGAGGAAGAGAGCAAGGAAGATTGAATGAAACTAGATCCATAGCTATCAATATTAACATACTTGGACATAGTGTACTGATTTCATCTAGTATTTAATGAATATTAGCTAGTTCTTGTTCAAAGTCTTTTCAGGTTATTGTTTTCTCTTATGGTGTTTACCAAGCCATTCCAATAACTTAAATCGTTCTTTTTTAAAAAATTCTCTAGTACTAATCAGTTATGTCAATCGTTACTACAGTTAATAAATGCATTCTAATAATACATAAATGTTTAGAAGAGGGTCTATCTGAATGCAAGTTTCCCTACCAATGGAAAACCAGCAGGACAGTTCTACTGTTCAAGAAGGGAGACAGCCACGACATTGGCAACTATCACCCATCTGCCTGTTGTCTGTCATCTACAAGCTGTTCACTTGAGTCATCCTGAACAGGATTGGCAGAACATTAGATGAAGGAAAACCATGCGAGCAAGCTGGGTTCTGAAAAGGATTCAGCACAATTGACTATATTCACACAGTAACCTAGCTCATTGAGGTTTGTAGGGAGTTCAATATGCCACTTTGTCTCACATTCATTGATTTAAAGAAAGCCTTTGATTCTGTTGAGACCGAAGCGGTCGTCAAAGCCCTAGCCAGACAAGGTATTCAAACCCAATACATCAAGATCCTTCGTGAGCTGTATTACGGATTCACCACCAGGATCTCACCATTCTACAAAGAAGTGATCATTGATGTCAAAAGAGGGGTTCAGCAGGGTGATACCATTTCTCCGAAACTCTTCAGTGCCACCCTCAAAAACATCATGCGATAATTAGGACAATTAGAATGGGAAGGATTGAGAATGAAGAAAGATGGTCGGCAATTACACTACCTCCACTTCACTGATGACATCGTCCTAATAACACCAAACATTAGCCAAGCTCCACAAAATGCTGGCTGACTTTGAACATGAATGTGGAAAGGTGGGTCTGCAGCTGAATCTCAACAAACAATGTTCATTAAAAACAAACTAGTTCCAGAGACTCCCCAGTCACTCTCAACAGAGCAACATCTCTGAATGCAGCACTTATGTGTACCTAAGTTGAGATCTCAACATGACAATGACCTCGCACCTGAGCTGTACAGGAGAAAGAGAATGGCATGTAACGCCATTAAGAGTATGGAAGAAATAGCTAAAATAAAAATGAACCTGCAGCTCTGGGCACATCTCTTCAACTCTACCATTCTCCCTGCATTAACATATGCCTCAGAGACCTGGGCCCCTACGAAAAGCAGGATGAAAATGTTATTCGGGTCTCCCAAAGAGGAATCAAAAGAGCTATTCTTGAAATATCATGCCTCACTCTAGTGAGAGAAGGAATCGGAGTTCCGACCTCCAACAAAGATCCAGAGTCAAGCATGTTGTCTCGTTTTCCAAGGCGTTGAAAGTCAAAATGGCTGGACATGTAATGCAACTAAGAGATGACCGCTTGACTAGAGCCATTACCAACTGGATCCCACTGGACGTCAAAAGATCATGTGGCTGCCCACCTACAAGATGGTCAGACTTCCTCATCAAGATTCTGAACGAATGGTTTGAGGCTTTTTGTATTCCTGGAGCAAGCAGATGCTATTAGGCCACACCTGCACGTGACAGGGACAAATGGAAATGTTACTGGATCCTGCTCAAGCAAATTGACAAATAACAGGATGTCAAGTGATTAAGTGAATCATTTAATTTGATTTTTTACATTTCAAAATGGGGGGGAATAATTACACAGGCAATACAAATATAAACTTAATATTTACCCTAAACATTACAGTCATGCATATTATATTTAGATAATGTCGTTGACATTACAATTTGTGCTTAATAAAATATCTCAAGGTTATCTAAGCACCAACATTCATATGATAGGTGTATAGTAGTCTGCAAAGGAAGGTTATTTTTCCATTTTAGGAAAAGTCATTTTGAGAATAATGGGTTGCCTCCAACTAGGAGAAGTCAAAATTCAAGGAAGTATTTCCTTACTGACAGCTAGGACAAGGACCCAAAACACAGGATGACAAATCAACTGTGATGGAATTAAGCAAAGTCTTAGAATAATTCTTTCAGTACTATCATTATGAACATATCCAGATGAAAAGGTGAATGTAAAGAAGGTCCTTAATAAAGATATTTTTTGCTATGATTTATAGATCTTAGTCATTGATTTCTAAGCTTTTATTATCCAAGATTCCTAGGGTATCATTATCTGCTCAATGACGTTTCAAACAACACATATAGCACACAGATAAATATGTTCACACTCATATATACATCTATGTGTACATATATGTACACTTCATATATGCATCATATAGATATTTATCACTATCACTATCTTCCCGTTCATCATCAATTTGTTCCGGCAGGCTCTGGTAACATCTCCATATGTCTTGTCTCATGCTAGTAGAGCCCAAGGGCATCTCCCTCACTACAGGAACATAAAGAGCCTCAAACCATTATATTAGGTCATGGGAATGACCTAACGTAATTGTTACTGGTATTTGGCATATCAAATACAACACGGGAAGCTTGCCAGGCTTGCCGTGCAGGTGGCCTACTCTTGTAGTCACCTCTAAATAAAGCATTTATTGATAAACCAGGCGGCCGCTTGTGGCCTTGCGAGCGGGGCTGTGATAGGCTCATGTGCTGGATGGAGTTCTGATGAGAGGGAGGTCCGGATGTGGAAAATGGTGGCCCTCATGGAGTGGGTGAGTCGTTTGGCTTGTTGTGAGGCTCTGCTGGGGTGGCTGGCCAGGGCTAGAACCCGCCATCCCTCCCGGATGCCTCATGAGCAGCTGGGCACAGGGAGATTTGGTAGCAGCTCTGCCCCCATGTCTGTGATTCTCTGAATCAGCATACCTGGGCCAGATTGAAAAAAAAAACTGCTGCAAAGTGAGTGTCGATGATTCGGGCTGTGATAGGCTCATCTACTAGATGGAGTTCTGACAAGACGGAGGTCCAGATGTGGAAAATGGCGGCCCTCATGGAGTGGGGCGGGGGGTTGTCTGGCTTGTTGCGAAACTCTGCTGGGGTGGCTGGCCAGGGCTAGAACCCGCCATCCCTCCCGGGAGCCTCATGTGTGGCTGGGCACAGGGAGAGCTGGTAGCAGCTCTGCCTCATGTCTATGAATCTCTGAATCAGCATATTGGGCTGGATTGAAAAAAAAAAACTGCTGCAGGGTGGGTGCTGATGATCTGGGCTATGATAGGCTCATCTGCTGGATGGAGTTTTGGGCCGGATTGGAAAACAAAACTGCTGCAGGGTACATGTCGATTATCTGGACTGTGATCGGCTCGCCTGCTGGATGGAGTTCGATGAGAGGGAGGTCCGGATGTGGAAAATGGCGGCCCTTATGGATTGGGGGTGTCGTCTGGCTTGTTGCGAGGCTCTGCTGGGGTGGCTGGCCAGGGCTAGAACCCGCCATCCCTCCTGGAGTGCCTCGTGAACAGCTGGGCACAGGGAAGAGCTATATAAAACAGTAATAATGTTAATTAATGGGTTTTTAGAACATATTCAAATTCAACATCTATTTAAACCAATCCAAGTTTTTCTAAGTTTCTCTGGGAATTTTAATTTTTTTAACTTCAAACTGTTCTTCCTAAAGTTTTTCCTTGTTTTATCTCACCAATTTCCTTTTCTAAAATTCAGCTACAAAGTCTATGCTCTTTATTGTTCAAGTTACATGTAACAAAGAAGCTATCCTTCCTCTTTTAGGCTGAATTAATTTAGTATATTTATTCTGGTAGAGATAATATTCCTTTTTGTGTCCCTTGAGACCTGCTACCTGTCCCTTGAGGTGTTGCAGGTGTGACTGCAGTGCCTGACTGCATTGGCTGGTGGCAGACAGGAGAAAGGCTTGTCTACACCCAAGGCTCTGCCCTGTGGGCCCTGGATGGTTGGTGTTCTGACAAAGAAAAGATTGGGCCCTCTGGGATGAACCTAGAGCTATGGCAGAACCTAGCAAGCTACCCATGCTATCTTCTATATGCCAAAAACAGTAACAATAATGGACATATTCCCATTGAATGGAAATATTACTGGCACCTGCTTGAGCAAATTGATGAACAATGGGAAGACAAGTGATACAAGTGATACAATTGTGCATTTCATATGTTTGTTTTTGTGTGTGTGTGTGTGTGTGTGTGTGTGTGTGTTGAGCCACGCTCAGTGGAGAATAGGGTCTACTATTGTCTTTGCTCCCAGAAATCACTCCTGCTGGTGATCAGAGGACCGTATGTGGTGCCAGGGATTGAACCCCCTGTCATAGTAAGCCACTCAAGCACTCTACCTGCTGTACTGTTGCTCTAGCCTCTAATATTATTTCTTCATCTAGTGGGGTTTTTGTTTTTGTTTTTTTAGACAACATTCAGTGTACTCAGGGGTTATTTCCAGTACTTTGTTCAGGAATTACTCCTAGTTATACTCTGGGGACTATAGGAGATGCCAGGAATAGAACCTAGTTGGCAGTGTGCAAGGCAAGTGCCCTACCTACTGTACTATTGTTCTAGTTCCTTAATACAGAGTATGTGTGTATATATATGTATATGTGTGATTAAATTTTTAAAACCATAATTAAATAAAAGATGATAGCAGCTCTGTCAACAAATGATCTACTTTAGTCATCTATATTTGAATAAAATTATTAAAATGTGCCATTTATGCATAATGAGAAGTTTAATTGGCAGATTAAAATATTAATTAGGGAAATTAGTAAAAAAATTGGAATTTTAAAGGTAAGGAAGTATTTATCTTTGAAAATGTATGATGTAAATTTAGATAGGTGTCCTCAATAACCAAAGCAAAAAGTGAAGAATGACATTTCATGCAAAAATAGTATATGGTGAGCATATACGATTTTGTACATGGAATTTTTATATACAGATAAAAATTTCTTGATCTTTATAGCAAGCTAAATTTGAGTATATATATTTAAAATGACAGAAAACAAGGGGTCTACAATATAAAGGCAACTGTATCCTAAAGTATCACAAAGAACAAGTTATTACTAGTTAAGGTAGTGGGAAATAGGTCATGGGTCACTTAGGTACAACTTGATGTGTAGGAAAGGTTAGACCTCAGGTTTAATGTCCTGGTGCAAATATTACAGACAGGGACAAAAAGGGAAACTTGTGTTTAGATATCACGTCTTTGAATTATTAAAAAATAATCAGTAATTAAGAATATGGCTTAAGTAAATCAAAGCTATTCTAGTTAGCTAGTACTATTCATTTCTCTCTCATTCCAGATTCTGTTTGAATCTGGAGGAAGGTTTAACTGTATGTGCGCTTTAATGACATAACATTCACTAAGAAATTCTGAGATCAGATTTTAAGTAATTGTGGGAAATGGTAATGACAGACTAAAACTCACCATTGAATATATACAAAGAGACTTAAGTGATAAACTGTAAATATCTGCAGGGCTATCCACAATGTGTAAAAAGAAGAGAGAGAGATGCAGAGACAGAGAGAGAGAGAGAAAGAGAGGAAACGGGGGGTAGCTGCTATTGAGGCAGCCTGGAGGTGGGCGGGGGGGGGTGCGGTACATTGGTGGTGGAAATGGGACACTGGTGGAGGGATGGGTGCTGGAATACAGTGTTACCAAGAACCAATTATGAACACCTTTGTAATTGTATGTCTCATGGTGGTATAATAAAAAAAAAAAAGATTAAAACATTCCAAAATTTCAAGGGAATCTTTTCTCAGGAAGCTTGAGAAGAGCATCTATCCCCAACTAACCAGGGGATAGATGTAAAAAAAAAAAAATATATATATATATATATATATAATTTATATATATAAATTGTATAATTTTGCATGTGATTTTATTTTATTATCAACTTATAGGTAAATGAATATTTTGCTTTAATTTACTTGTTTTCCAATGAGAAATGAAAGCATTTGGTGCAGTCAACTCACTATTATAAAGACATGTTTCTTCTCAAAATGTTTATTTATTCAATATAAATATTCATTATTTATACATTATTTATTCAAGTGATTTATTCACTAAAATGTGTAAGACCTTAAAAGAAATAATCTAGTGCACAAATTTTTCAGTTAGCTACAACTCTAGTGACTATACTTGGAGGTATTTAAATCAGAAGTAAAGCAACCCATTATGCTTTCATTGAAACACTTCAAGGAATCTTAGAAGGTCCAACATATAAAGAGTCCAACAAGATGCTAAATCTGAATTACAAATCCTTTACCTGATATAGTGGATTTTTATTCTTGAATGAAGTATCTTTACTTGTTCACTTCTTCATGGAATGTTAAGCACTCAACAATTTAGACGCCGCCATAAAATCTTAACAGATTTCTTTCCCAGCTTTAGTTGAGCCAAGGAAATTTTCATTCTATATTTCTAGTCCACACCACTAAAATCAGTTTATAATTGACTGAGTAACCATGTTATACTCTCTTAGGAATAGTTATAGTGGTCCTTTTTTAATTCCTAGTCCCCACTCCCACAATTAAAATCAGTATCTGAGACTTCATTAAATTGACAACTAAATCTTTAATACATTTCCTGTTGCTCAAAAATACAAATGAGTGTTTAGTACTTTTTAGTCATGAAAAATGAAACATTTCATGGATATTATGAATGTATATATTTTTTTGGAAATTGTCTATTCAGCAGTTCCCTTCATATTTTATTTCTGTAGATAAGTATTTTATATAAGCATAAATTAAAAAATTATGTTTCTTGATTTAGTTTCCTAGCATTTTGTAGAAATATAAAAACATAATTTATAAAAGACAATACTGTTAACGTTTAAATTAATCTTTACAGTCATACTCATCTCCCAAACTTGTTCTCAGCTTCTCTCCTTGTGAATTTGAACAGTCTTGAGACTACAAGGTGAGAATTGGCCTTATTTGTCACCACACAACATGGTCCTGTCATTTTGCACATTAATAGGATTTTGTGACTGAGTGACCTAGCTAATACGGCAATATGTTTTCTGCCATATCATCAGTAACAATCTTCTAAATAGGAAAAAACTAGCATTTAAAAAAAAGCTCATGGTTGCTTTTATTCCATTTTTTTCTTACTTTTGCAAAGGCAAATAACTTCAATTAAATCATAGTGCAACCACCACCACCACCCACCACACACACACACACACACACACACACACACACACACACAGAGGTTTTGAGCATTGGAAAACCTTTGTGTTTTTTAGCCTTCTTTAAACGTTAAATCTAACGTTTAAAGAAAGCTAAAAAATACTGTTCAATAGTATAATTAGGTAGAGACATCTCAATCTCTGTCAAACTGTTAATATTTTTTAAAAAGCGATGATAATGTAGGGAAAATATGTTCTGTCAAAATGTTCTACCAAACAGTGAAAAATGGTATTAGGGCACTTTTAAAATGCTTCTAGACACAACTACAAGAAAATTCGATGTACTAAAATAGGTGAAAAATCACATAATTGAATGTTACTTCAGTTAATTTAATAATATTGAGAGCATCAATTCTGACACTGAGACTTAGTATTGGGGAGTATCTTTTACCTTCAGAGCACATTAAGACAAATAAGGGTCCAAGCAATAATATAGCAGGTAGGTGCTTTCCTTCCACATGGCTAACCCAGATTCAATTCCTAGCACACCATAGCCTCCAGCCCCTACCAGGAGTGATCCCTATGCACAGTGACAAGAGTAAGCCTGAGCACTGCTGAGTGTAACCCCAAAACAAAATGAAATATGCAACAACAAAAACAGGAAGGAGCATACTTCGCTAAAGGGACATTAAGAGTCCCACTAACTGGACTTCTTCATGCTGAAGTGGGTTAAAGACCAAACATGATGGCCTCTCAGTACCTGTATTGCAAACCATAATGTCCAAATGTAGAGAGGGAAGAAGAAAAATCCCTGCAATAGAGGCAAACTGCCAGGCTGGGTGGGGTGGAGGGTGGGGTTGGCAGGAGGGGTACTGGGAATATTACTGGTGGAAAATGTACATTGGTGAAGGGATGGGTATTGGACCATTGAACCAACAATCATGAAACCCAATTGTGAACAGATTTGCAACTGTATGCCTCACAATGATCCAATAATATAATAATTTATATTGTAAAGTATATCACTGTATCACTGTCTTCCCGTTCATCATCGATTTTTTTCGAGCGGGCACCAGTAACATCTCCATATGTCTTGTCTCATGCAAGTAGGGCCCAAGGGCACCTGCTTGCTCCAGTAACATAAAGAGCCTCAAACCATTCCATCGGGTCATGGGAATGAGGTCTATAATTGTTATTGGTATTTGGCATATCAAATACGACACGGGTAGCTTACCAGGCTCTGCCGTGTGGGTAGCATACTCATCTCTAAATCCAGCATTTATTAATGAACCACGCGGCCGCAAGCGGACGCACGAGCCGGGCTGTGATAGGCTGGTCTGCTGGGTGGAGTTCTGATGAGGGGGAAGTCCGGATGTGGAAAATGGAGTTCCTCATGGAGTGGGGGGTTGTCTGGCTTGTTGCAAGGCTCTGCTGGGGTGGCAGGCCTGGGCTAGAACCCACCTTCCCTCCCGGGCACCTTGTGAGCAGCTGGGCACAGGGAGAGCCAGTAGCAGCTCTGCCCCATGTCTATTTATACTATAAAGTATAATATAATAATATTATATAATAATATATTTTGTAAACAAAAAAATAATGGGATCTCTTTACTGGAAATATCTGAAGTGTCATTTACTTGCCCATTAATTTCCTATTCATGACCTGTCCTCAGCAGCGAATTTCTAAGATCTCTGGAAACTTCCATAAGTATATTTTTTCTCACTTCCATGCCTTCAAGTAACTCATTACATTTCAGTACCCTATCTTATTCCTCTATTCCATTTCTTTACCTCTTCTTCCTCCACCTCCTCCTCCTCTTCCTCTTCTTCCACTTCATCTTTTCCTTCTCCTTCTCTTGGTTTTGGGTCACACTAACACTTATTCCAGGCTCTTTGCCCAGGCATCACTCCTAGCAGGCTCCTGGGTCTGTCTGTGGTGCCTGTGATCAAACGCAGGTCAGGCGTATGCAAAGCAATTTAATTCCTTACCGGTTGTACGGACTCTCCAGCCCCTCCTCAATTCATCCTCTCTAATTCCTTTATCTTTTCTGCCATTCTTTCTTTTGCACATTGTCTATGTACACCTCCAAATAACTTCCTCTCACAGATATTACTTCAAAATACAGGGTTGGGCAGCAATTCATAGGAACAGTGAAGACTAACTTTAGCTTTGCTGTAAAACAGAGTGACTGAGTAGATATTAGTCTGATAAAAACAGAATTTGTCTCAGAAGATCTAGACTAAATATGCTTTTCTTTTGTTCTTCTTGGCTAAACTCTAAATGTCTCATACAATGATTAGGCACTCAGATCAATTCATTTTTATGAGAAGATAAGGGCACATATGTAAGGGATACCTAACAAGGTACCACAAACTGGGTAACTTAAATCACAAGAATCTGTTGTTTCACAGTTCTTGAGACTAAAAGTCTGAAAACATATTCTTTTCCACGTGCTTTCAATGCCATGAGCTATACAGCACGAAAATGACCGTTTATAAGTTAAGAGAGCTTGCACGTAATAGCAGCTATGAAGCCATCTTGGTTTTTTAATTCCTACTCACTGAAGTGTTAAAATCATCTCTATTGCTCACGTCACTTAATCTCTGGTATTTTATTATGGCAGATTGCAAAGACATCATCCAAAATTTCAGTTTTGTTGTGTTTATAGTTGTTGGGGGCCAGGGAACACAACAAGGAGTTTCTTATGCTTTATTTAGTGGTTACTTTGGAAGTGCTCCAGGGACTATATTGGTACTAGGGATAAAATTAGGGTTAGCTTCATATGAACCAAGTACCCTGCCCCCTATAAAATTTCCTAGCTCCTCAAAACGTTTTTTGTTATTAACTTTTAGGGTTTTTTGTTTGTTTTGGGGGAGGCGTCATCCCAGGACTGCTCCAGGATTACTCCTCACTCAAGGGTTATGCCTGACTCTGTACTCAGTAATCACTCCTGGCAGAACTCGGGGGACCATCCTGATGCCAGTTATTGAACCCAGGTCACCTGCATGCAAGGCAAACACCCTACCTGCTATACTATCGCTCCAACCCCCTCAAAAAGTTTTAGTAAAATAATTAATATTGGATTAGGGCCTACACAAAGAACCTCGCTTTAACTGTAGAGAACACATCTCCAAATAATGTCACCTTTTCAGAGGGGGTAAATAACACATATTTCCCGTAACCCAAGTAGAGCTCTCACTCTTAGATAATTGGATAATTCTCACTATTAGATAATTCTATGAAAAGGAGATGAACTCAAATCCAACCATACATTCTCAATATCATTCCGCATGGTTCCTACTGAAGGAATAACTTTCCATTTCACATATCTCCAAATTGGAGGACTTTGATTCCAATGTTTTTCATGCAAACAGTATATCCTATACATTGTATGTGGAAGACAATTTTTTAAAAAAACTCTAATCACTGTATCACCCCCTATACTCAAAGCTGGGAGTAACCTCTGAGCACCTCCAGTAATGGCCCAAAATTCTTCACTGAAACAAATAAATAAATAAATAAAATGTACATTAATCTTAACTCTGCCAATGTGTAATAATATACAGTTTCTCTCATCCTACATGACTTACCTCTTATGTACAGTAAAATTACATAGAACATGGATTCTTATCAATAGTAATGACTTCATAAGAAATTCCACATGGAAGAGAGGTTTAACAACTATGCTATTTGGCCATGATTCAGAGAATTTTATAAAAACTTCAAAGAGATCAACAACTAACAGAGATGCTTCTGTTCCTCATACAAGGCTGAATCTCCTGGAGCACCCTGGAGGCCCCAGCCCTATCCAACACAGCCCCAGCAGCCAAAAAGCTCCATATTCTACAATTGCTACCATGTCAGCCTCTACTCCCAGGAAGACCTCCACCCTGAAATTAATTTGTTGAGAAACTAATGTTCGTGCATTTTGTGACTGAAATGACCAGGCTTTCCAGGCTTTCTCAGAGTCAGGGGTAGGCTATCTGTCCCCAGCTCCTGTTCTTCAGGAAGTCCCAGACATTGCACCCTTGCCCCAAAGCTACCATCCAGTTAAAATTTTAACTGCAACTTTATCACCCCATTAAAGATTTTGGAATTCCTGGAGAAACATCTCAAATGCTACAATACTTATATACTGAATAGCACAACACCTTTAATGGGATGTAAATTAAAAGGCAACCAATAACAAACTAGGTACACACATACCCTGTACCAACGTATCAATAATTTCTTATACAAGGGCCAAAAGGATCCATGGTGAGATTGAACAATATTTACTAACTTTCTTCTAAGAAAACATTTCTTGATCACTTTTAGCAAATTATAACAAGAAATATAAAATAAATTTCTGGGTCTACTATAGGGGCAGATTTGAGGGGTAGTTAGGAAGACTAGAAATATTAGTGATGGGAAACTGCAGTGGTGGTGGGATTGGGGTTGAACTTTGTAACAAATTTACATGAACAACTGTGTTAAAAAATTGAGTAAGGGGTCAGAGCGATATCACAGCAGGTAGTGTTTGACTTGCATGTGACCAACTGGGGTTCGATCCCCGCATACCATATGGTCCCCAACCCCCACCAAGAGTATTCCTGAGCAAAGAGCCAGGTGTAACCCCTGAGTGTCACTGGGTGAGACTCAAAAAGCAAAAAAAAAATTGAGTCAAAGCCCACTAAATTCAATAAGTTCAATATTGAAACATTCAGTGAATAGTGAAAGCAGTAACACAAATGGTCCAATTCGCATAACAGCTCAGTAAAAAGTTATGATTTTAGCAATGCTATTGAAAGATATATGTCGTAATAAGAAAGATAAAGTAAATTAACTAGTGCCTGTTAAGGAAAGAGGCTTGGTGGGTGCAGGAAAATAGGAACTGTGGTGGCAGTAAGGACATATTGGATGCGGGACTGGTGTTGGAATATTGAATACCTGAAACAACTCTATTATGAACAACTTTGCAAATCATGGTATTTAAATAAAGTTGAAATTGTTTAAAACTACACTTTTTAGGTACATAACACAAATGTATGTATATCAAAATTTATATATGACATATCTATAGTATTCCAGCCTTACAGGGAAGGGAACAGTCTAATAGTTGGTGGAATATCAACAAATGTTGGATTACTTGCTAGCCGGGATTTTTGCATTGCTAATGATATACTTAATTGCATACCATTTCCTACCTATAAGCATTTTGAAACTATTTAGGCCTAGGGATCACTTTCTTCTATAAACACAAAAAGATGGTCAGGCAGCTGAGTGGTGAGTTGTCGGGGACGCCACCAGGGTCCCCAACAGTGCCAGGAAGCGAGTTCCCTTCTACCTCCGAAGCCGGTGGGGAATGGATGAAGACTCAGGAATCTGATGCAGTTTTTTTTTAAACATTTTATTATACCACCGTGAGATATCATTGTATCACTGTCTTCCCGTTCATCATCGATTTGCTCGAGCGGGCACCAGTAACATCTCCATATGACCTGTCCATGCAAGTAGAGCCCAAGGGCACCTGCTTGCTCCAGGAACATAAAGAGCCTCAAACCATTCCATCAGGTCATGGGAATGAGGTCTATAATTGTTACTGGTATTTGTCATATTAAATATGACACGGGTAGCTTGCCAGGCAATTACAATGTTGTTCACGTTTGGAGGTTTCGGTCACACAGTGTTCCAGCACCCCGCCCTCCACCAGTGCCCATCACCCACCACCCATGTCCCCAATTCCCTCCCCCCTCCCATGTCCTGCCTAAATGGCAGGTTCTTTATCTCCTCTCTCTCCCTCCTCTCTCTCTTCCTTCTCCTACATATTGTGGGTTGCACTACATACAATTAGAAGCCATCATTTGCATTTTTTCACCTGTATTTAATGTTCAGTTCTATGTTGGTATCAGACCTTTTGACGTTTATTCACACATGTTCCCTTCTCTATCTTACCTAACCTCCTGACTCCCACGCGCCTGTGGTAATTTCCACTTTTGGTAAGATCACCTGGTATATTTATGTCATGCAAATAAATGCAGTCATTCTATGTCTCTCTCTTTCCTTCTGACTAATTTCACTCAACATGATTCTTTCCATGTCCATCCATTTATAGGCAAATTTCATAACTTCATTTTTCCTGACAGCTGCATAGTATTCCATTGTGTAGATGTACCACAGTTTTTTATCCAGTCATCAGTTCTCGGGCATACTGGTTGTTTCCAGGTTCTGGCTATTGTGAATAGTGCTGCTATGAAAATAAAAGTGCGGATTGTGTTTCCGCTGTGTGTTTTTTGGCTTCCCAGGGAATATTCCCAGGAGTGGTATGGCTGGGTCAAAGGGGAGCTCAATTTCTAGTCTTTGGAGGAATGTCCATATTGTTTTCCAGAAAGGTTGTACAAGTCGACATTCCCACCAACAATGTATGAGAGTCCCCTTTTCCCCGCATCCACGCCAGCACTTGTTTCTTTTACCCTTTTGGATATGGGCCAGTCTCTGTGGTGTGAGATGATATCTCATTGTTGTTTTGATTTGCATCTCCGATGCAGTTTTAAAAGGTCTTTACTATCACAGTTTCCAATATACAATCCAAGAGTAGGGAAAACCTCTAGACTCTGGGTTCCCAGCTAGGCCCCAGCCAGGTGTAGGCCAAGATGGCTGCCACCACATGTTGAGGCCCAACAGAGAATGGAGAGGACAGAGAAGCAAAACGCCAAGGGAAGCCGAAATGGCAAAAAAGGGGGAAAAAAGAGCTTCTTTCTTCTTGCAGCTTATTTTATAGCTAGAAATCCGCCCAAACTCCCCAGCCCAGCCCATTCTGTGCTGGGCTATCTAGAGATGAAAACAGGAAAATAGCTCTATAGAAATGTAGCAACTTCAGGAGAACTTCTGGCTGTTTACAAGGACCCAGAGCTAATTCAAAGTCTCCTAGCAGTGCTGGGAGGAGCTGTAAGCTAAATGTAACTTCCCCTGGCAGGGAGGGCCAAATGCCCTCAGGTAATTTCTCTCAGCACCTCATGGAATGTCTTTTTATATGCTAATGTCTTGAACCAAGATCTGCCTGGAAAAGCCTTCATAGGGTAGAGAAGGGGGTTTCTGAGATGGCATGTTTCTGTACCAAAGACTAACACTAATGCCAGTTAAATATTTCTCCAAGCCTTCACAAGTCTCGTCTACTTCACGGTAGTTTTGTATTTTAGTTGCCTTTGAATTATCAGGGAGCCATGCTTGCTTGCTTGGAGGCAAACAGCATTTCTCTCTGGTCTAATTACTTAAGGATCCAATGTGGCCAGGAAAATATGCTGGTAAGATCTAGCTAGTCCCACGATGATTGTGGTAGCATGAGAGAATATTTATACCAGCCAGTAAAGAATACCTGGTCAGATAAACTGCCACATTTAGACTACCCCCTTATCTACGAAGTGATTTGCAGGAGGCAATTCAGAGCAGATGCAGAGGCTCTTAGAGGAGTCCTGCAACAGTGAGTTATCTTAAATCTAAACTATTTACTCCTGGGCTTCCTTCATATTTTACAACTATAAGCTCCAGCACCATTTAGATAGAATCTAATTGCTCACTCCCCCTTTAGAGGTGCCCTCTATGAGGAACTGGATAGTACCAGTAAGAGAGCCTACCCTGGCTATGAAATGGTACTATTTTTAGATAATCCTTCTTTGACCCAACAAGGTCAGAAACAACTTTTATCTGATCTAAGTTAAGCTGAATGGCCTTGCAGCTTAAAACTTCCCTTGGAGCAGAAGCCCATTTGTTGTTGGAGATGGGACCCTGAAGAGGCTAGAGATGATCAATCTGGCAGGAGAGCATAGATTGGATCATAAGAAGTGATCTCCCCTTGAAAGATCACCATATATATAGACAGTGATATATATATCACTGTATCACTGTGATATATATATAAGATCACCATATATAGACAGTGATATATATATCACTGTATCACTGTGATATATATATACATATATATATATATATATCACTGTATCACTGTCTTCCCCTTCATCATCGATTTGCTCTAGTGGGCACCAGTAATATCTCCATATGTCCTGTCTCATGCAAATAGAGCCCAAGGGCACCTGCTTGCTCCAGGAACATAAAGAGCCTCAAACCATTCCATCAGGTCATGGGAATGAGGTCTATAATTGTTGCTGGTTTTTGGCATATCAAATATGACACGGGTAGCTTGCCAGGCTCTGCCGTGAGGGTAGCATACTCTTGTAGTCATCTCTAAATCCAGCATTTATTGATGAGCCCGCTTGTGACTGTGCGAGCCAGGCTGTGATAGGCTGGTCTGCTGGGTGGAGTTCTGATGAGGGGAAAGTCCAGATGTGGAAAATGGAGGCTCTCATGGAGTGGGGGGTCGTGTGGCTTATTCTGAGCCTCTGCTGGGGTGGCGGGCCAGGGCTAGAACCTGCCATTCCTCCTGGGTGCCTCATGAATGGCTGGGCACAGGGAGAGTCAGTAGCAGTTCTGCTCCATGTCTGTGAGTCTTAATTTCGAATCTATAAGGGGACTGACTTGAGATACTGGGACCAACTTTGGTGGGAGACTTGGGCTCAAGCACATGGCCTAAAATATGACCAAGAGCTAGAGGTTTGGGAGATCCCGTTATCTTGGATTTTAGTAGCAGAGCTTGTTTTATTGGTAATTAGTAAAAGCCTTTTGGGACTGCGCTGAACTTTTTTTTTTTTGCTATATGTCACTATCACTGTCTTCCTATTCATCATTGATTTACTCGAGCGGGCACCAGTAACATCTCCATATATCCTGTCTCATGCTAGTGTAGCCCAAGATTTTATATATATATATATATATATATATATATATATATACATAATATTATATATATATATAAAATTCCTGTGTATTTATATAAGAAAACTAGTAGAGCCCAAGGGCATCTGCTTGCTCCAGGAACATAAAGAGCCTCAACCATTCCATATATATATATTACATAATACATAATTTCCGTGTGTTTATATAAGAAAACTATATATTTGTTTTTGCCATGTTTATATAAGAATACTAGATATATTATTGAAATGATTGTTTAATAGCCTAGAAGGAGAAAAGTAGTGCTCTACATTAGCATCCCTTAAACCTGGGAAGCAAGCTTGGCCCTCCCTGGGGACTTTGTAAGAGGAAACCAGGATATACCTCTAAAACTGGTTTTCACCTTTGGTTATACCCTACCCCAGCATCTGGAGAGGCCTTTAGCTTTTTATAATTTGGAGGATCCAGTGTGTGAGGTGCACATGTGTGGGTGAGTCTGGCTTCAAGTGTGTTGTGGCAGAGTGTGTGTACTGGATGGTATGGAGTGAAGTTGGAAAAGTAAATCTTCGGACTTTCAAAGAACTGGTGGCTATGCTTCTGTGTTCATGGGCCAGAGGGGATGGTTGTAGGCCCCTAGCATCACCAGGGAACCCGACACACCCTGATACTGTTGGAATGCCAAGCAGCCCTGACAAACAAAAGCAAAAATTAATTCTGGGAGTGTTTCTGAAAAATATATTGAAAATAACTGACACATATTTGCTATATTGACACATATTTGCTATATTGACACATATTTGATATATTTGCTAACCATGCTTTTAAAACATCAAACAACACCAAAATCTAACCCTCCTGAACCTTTTGACATCTTTATTTAGGTCTCATTTGTCTTTGTTTCTTTAATTTCTTAAAGATGACTACTATAAAGGAATTGAGTATTTTAATAGATTTAAATATCTATGAGCATTGATAAGTGGTAGGATAAACTGGTGGGAAGAAATAATATCTAAAGTTTTAGGACATGAATAAGTTTATGTATCACTGAATTAAATGATATGATATTGCAATATTATGAAAATTAACAGTATTTTAATATAATTTATAAATATTGAAATACAAACTGTAAATATTGTATATTGATTTGACGTTTTATTGTTTCTGAGCTATATCTGGCAGTGCTCAGGACCATATCTGGTGGTGTGGGGGGTACTGTAGTTTTTTAAAAATCTATATGATTCATCATGAGTCACTGTTTGCCAGACCTCACTTGGGCAGTGAGTGAGGTTGTTTAAAGATCAGATTATGTGGCGAATGCATTTGTTTTTCTAGCTATCTCTAATCCTGCCTGGCATTACCTTTTATAAGTTCCTTTGATGAGTAACTCATAGACTGAAATGTTGAAGGATTTACATCTCTCTCTCTATATATATAATACATACATATGCATATATACATATATGCATATAATATATAGATATGTATGTACATAATATATATAAATATCTCACTTGTCTTCCCATTCTTCATTGATCTGCTCAATCAGGTGTCAATAACATCTCCATTCAGCCCTGTGGCTTGCTAGTGTAGCCAAGGGCATCTGATCACTCCAGTAATGCGAAAAGCCTCAAACCATTTGTTCAGGTCACGGGAATGAGGTCTATTATTGTTACTGTGGCATATCGAATACAACACAGGTAGCTTGCCAGTCTCTACCATGTGGGCGTAATAGTCTCGGTAGTAGTCAGATTCTCAGTTCTTGCATTTACTGATGTACTATGTGCTGCAAAGTGGCTGCACACAATGGGGAAAACTGTGTGTCAGCTCTGGTTCAAAGCTGACAGTCTGGGAGTGGTTCGTGGGGGGGGGGTTACACACATATAAACATACACTTTAGCCCATATATATATGAACACACCCAAATATATATGCACACACACATATATATGCACATACATTTGTATATGCATCATCTATTAATAAATGCATGTGATTGGTAATAAAGTATCTCCTATAGTATTTAATATTTATGTGATTTTATTTCAGGGTTTGGCCATTATATTTCTTTTGCTAAAAGTTTGAATTTCAATATCAATGATAGAGTTTTGTTCATGTTTTATCATTTTGTGTTGTGTTGTTAGGCTATTTTAAATTTTTATATTTTATTTCAAATAGGCCATTCAAATTTGGGCTTCGATGTGTGCTTATGTGGGGATGGGGAGTCCCATCAGGGACTTGAACAGAAGATCCACATAGTGGGTATACTCAAAGTATTAGTCAGTAAAGCAAAAGATCTGATAGTCAAAGATTATTAACACTGTGCTTTTAGTAAGGAGAAAAAAAGTCTAATTATGAGTTTTCTTGAAATACTGTTTTGAATAATAAACAGCTTATGGGAAAGAAATTTAGAAGAGTAGCTGGAGACAAAAGAGGAAGATTTGAACAGACACTCAAATTCCTGCTTAAAGCCTATTAAGTCTGGCTACAAACTTTTCTTTAAATGTATTTCTCCAATTTTCCTTACAGGGTTTCCCACATTACAAGAGCTAGTTTCACTCATTGTGTCCCAGTTGCCTAAGGAGTGCTGTATCTTATAAAGCTTTATCCTAGCACTGAATTTGATAATAACCAGTATTTATTGAGCACCCACTGTTCTAGGCATTTTGCACTTCATAGCTATTCATTCTCATTCTCAAAATAGCAAAACTCAAAGTGACCACATTGATGCTCATTTTATATTTGAAGAATCAAGAATAAAAAGAAGTTAGATTCGCAATGCATCTAAATTAGGATCACAAACTAGAAGTGGTAGAAGTAAATAGCCAAACCCAATTTTATCAGTTACAAAGTCTGTCATTCTACAGTGCTCACCTCACAACAACTACAAGATGTAAATAGTACATCTATTTACATACATGTACAAAAGTGTTCATGAAAGACCTATTTATTATAAGATGACCCCCCTCCACTCCATGTGGGCCGCCGTTTTCCACATCCGGCCCTCCCTCTCATCAGAACTCCATCCAGCAGATGAGCCTATCACAGCCCGGATCATCGACACCGACCCTGCAGTAGTTTTTTTTTCAATCTGGCCCAGGCATGCTGATCCAGAGACTCACAGACATAGGGCAGAGCTGCTACCCGCTCTCCCTGTGCCCAGCCAATCACAAGGCGCCCAGGAGGGGTGGCAGGTTCTAGCCCTGGCCCGCCATCCCAGCAGAGCCCCGCAACAAGCTAGATGACCCCCCACTCCATGAGGGTCACCATTTTCCACATCTGGACCTTCCTCTCACCAGAACTCCATCCAGCAGATGAGCCTATCACAGCCCAGCTCCCGTGGCAGCAAGGTTCATCAATAAATACTGTATTTAGATGTGACTACAAGAGTATGCCACCTGCACTGCAAGCCTGGCAAGCTGCCCGTGTAGTATTTGATGTTCCAAATACCAGTAACAATTATGTTAGGTCATTCCCATGACCTAATATAAGGATTTGAGGCTCTTTATATTCCTGGAGTGAGCAGATGCCCTTTGGCTCTACTAGCATGAGACAGGACATATGGAGATGTTACTGGAGCCCACTCGAGCAATTGATGACGAACAGGAAGATAGTGATAGTGATGAAATATTTAAAATATAACTATGAATCAATATATATAAATCTGTATTAGATACACTTGTTGGGATAAAATTAAAGTATGGGCGATGCTTATTTTGTATTTTTATATTTTAAAATTGCTAAGATATACACAATATGAGCTATGTTTTTAAACTACCCAGAATAATCTTGGAATGAACTAGACTAAAACATCAGTAATGACTGGAAGAGTGTGTTGTCATTAGTGTTAAATTTGTTTTTCTTTTAGTCCATGCATTTATATTACTTATAATTATTTGGCAAATATATTGAGGCATAAAATTTTGATGTTAATAACAAACAGAATTAAGTTTTTCTCTAAAATAGTCACATGAAACTCTGCACTCTTCCTTTACATAATGCACCATCTCTCCTTTTTATCAAACTTTCTACTCTGTTTTATTGCTCTAAGAAAATCCCTGACTCCAACTTGCCATTGTTGTTTTTGTGTCTGAACTACATACAGTGATCTTTATGTAGTCAGGCACTGTTATTTTTCTGTTTACTGTAGAAATACTTTGGTAGAAGTATTCTTCAGTATTTTAGGGACTGCAAGAAATTTGCTGATGGTTTAATTAATGGAAGCCTAAACCCTCTGCATGGGAAGGCAGCAATATTGTCATAATTTTGATTAAGAAATAGTAAACAGGACTGAATAGATAGTACAGCAGATAAGATACTTTCCATGCATACAGCCTAGCCAGGTTTCATCTCTGGTAGCCCTAGCACTGCCAGAAGTGGATCCTGAATGCAGATCCAGGAATAATCCCAAAACACCCAGTTATGTGTGACACCCAAAAAGAGAACAAGAGAACATTTATATGACAGGACTTAACATTTTTTTCTGTGTTACTGTCATTACTGTCATTAGGTGATTACCTAAAATACCCAGTATCCTTTTGGATTTCCCATATAGGAATTATTAATAATCTGACATATTTAATATTGAATTTAGCGAAGGATATAATTGTACTAGAATTATACCAATAGTCATTTTCCATTTCAGTAACTACTTAATGTTTCACTCCTTTAAACTAACCTTAAACAGTTTATTTTATTTTACTTTGTACCAAAATACAATTGTCATAAATTTCAAGTCTATGATATTTTTCTATTAGGAGCATATGAAGATTTTTAATAAAAAAGACCCACAGAAAGGATAATTTTAAAGATAACTTTACCATTTGAATATTGGTATTAAGAGGAGATCATATGAAAATTTACTAGCTTAAAGTTACTATAAAATTGTGTGATAGAAATTGTCCCTTCTCTTTGAAAAAATCACATTCTGGATTTTCCTCCTCTTTATGTTAAACAATTTTTTGAAAATGGATATTTTGTCTATCCTTTTCTTTATATAACGAAGCTAGAATGTTGATGGTTACATATCACTTCACTTGATCATTTGCTATCCGTTATTCATTGATTTGCTTGAGTGGACGCCTGTAACATTTCCATTTGTCCCTACCACATGCCAGTGTAGCCAAAAGGCATTTGCTTGCTCCAGAATATGAAGAGCCTCAACCATTCATTCAGGGTCTTGACAAAGAAGTCTGACCATCTTGTAGGTGGGTCGTCAAGTGATATTTTGATGTCCCGTTAGATCCAGTTGGTAATGACTCAAATCCAGGTCATCTCTAAGTCGCATTACATGTCCAGTCCATCTGACTTTTGATGGCTTGGCAAATGAGACAGTGTCCCTGACTCTCAATCATTGACGGAGGTCTGAACTCTGGATTCTTTCTCTCACTTGAATGAGGCATGCTATTCCAATCATAGCTCTTTTAATTCCTCTTTGGGAAACCTGAATAGCATTCTCATCCTGCTTTTGTAGGGTCCAGGTCTTGAATAGAATAAGTATTCTATTCAAGAAGAAAGCCAGAGGAAGCCACTGCCCACTGCTGCCGCCCAGTGTTCCTTTTGAAGATGCATATGTGCTGTTGATGAAATAGACAGTGACTATCACAGCGATACCAGCAATAGCATCCCTCCTTCTTACCATACAATGTCTCAGCCCAATACTTCTGTGCACCAGTTCCCTGCACCTGTGCAATTGCCACAGCAGCTGCTGATTCAGGACAATTCTTGGGACTCTTGCAATGACTCCATGCAGAGCTATGATATTGCCCCACTGGAAGTAGTAGTAGGTATGGCACCTCCTGTAATGTAATTCAAGGAAGCTCTCAGCTGAGTGAACTAGACCAATGTCCTGAACAAGATGATGATTGTCAGAGAGAGACTCAATTCATTCCTGTCACAGCTCTGGCAATTTTTTCCAGAGATAGCCAAGTTGGTTTTGGAGAACAAGAGAAAGACTTGGAGGTGATAAGTGAAACTGAGAAGAAAACATGTGAACTGAAGTATATGAAAGAAGGTACAACAATCCATCATCCTCCAGATCTGATGCTACGCAAAGATCACATTCTAGGACCTCAGGTGAGTTTTGAGGAGGTGAATGCATCTTCACCATTTACCCAAGGCAAAGCTAACTGGATCTGAGCAGTCACCAAGGTTCAACTGCAGCTGCAGGAGCTCATAAGAGCTCCCCCAAGAAAGAAAACCTATCTCAAGCCCGGCTTGTCAGAGACCCACCCTACAGAGAAACCATGGCCAATGTTTATCCTCTACTCAAGGAGGCAAATTTTGAATTTCAGTATGAACTTGACATGAGAGGAGGACTTTCCTCTAAAAAAGGTAGAAAATTATACTGTGACTATAAAATCGATCAGATAATTTTGCAGCCCCTCTACCTACAGCCTAAATACACTAACACATGAATGTCTACATAATAAATTCCCTGAGAACTCCATGTTCCTTATGATGGTTCCATACTTTTTTAATCTAATAGAGAATAAAGGAAGGTAATTTATTTAAAATTCTGCATAAAAGACTGACAGTGTAGAAAAATGACTTTTTATTTCAAAATTTGAATGCTCTAGTATAAATGGCATAATATTCCCAACTCTGAGTTGTGGAACAAAGTAAATACCTATTTTTATTATGCTAAGAGACATGTTCATGAGTGTGCTTTCAATTATCTTCCATTTCTGGAAAATAAGTCATCATAAAAAATGTTTTTTGTAGGGGCTGGAGCAATAGCCCAGCAGGTAGGGCGTTTGCCTTGCACACAGCCGACCTGGGTTTGATCCCGGCATCCCATATGGTCCCCAAGCACCCACCAGGAGTAGATCCTGAGTGCAGAGCCAGGACTTACCCCTGAGCATCTCTGGGTGGACCCAAAAAGCAAAAAAAAATTTTGTATAGAATTGCTCAAATAATTTCCAAGCAGTAATGCAAACAATGTTTCCCATTTGAGAAGAGAGAAGGAAGGTCAGGGTTAAACCAAGAGTGATTTATTAATCAGTCTATTGCCATCAACTTGAATATTTTTGTTCTAGGAAACTTTAAATAGAATGGAATGCAATGAAAATAGACATAGAAGGAGACTTTCCTGAGAAAAGTTTCACCATAGAGTATATATCTTTATTAATTCTTCCTATCACCTTAGATAATGTTTTCATCTATATATTACTTCACTTGTATCACTTCACTTGTATCACTTGTCTTCCCATTGTTCATCAATTTGCTTGAGCAGGCGCCAGTAATGTCTCCATTTGTTGGGTATGAGATCCATTATTGTTACTGTTTTTGGCATATCAACTACACCACGGGTAGCTTGCCAGGCTCTGCCATGGCTCTGGGTTCATCCCAGGGATCCCAGTCTTTTTCTATGTCAGACTATCAACTTACTTCACCAGAGAAAATAGCTTGTATCTTTACCAAACACTTAAATTCATACTTCAGTATCTATTTGTCCAGCATCAAGCCTGTTTTCAAGGAAAAAACAAAATGCATTTTCAGTTCAGCATTCTAATTTCAAAAATATTGGCACCAAGTAATTGAGCAAATAAGAGCATGTCATATACAGGATAACTTTGTTGTTCCTTTGTGCTCAAATATCTGAATAGTAATTTGTAATTTTTCAGGGATATGGAGTTGAATTATAATGCATTATGGTTTGGGGTCTGTACAGAAATAATAACTAGAAAGGGAATATTTCAGCTGGTAACTTAATCAAGCAGAATATTTATGAGTTTAGCTTTTGCACTTCATTGAAGATTTGCTTTGTTCACTATCCCTTACTTTGTAAACAATGCTTAGGGGAAATGTTAAAGCTCATTAGTATTTGTGATTTCGGAGATTTAAGGTCTCATAACAATTCCTATCAGATTATCAAGGATAAACTAAGCATTATTTATCCTCTGACCCTTTATGAAACTCATCATGGACTCATTCAATAATGCTTATTGATTTAATCATTCCAAGCATAAAGGTGTTTTTATGTCCAAACATTTTCTATTAAAGCTAATACTATTGTGTAGATTAGCTTATCAGAACAATTTTAAATCCCAATGGTGGGTTAAGAGGTTAGATTCTTAGAAGTAGAGTTACCAGGAGACAGATGAGTAAGTATAAAATGGAGCTTCAAGAGTAGCAAGAACTCATTTTGTGTATAATGTCTGACCCAGGAAAACTAGAAATAAGGAATACTGAGTATATATGCTAGACTTATTTCTTAAATAAATCTATCAAGCAATGCAGAATCACATATACTTTATTATCTGAGTTTATCATTGCTTTTATATATAAACTAAATAATTTCTTCATATATGAACATCATTAATTATCTCTTCCAAGTCTTATAAGACAAATGGAGATATGTTTTCTTTCAATGCTTCTTGAATAACACCCTATCTACTTAGTAAAAACCTGTCTAGTTGATGGAAACAAAACTCTGTTGAACTATAATGTGTTAGGGTCAATATTTGGACTGTTTCTTGTTGACTTCTTCACAGCATTCAATGGAGAAATCTGTTAATCACACAAAGCTGGATTTGTTATATATACAGCAAAAAGGGATAAAAACTACTTTGCTAGTCTTATCAGTGTCTCAAAGAGAAGTTAGGAAATGCTGTTTATAAGGTTTTACTATTTTGGCTCAAATGATTTAAGGTTACACTAGTTAGGAAGTGTTGGAATTGAGCTAAATTCATGACTTGATAGCTTAAGAATGGTATAAAGAAAAATTTCAAGCTGCTTGTGAGAAAACAGTTATCAGATAAGTGAGCTATTTGTCCAAGTGGGAAGGATGTTGTCCATTAACAAAACTGTTTGACCACATAAGTAAACTAAATAAATGGGTAGACCATAGTTGCCTGAAACAAACCAATTTTTTCTTTTGGTTTACAATTTTACTTTATAGTTGAGTCATATTGACACAGGTGATCTCAGTTCTCTGGAGATGAAATTGAATAAGACACACATATTATTGGTCTCAAGGAATTTTTAGTCTAGAGTATGTGTCAGGACATATGAACAAATCATTGTGGCTGCAAAGGAAGGGTTATATAATAGTAAGTATATCATCAAATGAATATAATTGTTGACTGGCTATGAGCATTGCGGAAGAGGAGGAATCTAGAATATTTTTTTTACATTTGGAAATTATGACAAATATTGAACACCCCAGATAATATAGAATATATGGTAGAGGGAGATGTTGGAGAATGATTGAAAACACTGTCCATTCTAGAAAGTTTTACATTGGTATGCCATGGGATAATCAAGTAGAGATGATAGTAGGTAACTTACTTTATGTATCAGTTTTAGAGCCTGATATGAAACAAGCATTAGATGTAAATATTATTAGACCTGAGTTGTTAGTAGAACCCACAGACCAAGACACAATCAACCAAAGAATGTTCGGAGTATAATGAAAACAAGGATCAAACTGTAGAAAACTTCAGAATTTAAGATATAGATAGGCAGAAGAGAACCTAACCAAAGAGGTCAAGCAAAGTTAAATAGAAATACTATAGAATTTTAAATGGGGAAAACAAATGTATCAATTCTGCAGAAAAATCAGTTATTGGGATATATGTTAGAAATAACCACTGAATAGCTAGAGAACTAATAACCATTATTAATAACTTCTGTGGAATGTAAAGAACAAAAATTTAAAGTAGACAGTTTGTTCTCTTTTCTCTCACCTTTATTAGTATCCCTCAGTATAGTCCCTATAGTTTAATTTGTTTATTTATTTTCAGGTACTATTATTTACCATACTGTTAATGATAGTTTTCATCAATAATGTTCCAAAATTACTCCCCTCAACCTACCCTCCTTCCAAGTGCCTCTTTATCCCAGTATCCTCACCCTGGTTAACTAAATACTTCAAGTTTTCAGGCTATGGTTTTTTTTGCCCCTCTACTCTCTTAGACTAATATCAGAATTATATCTTAGAAAATACAGAAAATAATGTTCTTCATTTCTGTAATTTTTGTAACAACAGATATAAACTAAATCTAAACTAAAACTAAACTCAATTTCTTTCTATGTTTGGGAAATCCTCACTTTAGGGGCTTGATATAAAACAGGCCCCACTTACCATTCTTCACTTGTATTACTTGGCTTCCTGTTGTTCACTGATTTGCTCGAGCGGCCACCAGTGACATCTCCATACATCCTGTCACTTGCTAGTGTAGCCCCACTTACCATTACAGATGGAAAAAAATATGTCAGCTATTCTATTGCCCGGTCTCCTTTATAGCTAAGAACTCAAATGTGATCAGTGATCTACTTTTCAGTTGTTCTATGACAAATCTTTGACCCAGAAATTAATGTCAATAATAAGGAACAGGGAAAGGAGGAGAGGGGAGGGCAGGGAAGGGAAACTTACTAAATTAATTTTATTATTGGTATTATTCCCAGAGGTGTTTTTATTTTCTTGTATTTTGTTTTTAGTGTTAGTATTGTCTTCATTTGAAGCTGAGTGCTTTTGGTTTTGTATTAGTTTAGAGTAAGATAACTCTGTCCTATATGTTATAGAATGTTTAGCAGCATCCTTGATCAATACCCATCAGATACCATCTGGGCAAACTTATGTGACAATTTAAAAATTGTGATGCCGGAGTGATAGCACAGTGGGTAGGACGTTTGCCTTGCATGTGGCTGACCAGGGTTAGATCTTCGGCATCCCATAAGGTCCCCGAGCACTACCAGGAGTAATTCCTGAGCAAGGAGCCAGGAGTAACCCCTGAGCATCATCTGGTGTGACCTAAAAAAAAAAAACTTGTGTCCGAATTTACAACTAATGTCTGGAGGTCAAAATAGCCATCAATTACCTGTGTTGAATCACTTTAATATTCAGAACTTCCCAAGATTCTGGTTACAATGCTTTATTCTTCTTTATGTTCCTGCATTAGAGCCTCACTGGGCAGTGCTCAGGAATGAGTCCTGGTTCTGTGGTCAGGACCACTCCTGGAGGAGCTAAGGGATGTCTCCTCAGTACTGGGGATTGAAGTGAGGCCAGTCATAAAAAAGCGAGCATCTTATTCACTATCTCCTTGGCCCAGATTGTCTAGACCTCCAGAAGATTAATGTTAGATCCAAAGACCTCAGTCGGTGCAGAAAGAGGGACAGAAATTAGTGAGAAACAAAAAAGTGAAGAAATCTGAGAAGCTTATTGGGGTGCGCTCCCGGATGGAACCTAATGGACCCTGACAAGGTTGGGGTAGCGCCATGCCTAGCCATGAGAGAGTCTAAGCGTGATTTTAAATTGTCTTGGAGGAAAAAGGGAATAGAGAAGAGGAAGCGATGCCTTTGGGCTGGCCTTTCTTTATCCATATTGGGTGGAAGTGAGGAAGTATGGAATGCAGTCTCAGAACTCTCTGGAGCCAGGTGGACAGTAAGCCCGAGGTCCTGCGCTGAGGCAGCGTGATCTTTGATTCTGGAAACGTCGCTCTCTTATCACACGGTCACCGTTTGGTTTGAGCAGACCTTACATACCAATGGTTCTGGTTATATAAAAGGTGGGAGATTGCTCTAGCTCCTTCCAGCAGGAAAGGAGGTGTAGTTTTATCCAGGGGGATGGCTTTACTCAGGGTAATTTGGCAACTGGGAGTATGGGTAAAGGAGCATTTGATCAAAGGCCGTTCTGGAGATTTTCAATACTCGAGCCAAGATGACTTTTTGGGAGGCAAGGTGCAAAGATCACTTGATCACTTGACATCCCGTTATTCGTCGATTTGCTCGAGTGGGCTCCAGTAACGTTTAAAGATAAAACATGCAAAGGTAAAATCAGGTTAAAATTAACGGGCCTACTAGGGGGTGTACCCAGGTAGCGGGTGAATTGAGTCATTCCCAAGTCATGGTGGTTACGAATCAAGCAGAGTTGTGTGAATCAGTGATGGGGGCGTGTGTGTCTTCTCTCTTTTGTTTTAGTTGCTCAAAATCCGTTAATTTTGGTTTCTGTAGTTAGCAAACACAGATTCACCTGCTAGAAATTTTCATTTCTCTTAATTTTACACCCCCACTTTCTGCTGCTTTTTCAAAACAGACACTTTATTTCCTTGGATGGAAAATTCCTGGGCTTCACCTAACCAGTACAGCTACTAATCAGACATTTCTGCATTGAAGTCAGTAGCCTAGCAAGGAGAGATTATTTTCCCTGTTTATCCAATCCAGTGTGTGATTTCCAAACTTAATTAGTTCTTTCTTGGATGAAATAGTGACTAGTATCCCTGCAGCCCTCATTAAAGCATTATTAGTAGAATAGAAGATTCTACCGTACCCTTTAATGAGGTAGCCTCTCACCCTGTTCCTAAACATTAGGTCAGAAGAAGTCTTAAATTTGTGGGTGTCAGGTAATTGCATAGCCCGTTCTCCTTTTGACTGAGACCCACCGTAGAGTGTGACTTTGGACTCTGGAACAAACCCTTCTTCCTTTTCCAAAATTCACTGTCACCACAGCAAATACTTGCCAGCGCTCAGAAATTATTTCTAATTTATGAAATAACCTGTTTAGAAAAAGTAAGATGAAAAACAAAAACTGCCACTTTACAGCATACCATTCCTAAGTTTGCTTAGACAAAGGAATTTTTATATTTATTACAGAGGTGGGTGGTCAATTAAGCTTTATAGCAAGGCTGGTAGACTCCAATATTGCCTCTTTGTCTCTAGCCTATTCTCTTGGAGAATTTGTTTAAATCTTCAGGCACTTCATTTGTAAAACAGAGGTAATCATGTAAAGATCATTGTGAGGAAGATGAAATAAGGATACAATATTTATTCAGCAAGTATAATTATTATAATTATCACTATTTGTGCCATTTCTCCCTAGCTTACAATATCTGTTGATAATTTTCCCCTTATAATTGCCTTTATATAAACTTTCAAAAAATATTTGTTTTCTGGTTCTTGGTACTTCTGGGTTTGTTATTTATATTGTTGCATAGTTATCTGAGCCTTGGAATTTGTTTTCTGTTGTCTTTCCAATTTGCAAAGACAAACATGATCACGTTGATCGCACTGTGCCAAACCTCATGAAGGTTGGTATTTGAGAGGACGAACCTATAGTATAAAGGACTTGCTCTGGAACTATCTCGAGGCTTGGGGTCCCCTGCTAGTATGCTTTCCTGATGCTTTATGGAACAATCACAATGTCACACGTAAAGATTTTTGAAAATATATCTTCACTTTGTGTGTTTCTTGAGGGAGTGAAAATGAGAGAATTCCTGGTGTCTATGTTACCTCTTACTATTCAGGAGCTCAGACAATGAGTTTAGATGAATCAAGAACATATTAGAATACCTAGAACTGAGCATTAAATACAGGCAAAAAATTCATATGATAACCTCTAAATATATGTATCACAATCCACAATATGTAAGAAAAGGAAGAGAGAAAGAGAGAGAGAGAGAAGAGATAAAGAACATACCATAGAGGCAGGCTATGGGAGGGGGAGGGAATTGACATTGGTGGTGGGAAATGGGCACTGTGGAGGGGATGGGTGCTGGAACACTGTATGACTGAAACCAAAACATGAACAGCTTTGTAATTGTATACCTCAAGGTGGTATAATAAAATATTAAAAAAGAACATATGAGAATGAAGAGAACTGACAAATAAATCAGCCTTAGATCAGACTGAGTGAAAGAAAAATCAGGCCTAGATTCAGTTATATTTAAAAATCCTTAAGGACACTCTGCCATGCTCTGGCCCTATTCTATATCTGATATTAGTCTTTATAAACTGTGACACCACCTGACTTCTGTGCCTGGCCCTCTGCTCTTATTCAACTCAGCTATCATTCAGACTTGGTCATCGCTAGTACTGCTGCCTTGTTAATGGTGATTTTTATAGGACTTAAGTCAGCACTTGTTTTTCAGTTTCAACCATCTCTGTGTAACTCCCCCAGTCTATTCTGTGGTATAGTTTGATTCTGGTTGTCTTAACCCTGGACTCACTCCCAGGTCTCACTTTTATCTATTACTGAACTACCCAAAACAAGAACCCTAAACCTTATTCACTAATTTGTGAAAACTCTGAGATGGTTTCTGCTTTCCTAGCCTCTGGAAAAATGCTCAATAGTACTCTGAATATAAACTATTCCCCAGGACTTTTGGTATGAATTTAACTGTGTAACCCCAGAATACTTAGAAATATCCTTAAGCCATCATTATACTGGACTATGGCTATCACCAAGTTTGAACAGCTACAGAGATTAAAAATCCCACTAGAGAATATTTTAAATCCCCTTCAAAGGCTATGATATCTTTGGATTAGAAAAAGCTTCACATGGAAAGAATATTCATTTGCTGGAAATGGATGAGGATCCCTACTTATAAACTATAAACAAAGACTGATTGTTATCCCTTTAGGGTAAGCCAGGAGCTCTAAACCAGAGAATATAACTGTAGAATTTTATAAAAAAATTTAGAATGCTATTTTTGTTATTGCCATCTGTTTCCCCATAGTGATTAGCACTAAATTTCTTAAATATAAAGGGTATATGTGCTTATCGTCAGGACTGTAAGAATCAGGAGAGCAGCCATGCAACTTCTTCCTCTGCAAGAAGAATGCTAGGCGAAATGTCCAAAGAAAAAGGCATTTCAAATGAAAAGAAAATCAGCTTGAGTTCTGATGATTATAGAAAAGAAGTTTAATCAATTATCAGCTGAGAAAAGGCTTAAATTAGATAAGACAAAAGGATTTGTAGAATTTGCTTCATCAATCTGTTTTGGGGTGGACAACTGATAACAGGGGCTATACTTCCTGAGTCCCCATTGGACAAAGGCTATTAAATGCTTTTTATTTACTTTTTTAAGTATGTACCTTTTAATTTAGGACATGTAGAATTGGAAATTTATTTGCTGTTTTGCTTGTTTTGGGGCCAAAGGCAGTGGTGCTCAGGACTTACTCCTGACTCAGTGCTCAGGGGTCATTTTCATGGGTTCGGGGGTTTATATGTGGTACTAGGGAAAAAGCACCCTAGTACTCTGGCTCCTTGTAATTTTACTTTTTTAGAGGTTACTTGAAGGAATATATCAGGTAAGAGACAGTTTCAACTCTAAATCTAAAGGAATAATATAAAAAATCTATTTAATTTGCCATTACTAGAGATAAATAATTGATAATAATGCTGGCTACAACAACCACATGAGACATATTTCTTTTGGCCTGCTCTTACTGTTACTTTTATATTAGAGTTGTACTGATTCCTGTGTTTGCCGTTATTTTTATGAGCTTTGGGTTATGTTGATAGTAATTGGCTAATTGGGTAGCCAGATTGCCCTCTTTACAGTTCAGTATAAGAGGCCAAGATGCGGGCCCTATGCAATCTGGAAGGGAAGATGACTGCTACATGGGAAGCCATGTACCCAGTCACTAGTCTACCTGGGAGAGTGACACCACGTGTTGGACAGGTGCTGAGGGTTACAACACAACAGAAACCATAGAAATTCAAAAGACCATCAGAGATTACTTTGAGAGTCTGTATGCCACGAAGTAAGAGAACCTAGAAGGAATGGATAAATTCCTTGATTTCTATAACCTCTCAGGATGGACCAAGAAGATTTGAAACACCTGAACAGGCATATAACTATTGAGGAATTTGAAATGTAATTTGAAATTTTGAAATGTAATTTGAAAGTCTTCCACAGAAGTTCAGGTCCAGATGGACTCACTAGTGAGAATTCTTCCAACCTTTAAAGATTAACTATTACCAGTCCTTCCAAGCTTTTCCAAGAAATTGATGAAATAGAAACACTCCCAAATAGTGACACACGTCTATGTGACACACATCACCCTGATACCAAAGGCAGACAGACACTACAGACAAAGAAAATCATGAGCCATTATCCCTGATGAACACAAATGCAAAGATCTTCAACAAAATACTAGCGAATAGAATCCAACTCATCAAAATCATCTTACACCATGGCCAAGTAAATGCAAGGATTTCATGAAATGCAAGGATGGTTTAACATTCACAAGTCAATCAACATAATATATCATATAAATAAAAGTAAAATAAAAATGAAATTATCATATCAATAGATGCAGAGAAAACATTTGACAAGATCCAACCTATTCAGGATAAAAAAAATCTCAACAAAATGGGAGTTAAAGAAATTTTCCTCAATATAGTCAAAGCCATCTACCACAGGCCCACAGAAAGAATTACTCTCAACAGAGGAAAACTAAAAGCCTTCCTCCTAAGATCAGGGGAAGACATGGTTGCCCCCTCTCTGCACTCTATTTAAGATAGTGCTGGAAGTATTTGCCATAACCATTAGGGAAGAATAAGATATGAAGGGCATCCAGAGAAAAATAAGTCAAGCTCTCACTATTTGCAGATGACATGGTACTGTACTTAGAGAATCCTTAAGTCTCTACCAAAAGCTCTTAGAAACAATAGATCTGTATGGCATAGTGCAGATTACAAAACTCAATACCTCAAATCCATGGCTTTCCTTTATGGAAAAAATGAAAGAAATGGAAGTGATGTTAAAAAAATTCTATTCACAACTGTGCCTTAGAAAATTGAGTACCCCAGAATCAACTTAAATAAGAAGATAAAAGACCTGAACAAAGATAACTACAAAATGCTAATGTGAGAAACGAAAGAGGACATGAGGAAATGGAGATACATGCCCTGCTCATAAATGAGAAGTAACATTGTGAAAATGGCAATTATCACCCAAAGCAGTATACAGATTCAAAGTGGTCCTTCATAAGGATACCTATGACATTGTTTAAAGAAATTGATCAAATATTCATGAAATTCTTTGTTTTTTTTTGTGTTTTTGGGTCACACCCGGCAATACTCAGGGGTTTATCCTGGCTCTGAACTCAGGAATTACTCCTGGTGGTGGTCAGGGGACCATATGGGATGCCAGGGATCGATCCTGGGCCAGCATGGGCTGGCCGTGTGCAAGGCAAACACCCTACCCGCTGGACTATCGCTCCAGCCCAAATATTCATGAAATTCTTATGGAACAATAAACTCCCATGAATGGCTAAAGCAATCTTCAGGGAAACGATGATGGGAGGCCACGCCTTCCCCAACTTCAAACTGTACTACAAATTAGTAGTAATTAAAACAGCATAGTATTGGAAAAATCACAGAACCACACACCAACTGGAAGGAGCTGAATATCCTAACACATATGGTCAAATACATGATCACTTAATCTTTGATAAGAGAACAATAAATATGAAATGTAGCAAGGAAAAATCTTAAAATATGTTGCTGGAAAAACTGGACAGCTACGTGTAAAATAATGAACTCAATCCTCTAAAACCATGCACAAGATTCAGATCAAAATGGATTGAAGATCTCAATAGCAGATGTAACTCCATAAGGTATGGAAGAACATAAGTAAAACTATCCATGACATTGATGCTAAAGGCATCTGCAAAGATGACACAGCACTAACCAAGCAAATGGATGCAAAGTTAAACAAATGGCACCACATGTAACTAAGACGTTTCTGCACCTCAAAAGAAACAATGATCAACATACAAAGTGAGCCCATTGCATGGGAAAAATTATCCACCCAGTAACTCTGATAAGGGGTTAATATTATATGTATATATATATATCTGTATATACATATACATATATACATATATGTGTATAAACATATGCATGTACATATATAAATACATAGATGTATATACATATATTAGTCCCTGGTAGAACTTTACAAGAAAACAAAATCTAACCCCATCAAAAAATGGAGAGAATAATTAGAAATTTCCTCAAAGAGGAAACTAAATGACCAAAAGTCACATGTAAAAAAGTTGTTCATAACTAATTAATCAGAGAGATGCAAATCAAAATAGAGATATCATCTCACACCAGAGACTGGCACACATCCAAAAGTACAAGAACAACTAGTGCTGGTGTGGACGTAGAGAGAAGGTACTCTTATTCATTACTGATAGAATATTGGCTGGTTGAGCCCTTTTGGAAAACAATATGGATATTTCTCAAAAAACTAGAAATTGAGCTCCCATTTGATCAAGTAATACCACTTCTGGGAACATACCCTGAGACCCCCCAAAATACACAGCAGAAACACCTCTGCAGTTTTATGTTCATTGCAGCACTATTCACAGTAGCAAAGAAGTTTGGGAGCAGAAAACTGGATAAACTATTCTATATTCATCCACACAATGGAATACTATGCAGTTGTCAGGAGAATGATGTCATGAAATTTGCCTTTTAATGAATGGACATGGAGAATATGCTGAGTGAAAGGAGACATAAGAAGGACTGATATACATTGACTGCATTTGTTGGGGATATAAAAGAAAGTAGTATGCTACCAATGTCCAAGGCTAGGGAAAACAGGGAGCAGAAAAACTGGTCAATGGTTGGAATTTACCACAATTTTGTGTAGACAGAGGGTAGATCAGTTAGAAAAGGGACTAGACCAGTATGGCAATAACAGTTGAAAATGATCATGCTGGGCTAGAACAGTTGAAAATAGATAGATGAAGTGATATAACTGATACCCTTTAAGTATTTATATTGCAAACCACAATGCCCAAAAGGAAAGAGAGAGGAGAGGAAGAAAAGAAGAAGAAGAAGAAGAAGAAGAAGAGGAGGAGGAGGAGAGGAGGAGGAGGAGGAAGAGAAGGAGGAGAAGGAGAAGGAGAAGGAGAAGGAGAAGGAGAAGGAGAAGGAGAAGGAGAAGGAGAAGGAGAAGGAGAAGGAGAAGGAGAAGGAGAAGGAGAAGGAGAAGGAGAAGGAGAAGAAGAAGAAGAAGAAGAAGAAGAAGAAGAAGAAGAAGAAGAAGAAGAAGAAGAAGAAGAAGAAGAAGAAGAAGAAGAAGAAGAAGAAGAAGAAGAAGAAGAAGAAGAAGAAGAAGAAGAAAGTACCTGCTATAAAGGAAGATTGGGGGATGGTGGGGGTGAAAGGAAACTGGGGAATTGGTGCTGGAAAATGTATACCAGTGGAGGGATCAGAGTTGGAAAATTGCATGACTGAAATCCAATCAGGAACAGTGGAAAATTGTATGATTGAAAGCTGATCATGAACAGCTTTGTAATGGTCTATCTCACAGTAATTCATTAAAAATTTTTGAATAATATTGGTATGTATTCTTTGATATGCATCTTTCTTGAATTTCCAGTGGAAAATATGAAAACGTTATAATTTGACGACTGTCATTTTATATGCAATGTCAAAAATAGTAATATAAATTTGTAATTTTATTTCATTAGTATTCACTAATGAACTTTTTAAAAATTGCTACATAAAATAAGAATAGAAAACTCAGAGGGAAAAATTATTTGCATATCCGTACTTGTTAAAAAATATTGTATCCAGAATAAAAATTGACATTTTCGAGTCTCAATATTAGGAAAATTATATAGTTGGTAAAAACATTCACTTACTAAAAAATATGTATAAGGTAAAAAAGCACTTGAAAGAATGTTTGACATCCAAATTCATACGAAAAAAGCAAATTAAATCTTAAAATGTGGATATTGTTTCATACACTGATGGTTAATGCTTGAATGTAATTTATTCAACACAAATTTCAGAGCAATGTGAATGTGTTCATGAAATACCATTATGCACCCATCAAAATGTCTAAAACTAATATATGAACCATATCAAATATTGAAAAGCATATGAAGAAACTGGAATATTCATTACTACTACTGAAAGTACAAAGTGACCTGACACTTTGGAAAATATTTGGCAGATATTTACAAGGCTAAATGTATGTCTACTATATAATCCATGCCTTCCACAAATGGGAGGGTATCTAAGTGGAATTAAATAATGTGTTAATAAATTGATATAGCGATGTACATATGTGTATATTTATATATAAAATGACATATATGTACATATGTATAAATGATGTTTAATAAAATCACATATATGTATGCATGTGTGTTTGCACATGTATATTTGTGTATGTATAACAGTTGTATTTGTAATAGTTTAAAATTTATAATAATAAAAATTGGAACCTAGAAAATGTCCATCAACAGCTGAATGAATAGACAAATGTTCTATATTCATCCATTAAGCACCGCCCAGCAATAAAAAAGAAACTGTCATAGCACATTGAAAAAATATGGTCTACTCAAAATGATTCTCTGAATAAATAGGAAAGACAAAAAATAACTATTAACTTTATTATACCATTTTAAAAATTGTCAGAATCATTCTGACGGTGTTACTGTGAGTTGCCAGGGCCATACTCAGTGGTACTCAGGACTGTTCTAGGGATCAGTCCAGGGCCTTAGACATGCAAGACAGATGCTCTGTCTTTTGAGTCATATTCAAGTCTTCCACAATCTATTTTTATAGTATGCTACATCCAGTAAGTAGTTATTGGAGAGTGGATCATTGTCCACATAATCTTTCCAAGAAAGGTACAGTTGGTGGAAGAAGGGGGAATACAAGTAAAGGATTACAAAGAGATGCAAAGAAACTACTGGTGTAATGGAAATATCCATAATAGTTATTGAAGATGACTTCACCGTAATGTGTCAACTATATCATACTCTATTGAATATTATCATTAATTATATTGAATTATATCATATGTTCCTGGTGTATGTAATTGAAAATCATGTACATTCAATGTATCCAGTTCACCACTAAAAATCTACTTTTATACTTCAACATGCAATTATCTACTCTAAAATTTACATGGAGTTACATACCATTATATCACAATAAAGTCATTAAAACTAAGATTGCTTACCCAGACTGAAAGAGGCAGTAAAAGCTTCAGTAATTTACAATATGATCACTTTTCTCCCCACCCCTAGTTACATCCTTCTAGCAAGATATAAGAAAAATTGCTACCTAGAATACAGTTTTAATAGCAGAATGAACCTGGTGTAGTAAACTCCTCCTTTTGGACTTTGATTATAAACAACAGCAACAACAGGTATAGTCCAGCAAGTAAGGTGCTTGCCTGGCAGGCAGTTAAACTGGGTTTGATCCCTAGAATCAATATGGTCCCCTGAGTACTGTCCCTGAGTAGAGCACAGAGCCAGTAGTAATCCCAGAGCACTGCTTGGTATGACCCCAAACATTAAAAAAAAGGAAGCTATCCAGAAAGCAATTACTAACATTAAGACATTAAAATGTCAAGAGTTTATATGGAAGTTCTTATAATTATAAAAAGAATCAGATATGGGGCTGGAGCAATAGCACAGTGGATAGGGCATTTGCCTTGCACATGGCCAACCTGGGTTTGATCTCCTGCATCCCATATGATCCCTGAGTACTTCCAGGATAAATTCCTGAGTGCAGAGCCAGGAATAATCCCTGAGCCAGGAATAATTTGTTGGTATGACCCAAAATGCAATAAATAAATAGATAACTAAATAAATAAATAAGCGCCTAAATAAATAAATACATACATACATAAAACAAAATCATATGTTTAGTTACTCCTTCCTCAGCCTGACTCTTGCCAGAAGTTGATGGGTTAATTTTCTATAAAAGTTGATAGGTATATAGATCACGATCATGATCACGATCTTCCCGTTGATCATCTATTTCCTAGAGCGGGCACCAGTAATATCTCCATATGTCTTGTCGCATGCCAGTAGAGCCAGGGGCATCGGCTTGCTACAGGAGGTATATAGATAGGAGTAAAAATAAAATATTTAATAACAATAAATCTGAAATAAAATTATTTCAAACAGATTATTAATATATTTTTGTGAGCCCCACATTCAGTTGTGTGATTGCATGGGTGTGAGTGACAACTTAGAAAGCTGGTTATAGGGTTGTCTGCCAAAGACACACCACCTGCAGTTACAAAACGCACTGCAGACACACAAGTGCACACTCTGACACTTGCTATAACTGTGTGTAGTGTACATGTGCAGCAAGAGAGGCGACTCTTCATTCAAAAGAATGATTTTCTAGAAAGGGAGGTCCATCGTGTCATCAGCCCTCCCTCCAGCAACTTGGTACCATGGCAATGGCTGGTAAAGAGCTCACTGCCTGAGAAAACATAAATAATTTTCTATTTTTCCATTTTAACATTTTTAGCTTTTATTAAAGCTAAATTTCTTGTTATAGCATTTTGTTAGTCTAATGACTTTTTTACATGTTGGCACAGTGATTATAAAGTATTTAAAACTGTGTTCCAGGTATTCAATATACCCCTCTCCAAAACTACCACCAGGGTAAAAAGTTCCTCCACCAATGACTCAGGGTTCCCTCTCTTTCTGCACACTGCTTCCTTAACAAACGAATCCTTTATTTAAAAAACTTAATAAAATTTGGGTTATTTGTTTACAGTATGTTAATTTTTATAGCTTGATGTACAATTACCTCACCTTTAAGCCACAGATTTTTTTTCTTGCTGTTTTTTTAAGTATTTTATTATACCACCGTGAGATATACAAATAAAAAGATATACAATTAAAAAGTTCATGTTTGGGTTTTGGTCATACAGTGTTTCAGCACCAGTCCCTCCACCAGTGCCCATCTCTATACAAATAAAAAGATATACAATTAAAAAGTTCATGTTTGGGTTTTGGTCATACAGTGTTTCAGCACCCGTCCCTCCACCAGTGCCCATCTCCCACCAACAACATCCCGGTTCCCTCCCCCCTTCCCCAGCCCTGCTCCATGGCAGGTTCTTTATTTCTTTGCCTTTCTCTCTCTTTCTCTTTTCCTTCCCTTCCGGACTAGTGGATTACAGAACATACATTAAAAGGTTGTCATGTGAATCCTTTTGCCTCGATTTAATGCTCAGTTCTAGGTTGGCATTAGTACCCTCGACTATTATTAGCACCCTGTTCCATTTTCTGTCTTTCCTAAACTCTGACTCCCACACGTTTGTGATAATTTCCACCTTTGACAAGACCTCCCGATATACGCTTCACTTGACCTTGGATATTGGTATCATAATATGTACATATATATTTATGCCATGCAAAGAAATACAGTCATTCTGTATCTGTCTCTCTCCTTCTGGCTAATTTCGCTCAACATAATCTTCTCCATGTCCATCCATTTATAGGCAAATTTTATAACTTCATTTTTCCTAAGAGCTGCATAGTATTCCATTGTGTAGATGTACCAAAGCTTCTTTATCCAGTCATCGATTTTCGGGCACTCTGGTTGCTTCCAGATTCTGGCTATTATGAATAATGCTGCTATGAACATAAAAGTAGGGATGGTGTTTCCGCTGCGTATTTTTGGTTTCCCAGAGTAGACCTCCCAGGAGTGGTATGGCTGGGTCAAATGGGAGTTCAATTTGTAGTCTTTGGAGGAAAGTCCATATTGTTTTCCAGAAAGGCTGTACCAGCCGGCATTCCCACCAACAATGGATGAGTGTTCCCCTTTTCCCCACATCCACGCCAGCACTTGTTGTTCTTGCTCTTTTGAATATGTGCCAGTCTCTGTGGTGTAAAGTGGTATCTCATTGTTTTTTTGATTTGCATCTCTCTGATGATTAGTGATGATGAGCATTTTTTCATATGTTTTTTGGCCATTCGAATTTCTTCCTTGCTGAAGTTTCTGTTCATTTCTTCTCCCCATTTTTTGATGGGGTTGTTTGTTTTCTTCTTGTAAAGTTCTACCAGTGCCTGATATATCCTGGATATTAACCCCTTATCAGATGGGTATTGGGTGAATATTCTTTCCCATTCTGTGGACTGCTTTTGTATCTTAGTCACTGTTTCTTTTGAGGTGCAGAAGCTTTTTAGTTTCATGTAGTCCCATGTGTTTATCTTTTCTTCTAGTTGCTTTGTTAGTGATGTTTCATCTTTGAAGATGCCTTTAGCTTCAATGTCGTGGAGGGTTTTTCCTATATTTTCTTCAATGTACTTTATGGATTCAAGTCTGATATTGAGATCTTTAATCCATTTTGGTCTGATTTTTGTGCATGGTGTTAGACACAGGTCCAAATTCATTTTTTACATGTTGCTGCCCAGTTTTCCCAACACCACTTGCTGAAGAGGCTTTCCTTACTCCATCTTAGACTCATTGCACCTTTATCAAAGATTACATGATCATGTGTTTGAGGTTGGGTGTCAGGATACTCAATTCTATTCCATAGGTCCACAGGTCTGTTTTTATTCCAATACCATGCTGTTTTAATTACTACTGCCTTGTAGTACAGTTTGAAGTTGGGAAAGGTGATGCCTCCCATCTTCTTTTCCCCGAGGATTGCTTTAGCTATCCTTGGGGGTTTATTGTTCCATACAAATTTCAGGAGCGTTTGGTCAATTTATTTGAAGAATGTCATCGGTATCCTCATAGGGACTGCATTGAATCTGTACAGAGCTCTAGGGAGTATTACCATTTTGACAATGTTGATTCTCCCCATCCATGAACAGGGAATGTGTTTCCATTTCCTTGTGTCCTCTTTTATCTCTTGGAGCAGTGTCTTGTAGTTTTCTTTGTACAGGTCCTTTACATACTTGGGTAAGTTGATTCCTAGGTATTTGATTTTCTGTGGCACAATTGTGAATGGAATAGTTTCCTTAATATCCTTTTCTTCTCTTTCGTTATTTGTATATAGGAAAGCCACTGACTTTTGGGTGTTGATTTTGTATCCTGCCACTCTACTATATGTGTCTATTGTTTCTAGGAGTTTTTTGGTAGAGAGTTTAGGGTTCTCTAGGTAGAATATCATGTCATCTGCAAATAATGATAGCTTGACTTCTTCCTTGCCTATCCTGATGCCCTTAATGTCCTTTTCTTCTCTGATTGCTATGGCAAGTACTTCCAGTACTATATTGAATAAAAGAGGTGAGAGGGGGGCAACCTTGTCTTGTCCCTGATCTCAGGGGAAGGCTTTCAACTTTTCCCCATTTAGAATGATGCTTGCTGTGGGCTTTTGGTAGATGGCTGTAACTATCTTGAGGAAAGTCCCTTCAATTCCCATTTTCTGGAGCGTTTTAATCATGAACGGGTGCTGGATCTTGTCAAATGCTTTTTCTGCGTCTATTGAAAGGATCATATGGTTTTTATTTTTCTTTTATTGATATGATGTATTATGTTGATTGACTTGCGAATGTTGAACCATCCTTGCATTCCCGGGATGAATCCTACTTGGTCATGATGTATAATCTTCTTGATGAGTCTTTGGATTCTGTTTGCTAGTATTTTGTTGAAGATCTTAGCATCCGTGTTCATCAGGGAGATTGGTCTGTAGTTTTCTTTCTTTGTGTTGTCTCTCCCTGCTTTGGGTATCAGGGTGATATGTGCCTCGTAGAAGCTGTTTGGGAGTTTTTCTGTTTCTTCTATTTCCTGGACGAGCTTGAAAAGGACTGGCAGTAGGTCCTCCTTAAAGGTTTGGTAGAGTTCACTAGGGAATCCGTCTGGACCTGGGCTTTTGTGTTTGGGCAGACTTTTAATTACTGTTTCTATTTCCTCGATGGTGATGGATTTATTCAGGTATTGGAGGTCTTCTTGTTTCAGCCATGGGAGGTTATAGGACTTCAGGAATTGATCCATTTCTTCTAGATTCTCATGTTTCACGGCATACAGGTTCTCAAAGTAATCTCTGATGATCTTTTGGATTTCTGTGGTTTCTGTTGTGATGTCACCCTTTTTATTTCTGATTCTGTTTATTTGGGTTTTCTCTTTCCCTGTCCTTACAAGTTTTGCCAATGGTTTGTCAATCTTGTTTATTTTTTTCAAAAAACCAGCTCCTGGTTTCATTAATCTTTTGGATTTTCTTTTTGGTTTCCAACTCATTGATTTCCTCTCTAAGTTTTATTATTTCCTTTTTCTGCCTGGGTTGGGCTCCTTTTGTTGGTCTTTTTTCTAATGTCTTCAGCTGTGTAGTCAGGTTATTTATGTAAGCCACAGATTTTTTTATTTGAGTTTTTTATTTAAACTTTATTTAAACATTGTGATTTACAAATTTGTTTACAGTACAGTTGTTTCAAATTGAATATAGCCTTCTTAAATGAAAATAATCACCTTTCATGTTCTTTTAATTTTTAAATTTAATATTTTATTATACCACAGTGAGATATACAATTCCAAAGAAGTTCATCTTTGGGTTACTGTCATAAAGTGTTCCAGTACCCATCCCGCCACCAGTGCCCATTTCCCACCACCAATGCCCCTGGTCCTCTCCCCTCCCGAGCCTGCCTCTATGGCATGTTTATTATCTCTTTCTCTGTCTTTTTTTCTCTCTTCCTTCTCTTACACATTATGGATTACAACACACATTTATTATCATGTGTATGTTTTTGCCTGTATTTAATGCTTAGTTTAAGTTGGTATTAGCACTTTTGACAATTATTAGCACTCTGTTCCCTTCTCTGTCTTACCAATCCTCTGACTCCCACATGTATGTATAATTTTCACTTTTAGTAAGACCTCTTGATCCATATTTCACCTGACCTTGAATATAGGTATCATAATATGTGTATACATATATATATATTATATATATATATATATATATGCCATGAATATAAATGCAGTCATTCTTTTTCCTTCTGGCTAATTTCACTCAACATGATCCTCTCCATGTCCATCCATTTATAGGTAAATTTCACAACTTCATTTTTCCTAACAGTGGCATAGTATTCCATTGTGTAGATGTACCAACGTTTCTTTATTCAGTCATCAGTTCTAGGGCATTCTGGTTGTTTTTAGATTCTGGCTATTGTGAATAGTGCTTCTAAAAAATAAAGGTGGAGATGGTGTTTCTGCTGTGCGTTTTGGCTTCCCAGGGTATGTTTCCAAGAGAGGTATGGCTGAGTCAAATGGGAGCTCTATGTCTAATCTTTGGAGGAATGTCCATATTGTTTTCCAAAAAGGCTGTACTAGGTCGACATTCCCACCAACAATCGATGAGAGTCCCTTTTTCCTCGCATCCACGCCAGCACTTGTTGTTCCTGCTCTTTTGGATATGCACCAGTTCTGTGATGTGAGATATCTTATTGTTGTTTTGATTTGCATCTCTCTGATGATTAATGATGATGAGCATTTTTTCATATGTCTTTTGGCCATTTGAATTTCTTCCTTGTCAAAGGTTCTTTTCATTTCTTCTCCCCATTTTTGATGGGGTTGGCTGTATTTCTCTTGTAAAGTTCTACCAGTGCCTGATATATCCTGGATATTAGCCCCTTATCAGATGGGTATTGGGTGAATATTATTTCCCATTTTGTGGACTGTCTTTGTATCTTGGTCACTGTTTCTTTTGAGGTGCAGAAGCTTTTTAGATTCATATATTTATCTTTGCTTCCCTATTGCTCTGTTGTGGTGTTCATCTTTGAAGATGTGTTTAGCTTCAATGCCATGGAGGGTTTTTCCTATATTTTCTTCAACATACTTTAAGGATTCAGGTCTGATATTGAGCTCTTTCATCCATTTTGATCTGAGCTTTGTGCATGGTGTTAGAGGTCCAAATTCATTTTTTTACATGCAGCTGCCTAGTTTTCCAAGCACCACTTGTTGAAGAGGCTTTCCTTGCTCCATTTTGGACTCTTTGCATCTTTATCGAAGACTAAATGATCAATGTGTTTGAGGATGGGTGCCAGGATACTCAACTCTATTCCATAGGTCCACAGGTTTGTTTTTATTCCAATACCATGCTGTTGCAATTACTAGTGCTTTGTATTACAGTTTGAAGTTGGCAAAGGTGATACCTCCCATCTTCTTTTTCCCAAGGATTGTTTTAGCTATACATGGGGATTTATTATTCCTTAAAAATTCCAGGGGCCGGAGCGATAGCCCAGTGGGTAGGGTGTTTGCCTTGCATGCGGCCGGCCAGTGCCGGCCGGGTTCGATCCCGGCATCCCATATGGTCCCCGAGCACTGCCAGGAGTAATTCCTGAGTGTAGAACCAGGAGAAACCCCTGAGCATTGCCGGATGTGACCCAAAAAAGCAAATAAATAAATAAATAAATAAATAAAATGTAAAAAAAAAAATTCCAGGAGTGTTTGGTCAATTTGTTTGAAGAATGTCATGGGTATCCTTATAGGACCGCATTGAATCTGTACAAAGCTCTATGGAGTATAACCATTTTGACAATTTTGATTCTCTACATCCATAAGAGGGAATGTGTTCCATTTCCTTTTGTCCTCTTTATTTCTTGAAGCAGTGTCTTGTCGATTTCTTTGTTCAGGTCCTTTACACACTTGGTTAAGCTGATTCCTAGGTATTGATTTTCTGTGGTACAATCGTGATTGAAATCGCTTTCTTAATATCCCTTTCCTCTCTGTCATTATTTGTACATAGGAAAGCCAGCAACTTTTGGGTATTGATTTTGTACCCCACCACTCTACTATAAGTATCTATTGTTTCTAGGAGTTTTTGCTATAGAGTTTAGAGTTCTCTAGGTATAATATATCATCTGCGAAAAATGATAGATTGACTTCTTCCTTGCCTATCTGGATGCCCTTAATGTTCTTTTCTTCTCTGATTGCTATGGCAAGTACTTCCAATAAAAGAGGTGAGAGTGGGCAACTCTCACCTCTTAAACCATGGAATTACCCTAGACCCTTGATGAAGGACTGTTATCATCAGTTCACGTTCTCTTTCATTAGGGTTAAAGTAACTCTAGAAGTTGTTTTTTGCTCAAATGTGCTGTACAAATAATAAGTTTTGGAAATAATCTAAGTTATTTTGTCTATTTTGACATTGAGCATTTGACAAAAAACAAATAACAGCAGTAAACTTGCAGTAAATCTCTAGCAATCTATGCCAACTCTTGACTAACACTTGGCTTCAGTCTCTCTTCACTCCTAATTTTATAGTTTATATTACATAATTGAGGAAGTCACATCTGAAACTTCTTCCACTTTCACTGTATTAATAGAAACACTATGAAAAAATCTGTAAGAAGAGAATTATCCAAGAAATTATATAAGACAATTTTCTAAACTAAAAGACATGATAATTCCTAATTTAAAGTACCTAATTTAACATACACTGAATGTTTAGAATAATTAATTTAAAAGGACCCAAAGAAAGACACACATTGTGTGAAACATTAGATCATTGCAGGTAAAAAAAAATAAAGCATTTTTAAAAAAGGATTTCAGATACTTTTATTGAGATGATATTCAGGACTATATTCTACTAACCCTTTTAGAACAATCTGAAAATTTAAAAAAATATAAGTTCTAATAGCTGCAATGCATTACATCCATTCACTAGAAACTTTATATTTAACAAAATTTATTCCTGGAAATAATAGGATTCTTGGTGAATAACATGGTTCTAATCAAAATTGATTTTAAAAAATCTATGTATATTTTTTAATTTAGTAATACTGTTTGTTAGAGACATGGTAAATTTTTCTTAAGTGCATCAATCAACTTTGAGGCAAAAGAGATGTATTAAGGTGCTGGTCTATATTATTTGCATGTAGAATCCCTGGGTTCGGTTGAGGCCAAAAGTGAAAGAAAAATCGGGACATCAGTTGTCTTATGCTAGATCATGATTGTTTCCTCATTAATTTTGTTTCATGTTTTGATTTTTTCTAAATTCTGGTTTTAATATGTGCTTAAATTTTTAGCACAGAATATTAGATTGTGTGTATGTATTTTCATGTGTGTGTGTTTGTGTGTGTACTGCTTCACAGTGATTGCCAATAAATAATTTTTTCACTGAAATCATTTCCCTGAGTGAACTTAACTTCACTAACAGATACCACCTGCTAGGTTCAGTTACAGCTTTTTCTGAAGCTTAATGACAATTTATTTTAATTTACCAGTTTTTAATGAAAAGTAATGTAGGAGTTAAAACTGAAATAAGAGTACATTGGTACTATAATTGGCTTCAAACCTACCAATTAAACATTATATAATTAAAGTTTTATGTGTTTTTAATTGTACCTTCAATAAGAGAAGAGTACAGTCTGTCTGTTAATGATATAATGAATTATTTAACTATTGAATTCAGTCCTAAATTTCATGGATTTTAATTACTGGAGAAAAACAAACAAATGACCAGGAAAGTGTACAGATAAAATATGATTAAGAGACCCCTGTGTTTGTACTTCTCAGAGAAAAACCTCTAACCATAGGAAAGTACTTGTATAATTATAAAGAATTTAAAGTTATAATTAGTACTGATCACAGTATAGACATTAAAAGGCTCATGAGAAAATAACTCAAAGTCTGAGTGCATAGACTAGAAACTATTGTACAGAAATAAAAATTATCAGTCATCTAGCAATTCGAAATATGTCCTTAGTAATGATTTAAATTTGGCCAAAATCAAAGGAGTGAATTGACTATTTTTCATTCGCAAAATAAAAGTTCATCTCTGAAATTTTCCTAATGCTAATGGCAATTTACAAAGTCTAGATGATATGAGAAAGGGCAGTTAACCCATTCCTGCCTGAGAACAGAGAAGCTCCAGGGAAACTTGCAATTATTCATCCATCCAACCTGCCTCCCATTCACGAGCCTCTCTTGTTGAAGTGCTGAACCAGGTACTGGCAGTACATGGATGTGAATAAAATGTCAGCTGGGTTGGCTTCACACAGAGAACACAGGTACATCCAGTCCTATCATAAATATCATAAATAATTCTTCATCTCCTACTCTAATTTACCTAAAGATCTAGATTTGCAGATTTACAGTGACTTTGGAGGTAATAACCTAAAAAATAATTTGGTTTCTTTAAGTTGCAACCAAGTAACCTTTATTTTACAATCTTCTGTATTATCTTCGATGTGATATTCATATCACTGTGCTTGGGGGAGAAAAGACCTTGTAATTCTTTTGACAAGCCTAGCAGCTGCAACTTTATTATGAAACCACTGTGAATCCCATATCTTCTGTCATTAAAGCATACTGTGAAATGATTCAGTGGCAAGTTTTGAAAGAGATGAGGAAAACATTGGCAGAAAGGGAGTGATGATGATATATGATTTGGTGATCCCCAAATTGTTAAAGTAGATAATAAGACTACTACAATTCCCTTGATAAACTCAATTCTCTGGGTCTCCCGCTGGCTGCATTCATTGTATCTGCTGGGAACATTGCCTTAATGATATCTTGAAGACTTGATACTCCATAGACTTGGCACTGTGCCCATGGGGTGATCTGTGCCTCGCCAGAGCAGACAGAGCTTTCAGAAATAAGGAGAATGTCAGTTGAGTCTGGTGTGAGGAAGGTATGCAAATGCCACTACATGTTCCTGTTCTTCATCATTTTTCATTTTCCCATATACTTCTCAGGTTTGGAGTCATTTATTAGCGATAGAGTAGTAAATTGGAGGCAGCTGCTCTAAGAAAAATCAGGCTCACTAGATGAGGTTGATGGGCCTCTCTAGTTCAAAGAATTAGAACCAGTAAAATTAAGAACCCAAATTCCCTATCTGACCCTTTTATTGCACTGAATTTTTAATATCATTAGAAATTTTCTTTCCTGATGTTGGTTTATTTCTAGGAAAGTTCTCACCTCAATGTAATGGTTTTGATTCTTCTTCCCTTTAAGTTTCACAAATAGACTTGGTTTCACTCCATCTGGACCTTATGTTTCACATCGAGTTATCCCATTACTTTTGCACATCAAACAAAAATCTTCATCCATCAGATCCCAGCCACATTTCTTCCTTCTTTGACTTCCATAGACTTTCAACAAAATATAACAATCATTTTTGGAGTTTTCAGCATTGCGTTTGCACTATTTAGGGTGACCCTCTGGGTGCTTCTTCCTTGCCTATCCCATAACTGTGGTTGTGTGTTTCCCCCTATGTTCCCAGAAGTTAGTAGGCTATTGCCTGTGTACCAAATCTGCCCCACTACCTCTCATTATAAATCAATTTTTATGGAACTTAGACATACTCATGTGTTTACACTTTTCTGTGACTACTAAAATGAGATAACCAAGTTGAGTATTTGTAGAGGTAGCAGAAAAACCTTGCAGAGCTCTGAATCAAACAAAGGTTGCTTCAGACTTTTGCAAAATCATATGTATATTAAAATTTAGGATTAAGAAGGTGTAGGACCAAAATTGTGGGTTGTTGTGGTCTCTGGCCTGTACTGTCCTGAAGCTGTGGAGCAACCACTGCTAGCCAAGGGCACCTCTGCAGGAGAGGTTTGGGTGGGTGATGCAGCAGCTCAAAGACGTTAATGTTCATGGGTCCTGTGATTTAAAAGAGGCTATCACTGTGGGTCTCCTTAGTACAAATGTGTCAAGGACTCCAGCCCTTGACCGATCCCATGCTGTCTGTGACCTCTTTCTGGGTCCCCCAGAAAAGAAGCCCCCAAAACCCCTCTTGAATCCAAGGCATGCCCATAAAGATACAGAAAACTGCCACTGTCCTGTTATCATTCAACTGTGTCAAGGGCACCAGTCCCCAATCTGCCCCATCTGCAACCTCTTTCTGAGTCCCTGGATCTAGAAAGCTCCTCCCAAACCCACTCAAATCAAAACCATGAAGATGCAAATGCTTCTTGCGAGATAACACCACCCCTGATCCCAACTATTTAAAGAGGCCTTGGGTTTTATATATTTCCTCAAATATATCTACTTTAGCCCTTTTATACAAACAGATGTATTAGACACTGAATTGTACAACTATACTAAGGGTACAAATATTATTAGACTAATAGATTCTAAAGAGTATTCTTTGCTTAAGAAAATAACAAGTTTGATCAGACCTCAGATATCTGGCATCTGAAACTAAAATTGCAGCACCCACAAATATTTAGGAACAATAGTGAAACAAGGATTTCACCTTCTCTGGCAGATAGGGAGAGAAGTCCTGGTAAATCACAGCTCAAACCCTCAAGCATCATAGATGGGGAATCCAAATCAATGCTCTATACAATGGCCATTGAATTAAAGAAATCACTGGAAGAAAAATTTAACCAAGTTATAGATGAATTGATTCAGAGTATCAAAGAGACCATACAAATGGAATTGAAAAAGTTAAAAATACAATCACAAGTCTCAGCAACACAATTAAACAATGCAGAGAACTGTATGAGAGACACTGGAAAGAAAGTACTAGCCATTGCTAATAATAAAGCAAAGTAAACAAATGGAAGAGAATGTAATATTCTTGATAGATAATAGCAAAAAAGTAATCCTCAAATCATAGGAATACCAGAAGAAGAGGAAAAAGATAAAGGGGAACAATAGTTGGTCAAAGAAATAATAGCTGAGAACTTTCCTGATATTTTGATAGAGGCTCCTAGACAGATTCCAGAAGCCTAAAGAGTACCAAACAGTGGCCGGAGCGATAGTTCAGTGGGTAGGGCGTTTGCCTTGCAGCAGCCGACCGGGGTTCCGTACAGTTCCAGTAGTGATTCCTGAAGCAGAGCCAGGAGTAACCCTGAGCATCACTGGGTGTGACCAAAAAAGAAAAAAAAAGATAATCACAAGACTCAAACAAAAGAACACCCAGATACATAGTGATCAGAATGGTAAACCTAAAAGCACATCTCAAAAATCTGGAAAGAAACAAAAAGATAATATAAATCTAAAAATTAGCAGAAGGGAACAAATAATAAAAAAAACTTAGAAGAAATCAACATAGGATTCAAGAAAGCAATTCAAAGAATCAATGAAAGCAAAGGATTGTTCTTCAAAAATATTTAATGATGGATAGACCTTTAGCAAGACTCAAGAGCAAAAATAGAGAGAAAATGTTCCGATAAACTGGATCAGATATGAAAAGGAAGAAACTGAAATAGATACTTCAGAAATTAAAACTATAAAGAAAGGTCACTATGAACAATTTTATGCTCTTAAGCTGGAGAACTTAGAAGAAATGGATAGATCCTTAGAGTCATGTAATCTTCCAAAGATAAATGAGGAAGAAGTATAAAGCCTAAACAGAATGATTACAAGCAAGGAAATTGAAATAGTAATTAAGAATTTCTCCAAGAACAAAAGTCCCTGTCCAGGTGAGATTTACTGCCTATACTTCTTAAATTCTTCCAAAATATCAAAGTCACAGGAATCCATCTTAAGACCTTCTATGAAACAATGTTACACTAATACCCAAAGCAGGCAGAGACACTTCTAGTAAAGAAAATTTCAGATCTCCCTGATGTATATTGATGCCGAAATCCTTAACAAAATCTTAGCTAAACAAATCCAACAACATATCAAAGAAATAATATATCCTAATAAAGTGGGATTCATCCCAGGTATGCAAGGTTGGTTCAAAATATACATATAAATTAATATACCACATTAATAAAAGGAAAAATAAAAATCATATGTTTATCTTACTTCATGCAGAAAAGCCTTTGTCAAGATCCAAAATCCATTCGTGATAGAAACTCCCAACAAAATTAATGAAAGGAACCTTCCTCAGTAATCTATAACAAGACCATACCCAGTATCATTGTTAAAAGTGAAGAACTGAAAAAAATTCCTTCTGAGATCAGGTGCAGGACAGGGTACCCACTCTTTCCACTTCTACTCAGCATAGTATTTTACATCCTGACTTCAGCAATCAGACATTAAAAACAAAGCAAAGGGATCCAAATAAGAAAAGAACACCAATTTCACTATTTTCAGATAACATGATAATATTCATAGACAACCCTAATGAGTTCACAAAATAACTCCTAGAAACAACAAACCAATATATCAAAGTGGCCTACTACAAAAGCATACACAAAAATTGGTCACATTGTTATATATGAATCAGGAGAAAATGATCAAGGAGACTCTCCATTTAAAATACTACCCAAATATATCAAGTAACTAGTAATGAACTTAACAAGAAACATGGGGCATCTATACCACAATTATTTTTAATAACCTAAGAGATAGAACACCTTAGTAAATGGAAAAATATCCTTTGTTTATGAATTGGAAGAAACAATATTATTAAAATGCTGTCCTACATAATTACATAGATTCAATGCAAACTCCATGCACATTCATGTGACATTCTTCCAGGTTCTAGTAAAGTCAATAATAAAACTTGTATTGAATCACAAAATAATACAAATTGCCAAAACCATACTAAACAGTAAGATATTGGAGATATTTCATTATCTAATTTGTAACTGTGTTATAAAGCTATAGTGATCAAAACTGAAATAAAGGTAGACGTTCTGGTCAATGGGTTAGAATCAAATACACTAGGATGAAGTCCCACATATGTGGACAGTTAATTATCAATATGGGATATGAACATAAAATATAAAAAAGGTAGGCTCTTCAACAAATGGTGCTGGGAAAAATGGACAACTACAAGTAAGAAATTAAATATCTTACACCTCACACAAAAGTCAAGTCAAAGTAGATCAAACACCTTGAGATCTGAACAGAAATTATAAAGTATATCGAGGAAAATACAGTATTTCAATATTTGGCCTAAAAAGGTGTTTTCAATGATTTGCTACCATAGGCAAAGGTGACACATTCTAATATAAAAAAATGGGTCTGCATAAAATTAAGAAGACTTGTGTGGCAAAAGAAACATGGGCTAAAACTAAAGGACAGCTGACTGAATGGGAAAAAGTACTTTCTTCACACATCAGATAAAGGTTTGATATTCAAGATACATAAAATACTCACAAAGATCAACAAAAAAATCCAAAAAAGTCCTATCAAAACATGGGGCAAGGAAATGAATAGATGCTTCTTAGAGGCATCCTATTCAAGTCAGGCAGATGGTCAGTAGGCACATGAAAATTTCTCAGCATCGCTTATCATTAGAGAAATACAAATCAAGAAGACGAGATACCAGACGAGATACCATTTGAAATCGATGAGAATGGCACATATCAAAAATAGTAGGAACTGGGGCCAGAGCGATAGCCCAGCGGGTAGGGCGTTTGCCTTGCATGCGTCCTCCCTGTGCCAGCCTGGGGTTCGATCCTCACATCCCATATGGTCCCCTGAGCACCGCCAGGAGTAATTCCTGAGTGCAGAGCAAGGAATAACCCCTGAACATCGCCGGTGTGACCCAAAAAAGCAAAAAATAAAAAATAGTAGGAACAATATTGGCAGAGATGTGTTGAAAAAGAAACTCTTATCCATTTCTGGTGGGAATGCTGTCTGGTACAACCCCTGTGGATAGCAATACAAAGAGTTCTCAGTAAACTTAGAATTGAACTGCCATATGACACAACAATACCACTTTGAACATCTACCCCAGTGTCATAAAAACATTCTATATAAAGGACATTGGCACACCATTGTTCATTGCTATACTCAGTACAATAATTCAAGATCACGGGCAACTTAGGTGCCCAACGACTGATGAATGGATTATGAAAGTGTGGCATACATGCACAATGCAATACAAAGCAGCTGCAAGGAACAGTAAAGTCATGCAATTTGCTGAAACTGGAAGATATCATGTTGAGTGAAGTAAACCAGAAGAAAGACAAACACAGAATGATCTCACTGCCTGTGGCATATAGATACTGAATGAGGAAAATTAGTAATAGGGGCAGGGTTGCCTAGGTCACCCAACTCCAGTGTTTAGAAAGGACAGAGAAGGAAAGAAATTGAGGGGGAAGAAGAGAACTGAAAGTGATGGGTGAGCAGGCATCATGGCTTCAGTTATACTGTGATATGGGTGAGCAGTTTAGCTGCATATCCCAAATACAGACTCAACAAAACTAAAAACATGAGATCTAAGATGCAGCCATTCACATATCCAAAAGAGTAAGAACAAATGCTGGCATGAATGCAGGGGAGAAAGGAACTCTCATCCATTGTTGGTAGGAATGTTCACTGGTACAGCCTTTTTGAAAACAATATGGACATTCCTCCAAAGACTAGAAATTGAACGCCCATTTGGCTGAACCATACCACTCCTGGGAATATAGCCTGGGAAGTCCAAAACACACAGCAGCAACACCATCTACACTTTTATTTTCATAGCAGCACCTCTCACAATAGCCAGAATCTGAAAACAACCCAAACTGATGACTGGATAAAGAAACTTTGGTACATCTACACAATGGAATACTATGCAGCTGTTAGGAAAAATGAAGTTATTGAATTTACCTGTAAGTGTATGGACATGGAGAGGATCATGTTGAGTAAAATTAGCCAGAAGAAAAAATAAATGTCGATAAATTACTGCATTTATTTGCATGACAAAAAATACATATGCATATATATACATATATATTATGATAGCAATATCCAATGTCAGGCAAAACATGAATCAGGAGGTCTTGTCAACAGGTGGAATCTACCACAAACGTGTGGGAATCAGAGGTTAGGCAAGACAGAGAAGGGAAGAGTGAACTAATAATTGTCAAAAATGATAATACCAACCTAGAACTGTGCACTGATATAGGCAAAAAAGATACACGTGATAACCTCTAATTGTATGTATTTCAATCCAGAATGTGTAAGAGAAGGAGAAGAGAGAGACAGAGAGAGAGAGAGAGAGAGAGAGAGAGAGAGAGTGATAAAGAACCTGCCATAGAGGCAGGCTAGGGGAGGGGAGGTTTGGGGACATTAGTGGTGGAGAATGGGCACTTGTGGAGGGATGGGTGCTGGAACACATCTTTGTAATTGTATATCTCACAATGGTTCAATAAAATATTTAAAAAAATAAGATGTGGCCATTGAAATTTTGTAATGTTCTTGTCAAGTTCACAAGCAGGGATGGTGTGGGGGATTGGAGTGAAGAGAGAATGTGGGAACACTGGTGGAAGGTAGTTGAGTCCTGTGGTAGGATGGTTCTCAAATATTATATGCGTAAAATTCAACTACCAATAACTTTGTAAATCATGGTTCTTTTATAAAAAAGTTAGCATTTTAATTATTTAAAATATAATGACATTGAGAAATATATAAGTATTACATATATAGTATTAATATGCTTGTACAGTATTACATATATAAGTATTAATATGCTTGTACAAACTATAAAAACATATGTGCAAGTGCACAAATTCAGTCATGTATAGTTATATAAGTGAAGAAATTGCCACTAACCACTTCCATTTAGGTTTTAATTAAAGTGCCAATTCCAAAGACTGATGATTTCCAGGAGTATGATTTAAATCAATAAATATAAAGTCCAGTGGCATTTTGACAGCTGATACTGTGACAGGGAAGCATTATACAAGATTGGCTGGAATAAATTACCTACATGCTAGTTGTTACCTTTGACTCAATTCTTTTTCCCAAATATTTTCTGTAAGAGATGCTTGTTCAGACTGAGATCACATTCAATAAACAAAGATCTATGCCCTCCAATGTTTACCCCTTGAAATTCTACATAAAGCAACAAGAACCCAAAATTGCATATATGAAAGAGTTAATAGACTGACACAAAATAGCACCTTTCCTTTTCAATTCTGTACTGAGGCACCTGGAAGCCCTAAAACAGTAAGCAAAAACTTCCATTCAGGACTAATTTGATCCAATTTCAAGAACCATCATGAATATAGTGATTTCTAATGGTATCAACGTCCCAAAAGACATTGTACTATATCGGATTCTAAAGATAAAGAATAAATCAAAGTGCATTCTCTTTAAATCATCTTTCTATTCCTTCTAAACTTATTTGTATTAAATTAACTTGAAGGAATACCTGAAATAATATTGGCAACATTATAGGATGTATTATAATTTTCATTGCATATTTCACTAATTTTCTATGACCAATGCACACAGGATGACATGAAACTAGCTGCTCTCCAAGTCACAATAGACATATGGAAAAATATAAAGCTTATTCTTGATTTGGGACCAGTTGCTTTCTGAGAATTTCTTGACATCAGTTTATATTCCAAAGATTCCTGCTGTGAAGTTCCATTTTACTGCTTTATAAGTTTAAGAGTCTAAGTGATATACCAAATGTCAGTCAGAATATAAGTCCATTGTCATGAAAAAATGTTCATAATACCTGTGATTTTGAAATTAATAACTTGGTTATACAGTCACGTCTCCTCACTTTGGCCTGACCTTGTTTGTGCTAACCAGCATGATGCTCAGAGTTGACTTCCAACTGTCTGCCAAAAGGGTGATCTTGCATTTATTCAGGTTATCTTTCCCACAACACTCCTTCTGTCCAGCGAACAGCTCAGACCTTTAGAATATGAGATATAATCCTTCTACTAAGTTCATTGGGTCAGTTTGCACCAGAATCCCTCAGGTGCGCTGAAGAGATAAGACAGCATTATAAGGTAATTCTCTTTGAGAGTGCTGCACCTTGGGAAAAAAACTGGAAAAATTTACTATCATGAAATGCTTTTATTTTCCATATTTTGGTACCATCTTAATATGAAATATCATGCTGACACAGATTGTTTCCAACTCCTTTGTAAGGATGTATTTGCTTGAAGCAATGCGTCAAATCTATTTTTTAGAATTACAGAGGAATCTTCCCCACAAATTCATATTTCTAACTTTAAAGTGTGATTTAATAAGAATCATATTGTTGAACTTTTTTAGTATCTTTCTTCTTACTAAGTTAATTCGAGAATCCCAAAAGGTTTCAAGACTCAAAGAGAAGAATTCTTAATTATAGAGACGTAGGCTCTGTCAATCTTGTGGTAAAATAAAATTGATTTATAACATTTGAAACTCTGTATTCCATTTCATACCTCATCCATAATATACTAAATGGTAAATTGGGTACTTGGAAAATATTCTGAACCCCTTCTTATGGCTTTTATTAATTTTTTCATTTGGGCCTATGATCCTAGGGAATGTTTTACAACATTGATGCTAAGAGCCCAGTTCTCATTTATTACTTCTTGTATTCAAATATTTATTTTGCCACATACTCCTTCTCAACTTGTGTCACTTGGGTTCCCATTGTTCATTGATTTGCTTGAGCGGCGCTAGTAACTTCTCCATTTATTGGGAATGAGGTCCATTATTGCTATATTTTTGGCATATTGAATACACCATGGGTAGCTTGCCAGACTCTGCTGGGGCTCTGGGTTCACCCAGGGGCCCAGTCTTTTTCTATATCAGACCATCAACCATCCAGGGCCCACAGGGAAGAGCCCTGAATGTAGACAAGCCTATCGCCTGCCTGCCACCTGCCAATGCAGCTGGACATCACAGTCACACCTGCAACACCTCGAGGGGCAGACTCCTTCTAAAACTTCAGATAAAATGAATGTGTGCTGTGTGTGTATTTGACTTTTAGACCACAACTAGTGGTGTTCATGGATCATTCCTTGGTGGTATTCGGGTGACCATATGTGATATCAGGTATGAAACCCACTTCAGTCATGCACAAGTCAAATGAACTCTATACTAGATCTCTAGCCCATAAAATTTAATAATTTTTTAACTTCAATGTACTCTTTCTTTAAAGACTTTCTCATACCTTTTTATGTTCCTTCTACTTCACTTTACCCCATATATCTCTTCTTCCATATATGTCCTTTCACTGGTCTGTCTCCTTCCTTCCTTCCTTCCTTTTCCTTCCTTCCTTCCTTCCTTCCTTCCTTCCTTCCTTCCTTCCTTCCTTCCTTCCTTCCTTCCTTCCTTCCTTCCTTCCTTCCTTCCTTCCTTCCTTCCTTCCTTCCTTCCTTCCTTCCTTCCTTCCTTCCTTCCTTCCTTCCTTCCTTCCTTCCTTCCTTCCTTCCTTCCTTCCTTCCTTCCTTCCTTCCTTCCTCACCCTCCTTTTGTCTTCTTTGTGCCAGATGGCAATGTCAGGGTTTTCTTCTGGCTCTGTACACAGTAATCACTCCTGGCTGTGCTTGGAGGCCTTATGTAGTGCTGGAAACAGAAGACCAGTTGACCCCATAATACTTTTTTATTTATTTATTTATTTTCCGATTTTATTTTATTTTATTATTTTTCCCACCCAAATATTGTTACACCATTTTAGACATACAATTGAAAGATGCTCATGTAGAGTTTTGGTTCTACAGTGTTCCAACACCCATCCCTCCACCCAAACCCATCTCCCATCACCAATGTCCCCCACCTCCCTCCCCCTCCCACACCTCAACTACTTGGTGGGTTCTGTATGTCATTTCTCTCCTCTTTATCTCTCCCTCCAGCCAAACTTTCCTGCTCTTCGTGGAATTCAATGCATTAAAAGACATTACTGTTTCCACTATTTTAATGGACCGCGTGGCCGGCGACCGCGCATACTGGGCTCGAACTGGTTTTGCTCTGTTGATCTGGTCATGAGGCAGTTTCCCAGCGTCCGGACAGCGAAAATGGTGGCTAGTGTGATGGGCGAGTCTCATCCGGCTGCTTCCGGGACCCCCCAGAGGTGACAGGCCCACTCCCAGAACTCGTCTGCCCTCCTGGGGGTCCCTCTTCAGCTGGGCCTGGGGCGAGCTGAGTTCCAGCCTCCCCAGCCGCTTCATGTTATGGCCAATGGCCCCCGGGCAGCTCCTGGGCGGGGCCACCAGGCTCGACAAAATGGAGAGGGAATGGCGAACCCTGACTCCATCTGACGAATTCCCAGTGATTCCCGCTTCTGGGAGCCGCCTACCTGGGCTCGAACTGGTTTTGCTCTGTTGATCTGGTCCTGGGGCACTTTCCCAGCGTCCGGTTGCCCATAATACTTTGTTAAGTATTTAAAACTCATGTCTCTAATTAAAAATCATTTATGCTAGTCTTGGGAGGTCAGATTAATGCATGTTTGCTTACTTAAACATCAACCTGAAACAACCTGGGGTTTGAAATGAATTCTTGGTATTTTTTCACTCTCTGCTTTTGACAGCATGGATAGATAAACCAGAAGTATTTAGAAAAGAGATGGACATTGAAAATGAGAAGTATAAATAAGTATCGTTTAAGGAGGAATAAATAGGCCAAGTTGAGACCATTTAAAATATACAGGAATAAACAAAACATTTAGAGTTATATATTCACCCAACATCTACCAGCGGGTTAGACTCTTTGTGTTTTGACACTGCTAAATTTCTCAAAGTATCTGCCAGAGACTTGCAGACATGGGGCAGAGCTGCTACTGGCTCTCCCTGTGACCAGCCGCTCACAAGGCGCCAGGGGAGGGATGGTGGGTTCTAGCCCTGGCCCACCATCCCAGCAGAGCCTCACAACAAGCCAGAAGACCCCCACCCCCATGAGGGCCTCCATTTTCCACATCCGGACTTCTCTCTCATCAGACCTCCACCCAGCAGACCAGCCTATCAGCACCCGCCGCCGCCAGTTCATCAATAAATGCTGGACTTAGAGATGCCTACAAGAGTATGCTACCTGCACGGCAGAGCCTGGCAAGCTACCCGTGTTGTATTTGATATATATGCCAAATACCAGTAACAATTATAGACCTCATTCAGGAATGGATTGAGGCTCTTTATGTTCCTGGAGCAAGCAGATGCCTTGAGCTCTACTAGCATGAGACAGGACATATGGAGATGTTACTGGGGCCCGCTCGAGCAAATCGAGTGATAAACGGGAAGACAGTGATACAGTGATACAGTGATCTGCCATCTGTATTCCAAGCCTTCTGCTTTTCTATCCTATTCTCTGAACCACTGCAATTTTTTCCTTTGTTCTTTTTTATATAAATGTAGCAAGTGTATAATTATGGAGTACTTCAGACCCTTCTCTGATCCAAGTATCTTAATATCTTATTCTGGACTATTATGTTCTAATTTTCTCCTTGTATGAACTCTTGAATTGTAGTATAAAATGCATTTTTGGCCACTTTATTTTGAATGCCTTCTCACGTCTATTATCTAAAATTCTCTTTTGCATTTCTAATGCCTTCCTTTATCTGTTCTGCCATCTTGTAATCTACCTACTGTTCAATTCTTAATTAAAAAGAAAAAAAGTTACTCTTATGAAGTTGAATGAGCACTTTTAAAATCTAATCAGTAGGATTCTTTTCAGATTTTAGTACTTAGAGATGAGTGCTTACTTAGTTGAGATTCAAGAGTCACAGAGGTTAAAGAGCTGCATTAGTTATTGGGGAAACAATTTGGGAGGGTAAAGAGAGAAGATCTGAATGTTGATTCAGTCTTGTGAGTTTCTCTCCTTCATTTATTTTCATTAAAAAAGATAATTGCATGAAAACAAGATTTCTTTTCCCTCTCGAGGGCACACCTGCTCTTTCTGTGACACATGAGTTAAAGAGTTTCTTCTTGTCTGAGGCATCTGTTATTTCCAGTGGAGTCTGGGATAATGTTTCTTACCGTGAAAAAACTTGTCTGAAGCCTATAGACAGAAAATCTTCTAGGTTAATAGATATTCCTAAAATTTACTCTTTTTGATGGTTAGGAAGAGTTTATTTATTTTGGGGAAGGAGGGATACTAGGGAAGAAAGAATATTTTTTAAAGAAAAGTAAACACAAAGTAGTGAAATCTGTTATTGCTCCCACCAATGGACATATAAAAATAATAAATTTGTCTGGTCTTTGAGATTCCGAAATGATAATATTTTTGTCTTAATAAATGTCTATGGGTATATGGATTTTTATGTATGTTATTTTTTCACCAATATTTTTGGGATATTAAAATATGCAGTCAATGGTTGTTATATAATGAAGAACAAAAACCCTTTTCTGCTTTCCACTTCACTTTTAGATAAGGACAATGAAGTTCTTAAGTAAAAGAAAATGTTACCTGGTTTGCAAAACAGCATATCTACACTATCATTCAACCATTTTGAGTTTCTTTTGTCTGGACACAAAAATATTATTTCCCTTGCTGTTTTTCTTGTCACTTATTTAAACAAATTAGTATAAAGGAATTCATTTGCCAACCATCTTAATTAATTCTAGGAGTGAGAGTGTTATTCACCAATCCTATTATTTAACCAGTTAACTTTCCTTCACATTGTATGAATAGAATTCACAAATAAGTATAGAGAAAAAAAAGAAACAGAATAATTATATTTGAGCATGGTATGATAAAAGAAAGAATAACTTTTGGGGACTCGGGTAAGCTGTGAATTATATTAGCAAAGAGTTGGAACACAGGGCTACCATGTGTGAGCCCCAAGGACTTACCCCTAGCATCACGTGGCCACCAGGGAACTTTTGAGTAAAATTGTGATGGTCCCCAGCAACTCTTGGTCCAAATAACACGGTATACCTGGCTGGCTTGAGCACCAACCTATCAAGCCTATACTAGGGTTAGAGACCAGTCTTCTGAATACTACTCAGATCACCCTCAAAAATAGAGTGAGAAGTAGACACTTTAAAAATATTACATATGTAAATAAAATTAGTAGAATTAAATTTTCTGAATTGTTAAAATAAATACAAAGTAAAAATTTCCACTTTTCCCCCAAAGGCTCTTAAAATATTTCAGTTTTCACTTTTAGAGTTTATTTTGTTCTTGAAGACTTTTTGTGAAACAAGTTTACTTTTATAAATGCAAATGTCTTCTGGGAGTGGATATATCTTAAATTAGAATGAACAACCTGAGGCTTCATGTGGCTTTGAGATGTGACCAAGATCATATTCAGCATAAAACAGATTAAAATTTGCTGTTATTTTACAAATATTCCAAAGTATTGTCATTTTCTGATAGTAAGAAGGATCCTTTTCTAATTTACATTTTTCTACTCAGTAAAATTTTAAGATATATTTTTAAGATTAGTGTCGTTTGTGTCAATAAAAAGTTACAGAGTTAAGTCTGATTTTAAATTTGCTATGGATCCATAAACTTTTTTTGAGATCATATTTACCAAAGTATTACTCACATATATTCTTGGAAGGAAGTTTATGTATATTAGTTCTATTTAATAGTCATTAATTTTAAGAGGCTAAAATATGAAATAACTCAGTGTGTTATGACAAAGTAAAGGAAAATTTAAAAACTGCCTATGTTAAATGCAAATAAGTATCTATAACTGAACTAACTCAGAATAAATACTGTTGAAGACAAATATTATTATCTGGGAACAAATGTGGAATCAACCAAAAAGGAAACCAACCAAACATACTGTCTACTAGAAGTTTCGGTTTAGAACAGATTCAATGAGGATAAAGAAATGATGAGAATAGTCAACAAAAATATCCAGAAGCAAAAGTCCAGTTTCAAAAGTTCTGCTTGAATCTTGAGAACTCTTAAGAATGAACAGTGGTATTTTAGTGTGCACACATCTGCACTCGCACACATACACACATGCACAGAAAATCAGAGTTCCTAAGACTTAGTGGGAAAAAAAAACACTCCCTGACAGGGCAAAGAACAGAAAGAAGTGACTAATGGGTGATTTGGGCAACAGACTAATTGAAAATTGGTCTATTGAAAATTTAGATTTGATATTTGTTCATAACCAGATAATAATTTGGAAAAATTAATGATATGAGAATGTATAAAAGCCAATAAAAGGTCCCAAGCATATATATGGACTAGTCCTTGCTCACTAGATGGGAAAGTAATTAGCTCACTTCTTTTCTTTTTTTTAACATTTCCTGACCTTATCACATAACCAGCAAACTTCTATTTTTTGGATGACAAAGCCAGTTTTGAAAAATACATGAAAGGCCTCTTTGGGGATTGGAATCCTAATGTTGGCCCAGTATATTTGTCTTGTTTTGAATCATATTATCATGAATAATTCTGGTGGTAATGCCTGAACCTCCGTATTTATAGAAAACTGACATTTCTTGAACAAGAAATTGTTCCTGTTTCTATGTAAATGAAGCTCTGCATTTAGGTTCAGTGGCTTCTGTTCGTTTTCTTGCTCTGTCTTATTTAAACCAAAAGATTGTATCATCCATTTTCACCCTACACTACAGCACCCTACATACTGCCATACATACTCTAGGGCCTTTGCTCCAACTTAAAAATCCTTTCCTGTGTCTCTCACCCAACATGTTTATTTTGTTCTTACTGAATTATAAAATTATAAAGATATTATAATCAAATACATTTGGTATATGAAATTAAAATAAAGCGATAGAGAGATGTATATTCTATTTCCCTCCTCTCCTACTCATGCAAAACAGATGCATTTGGACCATTTCTTCCTTTGACACAGGTCTTGCCAGTGTTTTCTGTTTCTGGCCAAATGTAAAATCTGACAGAGAAGAGGCTGCCTTTCCTTTTGAATAATTTTTGCTTTCATCAATTCAGGCTTCCAAAACAAAGTAAATAGATTAGATTTCTTGATGAATTTTCTATCAAAATAATTTTTCTCACAATCCTGTATGTTGGGAAGTCAAGATCAAGATGATAGTAGATTGGGTTAATGGTGGACTGTCTTCATGAGTTTTGAGGACTGTCTTTTATGGTGTATTCTGTGTAGTCACACAGCCTTTCATTTGGACAAGTAGCTCTATTGCTCTTCCCTCTCCCTCTCTAGCTCTTTCTCTCTCTCTCTTCCTCTTCCTTTTTTTCTTTGTGTTCTCCTATACTCTCTCTCCCTTCCCCTCTCTCTTCCTCTTTCATACATGCACATCCATCAGTCCTTTCAAGTTAGTATCCCTATCTTTGTGATCTCACTTAACCTAAATAATCACATTAGATATTAGGACTTCAAATGATGAATTTGGCAAAACACAAACATGATAATATGATTCAAATCATGATAATACGATTCAAGTCCATAACAGTTTCCATCTGTAAAATAGAAAGCTACATAACACACAAATGTGTCTTTTAGAAATTAACTTATGAATTTTCATTTATATAAAAGTAGAAATATTCAGAAGAAAATATCCAATTAATTCAAATCCTTTCTTTTTTTCTGGATCCTGAAACTTTTTAAGATTATTCATTATTTTATTTTTCTAATTCTTGATTATATTTTTTTCATAAGAGCTCCCCTATTGTGACTTTAGTTCCTAGAGAGTATAGGTACTGCCTCATTGAGAAGTTGTTTCCTGTCTTATTACTATTATACTGTCTTATGGCCAGTGTGACAGTACAGCTAGAAGTAGACTTGCCTTGCACACAATGGACCTGGGTTTGATCCTCAGCATTCCATTCAGTTCCCTGAGCACCACCAGAAGTTATCCCTGAATGTAGAGCCACGAGTCACCCATGAGTACCACTGTGTGTGGCCCAAAAACCAGAAAAAAAGTCCTAAAGTCTAAATGATTAAACTATATATATATATATATATATATATATATATATATATATATATATATATATATCACGATCCACGATCTTCCCGTCTTCCGTTAATCATCTATTTGCTAGAGCGGGCACCAGTAATATCTCCATATGTCCTGTCTCATGCCAGTAGAGCAAAGGGCATCGGCTTGCTACAGGAACATAAAGAGCCTCAAACCATTATATTAGGTCATGGGAATGACCTAATATAATTGTTACTGGCATTTGGCATGTCAAATACAACACGAGCAGATTGCTAGGCTTGCCATGCGGGAGGTATATTATTTAAACACCTCCAAATAAAGCATTTATTGATGAACCACGGCGCCGCTGCTACGAGCCGGGCTGTGATGGGCTGGTCGGCTGGGTGGAGTTCTGAAGAGAGGGAAGTCGGATGTGGAAAATGGCGGCGCCCATGGAGTGGGTGGGGGGTCGTCTGGCTTGTTGTGAGGTTCTGCCGGGGTGGTGGGCCAAGGCTAGAACCCACCATGCCTCCCGACTGCCTCATGAGCGGCTGGGCACAGGGAGAGCAAGGAACCGCTCTGCCCCATGTCTAAGAGTCTCTGGACCAGCATACCTGGGCGGATTGAGAAAGAAACTGCTGCAGGGTGGGTGTCGATGATCCGGGCTGTGATGGGCTGGTCGGCTGGGTGGAGCTCTGAAGAGAGGGAGGTCCGGATGTGGAAAATGGCGGCGCCCATGGAGTGGGTGGGGGGTCGTCTGGCTTGTTGTGAGGTTCTGCCGGGGTGGTGGGCCAGGCTAGAACCCACCATGCCCCTCCCGACTGCCTCATGAACGGCTGGGCACAGGGAGAGCAAGGAACCGCTCTGCCCCATATATATATGATCCCAGCAATATATATATATTATATATATATATATATGTATGTATGTATATATATATATGTATGTGTGTGATATATATATATATATATATATATATATATATATTGCTGGGAGAAACAAGTATAAGGTGTTGGGGCACCGCTCAGGGGTGGAAGGTTACAGGCCAAGCCTGAACATGTTGCTGAGTTGCTCTGTAATGTTATCACCTGACACACTCTCCAGAAGCAGGAAAATCTCCACCTTCACAGTCTTTTTCTCTGCAAGATATGTTCCTCGAACTTCCCTGAATGCTGTGTCTAGTTGCAGACTGAATTCCACCTCACCTCCTCATTGCTGAGCATCCTTGGTCTGCTTCTGAGGGTTCCCCAGAAACTTGCTGTTCTCTATGACCTGAAGGCCTGAGGTGTTGGACACAAAGCTACACTTGATGGCAGTGACTGGACAGCCTACCCAGGATTGCTGAAATGGCCGCTGCTGCGTCTAAATCAATGCTGAAGGATGCTGAGTCCCTGCTGTTGCCAGTCTTCCTAAGGTATGCTGAACCAGAGACTCTCAGACATGGGGCAGAGCTGCTACTTGCTCTCCCTGTGCCCAGCTGCTCATGAGGCTCCGGGCGGCATGGCGGGTTCTAGCCCTGGCCTGCTACCCCAGAAGAGCCTCACAACAAGCCAGACCATGGGGACCTCCATTTTCCACATCGGACTTCCCTCTCGTCACAATTCCACCCAGCAGACCAGACTATCACAGCCCGGCTCATCAATAAATGCTTTATTTAGAGGTGACTACAAAAGTATGCCACCTGGACGGCAAGCCTGGCAAGCTGCTCGTTTAGTATTTGATATGCCAAATACCAGTAACATTTATATTAGGTCATTCCCTGACCTAATATGGTTTGAGGCTCTATGTTCCTGGAGCAAGCGGATGCCTTTGGGTTCTACTAGCATGAGACAGGACATATGGAGATATTACTGGTGCCCGCTCTAGCAAATAGATGATGAATGGGAATATATATATATATATATGTGTGTGTGTGTGTGTGTGTGTGTGTGTGTGTGTGTGTGTGTGTGTATAAAGGAGAAGAAAATCAGTTGAAATATTTAATACAGAAAGATGGAAATAATCATTTTAGGATATATATTACTTTAGAAGATTGTGACACTAATCATTATTTTGCCTCATAGTCTTCTCCCCCTTTTAATTGAATCACTGTGAAATATACAGTTACAAAGTTGTTCATAATTATTTCAGTCATACCATGTTCCAACACACATCCCTTCACCAGTGTATATTGTCCATCTCCAATACACCCAGTTTCTCTCCGCCCTCTCCTTATGCACCCCATATTCTGCCTCCATGGCAGACACTTTTATTTTTCTCTCTCTCCTCTCTGTATGTCTTTCTTATTTTTCTTTTTTTCCTTTTTGGGCATGATGGTTGGCAATATTATTACTTAGAAGGTATCATGCATATTCTTTTACCTCCTTTCATCATACAGTTCCTGTCCAGAGTAATCATTTATAGTTGTCATTGTCATAGTGATTCCTTTGCTATCATAACTGCACTCTCCTCTGCCCTTTGTGGCAAGTTCCTTACCATTCATGAATCAGTACTTGTCTCTAATGTCTAAATATTTTTCTCATAGTATGTTGAGATATATATATCAGATACATTATATTTTAATGTATAATTCTATTTAAATTATATAAAATATGCCATAACATATAATATAGTATATTATATATAAAGCATACATGTAATATATTATACATAATCTCCCACAAATGAGTGCAATCATTCTCTGTCTCCTTCAGACTCATTTGATTCAGCATGTGCCCATCAATGTTTAAACATCTTGACTTGGGGCTGGAGCAATAGTCCAGCGGGTAGGGAGTTTGCCTTGCATGCGGCTGGCCCATGCTGGCCCGGGTTTGATCCCGGCATCCCATATGGTTCCCTGAGCACCGCCAGAGTAATTCCTGAGTGCAGAGTCAGGAGAAACCCCTGAGCATTGATGAGTGTGACCCAAAAGAGCAAAAATAAGAGATAGATAGATAGATAGATAGATAGATAGATAGATAGATAGATAGATAGATAGATAGATAGATAGATAGATAGATAGATAGATAGATAGATAGATAGATAGATAGATAGATAGATAGATAGATAGATAGATAGATAGATAGATAGATAGATAGATAGATAGATAGATAGATAGATAGATTAGATAGATAGACAGACATCTTGACTTGATTTTTCCTAAGAGCTATGTAATATTCTGTTGTGGAGATGTGTCGTAGTTCCTTTAGTCACTCATTGGTTCTTCGACACTTTGGTTGTTTCCATATACTGACTATTATGAATAGTTTTTCAAAGAACATAGAAGTTTAATTGTGTTTTAAGGCCCCTAGGCTACATTCTCTGGAGCAGTATTGCTGGGCCATAAGAAAGTTCAATTTCTAATTTATGTAGGAATGTCTATATTGTTTTTCTAGAAGGCTAACAGAATCGGCATTCCAACAGCAGTGAATGAAGTCCCTTTCTCTCCACAGCCACACTAGCACTGATTGTTCTTTTGAATGTGTGCCAGTCTCTGTGGCATGAGATGATTCTTGTTGTTTTGACTTGCATCTTCCTGATAATTAGTGACATAGAGCACTTTTTCATGTGCCTTTTGGACATGTGCTATCTTCTTTGAGGAAGTTTTTGTTCATTACTTCTTTCCATTTTTCAATGAGGTTGGATTTTTTTTTTGTAAACTTCTACCAACGCCTTATATAACATGGATATTAGCCACTTAACAGGTTAAGTAAATAATTCTCCCCATTCATGGGCTGTCTTTGTATCCTGGTCTTCATTTCCTTTGAGATGCAGAAGCTTCTTAGTTTCATGTAGTCTTGTTGTTAATCTTTGCTTTCACTTGCTTGCTAAGGGTTTCATTCATGAAGATGCCTTTAGCTTCAGTCATGGAGAGTTCCACTACATTTTCCTCTATGTACCTTATGAATTCAGGTATGATATAAAATCTTTAATTTGTTTGGATTCGACTTTTTGTGTGGCATTAGAAAGAGGTCTGTTTATATTTTGTGAATGCAGCTGACCAGTTTCCTCAGTTTGTTGAGCAAGCTTTCCTTTTTATTCTGATAGTACAACTTTTACCATATCAGTATTTCTTGGAACTCAGTTTTCATGGGTAGGATTTTATGTGTATCATTGAATTTGGAATTCAGAGAATGTATTAGTAAGTAATATATAAATGTCTGAAGAGAAATATCAACAGCAAATGGGTAGAAAAAATTGTGGGTTATGATTAGCATCCAACAAATCTATTCCTGTCCATTTTCTGTAGCTAATGTTCTCACTGGACTTGGCCTTTCCTGACCTGAATCAGCCATGTCTATATTTGTGGGTCTGTCCTGTTTCATTGATGATGCACAATTGGAAGAATGAAGTTTTTTGGAGGCATATCATTTTTGGTTGAGGAAATGAAAATAGATGATAGATAGAAGATAGATAGATAGATAGATAGATAGATAGATAGATAGATAGATAGATAGATAGATAGATAGACAGACAGACAGACAGACAGACAGACAGATAGACAGATAGACAGACAGACAGACAGACAGACAGACTGACAGATAGACAGATAGATAGATAGATAGATAGATAGATAGATAGATAGATAGATAGATAGATAGATAGATAGATAGATAGATAGATAGATAGATAGATAGAGAGAGAGAGAGATAGATAGATAGATAGATAGATAGATAGATAGATAGATAGATAGATAGATAGATAGATAGATAGATAGATAGATAGATAGATAGATAGATAGATAGATAGATAGATAGGTAGATAGATGAGAGAGAGAGAGATAAAACAAAAAGTGTTTCCTTGAAGGAGTCTATGGACTCCTTCAATAGTTATGAACCCACCATGGTTGCTTGACCATTACTTAGAAATGTTAATTGTAAAATGATGCTGTATTTTAGATGTCAATTCAATAAATAAGCACTTTTTAAAATTTTGTTTTAATTTTTGTTTTTGGGCCATACCTGGTGTTGCTTAGGGCTCACTCCTGGCCTGTGATCAGGGGTTACTCCTGAGGGGTTGAGAAGACCATATGATATGCCAGAGCTCAAACATGAATTGCCCACATGCAAGGCCACATTCAAGCACTCTACCCACTTCACTAACATTTTGGCCCCCAAAGCATATTTTATTCCAGAGCTTTCAGCTGCACATTATAAGCCAAATTTATTGTGATTCTCTAGAAGGTAATAATACTTTTCCTCTGACATTCTGACTCAGTTTATACCAGCTGTAATAAACATTATCTATTCCAATAATGTTTGGATATTGTGATAGAGTTCCAGATCCTGTTTCTAGAGGAAATATATTCAAAAAATATGTCAGGGACTTATAATTTTTCAACAACATAAAGGATAGTCTTTAGAATCATAAATGAAGCAAGTCTGGTGTGACTATCAGACTTAAGATTAATTCTGAGATGTGTTTTTCTATGAATTAGCAATTTCTTTAGAGTTTCTATACATGTCTTTCTTAAAGGGTCTAAAGTATAATTTTTATGATAAAAATAAGTTTTATTATATCATTGTGAGATAGACAACTACAAAGCTATTCATGACTGGGTTTCAGTCATACAATGTTCCAGCAACCATTCCTCCACCAGTGCAAATTTCCCACCACCAATGTCCCCTTCCCTCACCTGCCTCTAAGGCAGGCACTTCTCTCTCTCTCTCTCTCAAAGTATGTTTTTAAAACTCTGGTTTGTTTACCCTATGCATTTTTCACACTGAAAAACTGGATTGAGAATGGCGAACTGTTTTCTAGTGAAAGGGTAAAGGGTAAAGTTTATTTTTATACTATCTTAAGGTCAGTATTACGGTGTTTAAATGAAATTCATCAGAATATATTTGAAGTGGTTTTTGATATATTATACCATTGTTTTTGATTGTAAAGAAGAAAAAAAGGCTTTTTTTAAAAAACATTTTGGGAAACACTCAGTTTTGTTTTTTGTTCACTAGAGTGTTAAAAAAAACCTTTGGTATAAGTTGGAAAAATTTAGGAGGTCTGAATTCATTTAAATTTTTATGAGATCATTGTAGATAGCAGTATTATAATAGATAAGAATCCTTTTGCTCTTAATAGGATATCATACAAATAAAAGCTTCAGTAGATTTTCCCTTTTGCTTACTCTGAATTCAAAAGTATTTTGTATTGAAAATCAAGGTTCTGTCAGTCTAAGAGAAGATTATTTTCTAATGCCTGTAACTTGATTCTGTTAATTTGTCCGAAAACTATTAGTTATGAGTAAAGTAGTGATTAATCTGGAGGAATTCAAGTTGTTTATTAGAATTGACTTATATTCATATTGTCTTATTTCCTATCCAACAACCGATAGACTATAAATAAATGCTGATAATTGTTATTACTGGAGGTTTTTATTCTCCCTTTGTTTTTTCTTAAATTTCTATTCAATTTTTTTACATTACACCATTTTAGTGGATGGCAAATATGTACCTCCACAGACTTCATTGTATACTTTTAAATAATGTGAAATGCAACAATGACAAACACTACTTCCTTTAGTAAAGGATCTAACTATTGTTTTTTCCATAAATGACAAATAGCTATTGCCTAAATGACATCAGTGAAGCTTTTAAGCAAATTGCCCTCTTATAAGCACAAAGAGCACACCATCCCAAATGCTATAAGTATATTTTTTTAATTATTTGTAATGGAAACAGTATAATAAGAGCTCTTATGGTGCCTCCATAAGTGCTAATTAAATTATATGGTGAATACATGTGCAATTGATTTAAACGCTTAAATTCTTTTCAGTATTGTTATGAATAAATGCACATATGCTTACAGGTCCTAATGTGGTACTTTATTCCATTATCCTGAGTGGTTTGCCTTCTATGTCTGTAATGAAAGACATGCAACAGATAATGTGAGTCTGTCAAATGCCCAGTGCAATGAGAAATAAATTATTCCAGGAAGTGCCATATGAAGGGTTACTAGCTTCTGGGAATATGAGTTTTATAGTCTCATCTGTCTCTATTTATTCTGAATGTGGCATAGATACTTAAACATAGAAGGAAAGAAGTCAAGGATAGATTAGGTTTATGAGACATCTTAGAGGATTAATGTCCTAGAGGTAACCATATAAATGTTTTCCAAATGTTGGTGTTTGGATCACACTGGTTTTGACAATACATTGACTTTACCAGGATCTGGGAATTATTTTAAGTATGTATTTCTACATACCAGAGAGCTACCAGCTCTCCCTGTGCCTAGCCGCTCACGAGGCGCCCGGGAGGGATGGCGGGTTCTAACCCTGGCCCGCCACCCCAGCAGAGCCTCGCAACAAGTCAGGCGACCCCCCCACTCCATAAGAGCTGCCATTTTCCACATTCAGACCTCCCCTCTCATCAGAACTCCATCCAGCAGACGAGCCTATCTCAGCCCAGCTTGCGCGGCCATGACCACACAGTTCATCAGTAAATGCTGTATTTAGAGGTGACTACAAGAGTATGCCACCCGCACGGCAAGCCTGGCAAGCTACCCATGTTGTATTTGATATGCCAAATACCAGTAACAATTATATTAGGTCATTCCCATGACCTAATAAATGGTTTGAGGCTCTTTATGTTCCTGGAGCGAGCAGATGCCCTTGGGCTCTACTAGCACGAGACAGGACATATGAGATATTACTGGAGCCTGCTCGAGCAAATTGATGATGAACAGGAAGATAATGATAGTAATAGTGATGTATTTCTTAATAGTATATCTTAAAATTCTGTGATTGTATTTTTGAGGATTTATAAGGAAGGGTATTAAAATGATCTTTCTGAAATGGGAAGAATAGATGGTGGTTTTCAGTTTGGTTTTGTATTAGTGTTACTGCTTACAATGGTCCGCAGAACTATCACATACAACTGAAAGCACCTACAACTAGTAGTTGTTCAAGCCCATCAGAATATTAGCCTCTTAATTTTTCTTTTTACATGAGTCAACTGAATTCTGGCTCCTCTAAGGAGTCCATTCTTGTCATTTGAAAGCAAAACTTGATACCTATGGAAATTTGATTTGCCTAGGGTAAGAATGATAGTACAGACTGTAGGACATTAGCCTTGTACAGTTGACCCTGGTTCAATACCTGGCATCCCATATGGTCCCCCTTCTAGATGTAACTCTTGAGTGCAGAGCCAGGAGTAATCCCTGAGCATTGCAGGATGTGATCTATAAAGACAATTTAAAAAAATTTGATTTGCCATTACTATTAGAAAATCAATTAAGAAATCTTTTATTTAATTATAGAAGCAAAAGATGAATATGAGTCAGATGAACTTAGTTTCCCTGTCCTATCAACCAGTAATCAAGTTGGCTTCAGATATCTGGATTTGAACTCTTTATACAGAGAAAGAAACTTCATCTGGTCAAGTTTAATTACTAAAAAATTAATGAGCACTAATAAATATAATCTGACATATGTATAGTTGTGGAGCAACTAAGAATTTTCAATTTAATCTGACTTTAAACATCAAAGTCAACCACTAGATATATTTAAAAGAAGTAATAAGTATCTCAAAATAGGATTTTTTAAAGCATAACATAATCAAGCAATTTGAATTTAGATTTTCTTATCCTATTCAAGGATAAGGAACAATACCAGGACCAACTATACCATGATGATCTTCTAATGCAATAACTTCTCCTCTGCCAAAGTTTTCAGTTTACAGAAGTCATTTTCTTTCCTTTTTTTCTTCAAGGGAATGGACTAAAAGAGGAAATATATATATATATATATATATATATATATATATATATGTGTGTGTGTGTGTGTGTGTGTGTGTGTGTGTGTGTGTGTGTGCTGTAAAAATACAGCACACACGGGCGGAGCAATATCCCAGCGGGTAGGGCGTTTGCCTTGCACGCGGCTGGCCTGTGTCGGCCCCAGGTTTGATCCCGGCATCCCATATGGTCCCCGAGCACCGCCAGGAGTGATTCCTGAGTGCAGAGCCAGGAGTAACCACTGAGATCACGGGTGTGACCCAAAAAATAAAAAAAGTACAGCATACACTTATAATATTTTATATTATATATAATATTTCATATTATATACGATATAATATTTTATATATAATATTTTATATTATATAAAAAGAATTTTATATTATATATATAAATTTTTATGTATAATTTTTTTTCAGTGCTAGGGCTCAAATCTAGGGACTCAGGAATGAGAGAAATATGTTCTAATTCCAAGACACATCCAAGAGTAATAATCTTTAGGAAAGTTGCAAAAGCAGTTCTAACCTATCAAGTCTCAGCTTGATTTGGTGATCATGTCTATACGTCACCCATACTCTCCTATATTACCTATGAGTCTCAGTTCTATGGATTTATGAACACTTCAGGGAAACTATGAACCTCAAATATCTTCTTGTACCTGATGTTTGAACTAATTCCTGAGATGTCCCATTCAGAGCCTTTGCAACTTTTACTGTTTCATTAGCCCTAGAGGGCATTGGATGCCTACTGAACACTTTTGTGAAAAGAGATATGTCACAAAACTCAAAGGCCTCTATTGAGCCTTTGAAATTAGACTAAGTAAGCAACACAGGCTCATTCCATAGTGTCACAGGCCCAGCTGTTTTGTCATATTCCTTCTGTAACTCAAGTGAACTTGATTGTTTTTTGACTAAGTGTCCAAAGGTAGGGGATATTACAGTGAACTGGATATGATTAGCAGTTCCAGGGTCCTCTTCTGCTTCACAATGATGTGGACACAAACATAAATCAATTTAAATAACAGCCCTGAGCAACTGAAAGTGTCCTGAGATAATCATGTAAAATAAAATTCTGACCTTAGATTTTTATTTTTAAAAGAAGATTTAAAAAAGGCCACTTTTAATGTGCAAGACTTCAAAAGACTGAGAAGTTAAATGATTTAAAGTGTCACTTACAATGTGTGTGTGTGTGTGTGTGTGTGTGTGTGTGTCTTAAGTGCCAGGGCTTGAAAGTTTCAGTAAGCAGGATTTTGCATTTTTTTACACAGTCCTAAGCAATTCAAAATGGAATTATAACAAATTTTTGCAAACCATCATGAAGAATATGTATTTGCCAGTTTTAAAAGCTTCCAGGAAGATTTAAGAGGGCAGGAGTATTTCAGTCACAATCCATTAACCCTATTTATCATCCATTGAAAATTTCTAAGTGTGAAACCATTTTCAATCTCTGCTAATGTGCCTAGAACTGATATAGCGTGTCATACTTAATTTCCACAGTGCATTATGCAGTTGTGTTTTGTATTTGTGCATCCAAAGATGGCAGATCTCACAAATTCAGGAACTCATTCCTGCATAGCCAGTGAGTGTGACTGAGACATGCTTGCTTTCTTTCTTTCTTTCTTTCTTTCTTTCTTTCTTTCTTTCTTTCTTTTCTTTCTTTCTTTCTTTCTTTCTTTCTTTCTTTCTTTCTTTCTTTCTTTCTTTCTTTCTTTCTTTCTTTCTTTCTTTCTTTCTTTCTTTCTTTCTTTCTTTCTTTCTTTCTTTCTTTCTTTCTTTCTTTCTTTCTTTCTTTCTTTCTTTCTCTTTCTCTTTCTCTCTCTCTCTTTCTTTCTTTCTTTCTCTCTCTCTTTCTTTCTTTCTTTCTTCTCTTTCTCTCTTTCTTTCTTTTCTTTCTTTCTTTCTTTCTTTCTTTCTTTCTTTCTCTCTTTCTCTCTTCCTTCCTTCCTTCCTTCCTTCCTTCCCTTCCTTCCTTCCTTCCTTCCTTCCTTCCTTCCTTCCTTCCTTTCTTTCTTTCTTTCTTTCTTTCTTTCTTTCTTTCTTGCTTTCTTGCTTTCTTGCTTTCTTGCTTTTTTTGCTTTCTTGAACCCCCCACACACCACCAAACAGCCCCCCAGCACAGGCTGCCCGCTTTCTTGCTTTCTTTCTGTCCTTCCTTCCTCCCTCCTCCCTCCCCTTCCTTCCTTCCTTCCTTCCTTCCTTCCTTCCTTCCTTCCTTCCTTCCTTTCATCTTGTTTTGCATTTTAACCACACCCTGCAATACTTGTGGATCACTCTGTCCTCAGGGAATCACTTACTTCTTGGTGGCTTGGGTTCATGGGACTGAATAAAGGTTGACCCTCTGCAAGACACGTGCCCTACCTGCAAGATACTATTTTTTTCTAGCTTTCCTTTTGAGCCAATAAGGAGCAGGAATCAAAGTATGCAAATTGACTCCTCTCAGCCCCCTCCTCAGTAGCCCCTAAAACTGCCCATCACAGAAAAAAGAATGAATCTTTGAGCAGAAAAGGTGTCATGAATTTGATTTATAAATTTAGCTCTGATGATTATATTAATGTGTGCCATTATTTTGCACTTTTTACTCTTTTACCAATATGTACATCTATTATATGTGAATGGTTATCAATGATTACAGTAAGAAAACATTTATTGAAATTTGCATGGTCTTAGTCATTGTATCAGTTTATGATCTTTGTATTATTAAGTACTTGCAGCAACTTAAGCAATAACTCAAACAAAGCTGTTGTTATCATAAAAATTTCACATGTCAGGGAACTAAGAATCAACAGGTAAAATAACATTTCCAAGGACATAATTATTAAATAAGATACAGAGCCAGTTCTATCTGACTATGAAACTCAATTCTTATCCTTTAAAACAGGAGAGGAGCTTAGAAAAAAAAAGAATAAATATGATAAAAAATTATTTATCGCTTAATAGAAAAGTATTCGATAGGAGCAAAGTTGTGTTAAACCTCAGTACAAATCCCAAGTGGAAATACTTGAAAAGGGGTCCAATATCTGGGCTATAAGTAAAAAAAGTTATTTAAAGATCCATAAAGTATGCAAAGAGGAAGAGAGCAACAAAATGCAGGAGAGGTCATGGGTCATGCAGGAACACAGTCAAAAAGATGAGAGTCAGGCTTCAGATGAGACTCACAGCAATGAAACTCAGACCCTTCATCAAGTTAGAACATCTCCAGGTTCTGTATCATCCCTCTGGAATCAGGATGTCTGGTAACTCCTGTGAAGGCACATGTCAAGCTTCAATAGTCAGATTGGTAAGTAAAAGTGTTGCAGGTGGACCCCACAGGTGACTTATGTGAGACCGGAAGGGGAGAGAGATGGTCGCTTTCTCCCCCAGCCGCCTCTGCCACCCGGGACCCGCTGGGCAGGCTTAGGACTGATAAAGTCTGCGATGAGCCCCTGCACGGCGTGGGCCTGAGCCCCACCAGTCCCACGAGGTGGCCGTCAAGCCACACCTGATGTCCGCTTGATCTCTAGGCACGGGGAGTTGATCCCCACCACCCGAGGTTTCTCCGGCAGCCACGGACTCAGGCTGGAGTGAGTAATTGCTCTTTGCAGGAAAGGAAAGTCAGTCCTAGGCCTTGCCCAGGGTTCTTGTCTTCCTTGCAGCAAGAGAATTTTCAGGTGTCGACGAGCAGTGAAGTAAAACAGTTTTTATTGAGGAGGTTTTAGGAAAGGGGGAGGAGAGAGAGAAAGAGAGAGAGTACACATCTCAAGAGGGGAGATGCGGGCAACACACATGCTCTGGCACCACATGTGCTTCGGCCACATGGGCTCAGGCAGCATGTGTGTCCATGCAGCATGTGCGCCTGTCCTTTGGTCAAGACGGCTTTTATAGATTTCTCCCCAAGCTATGCCCATATGGGGCTTCAACCTCGGTTACTAGGGCCGTTGCCAAGGGGAGAAGACTTTGGGAGTGGTCTTCTTTGACTGGAATGCTTTGGAGTCTTCTGTGAGCTGAGTCCTGGGCAGGAAGGCTGATTCATCTCCCTCAGGAGATTTAATTAGCTAAAGCCATTAGAAGGGCCTGTGGCCTAGGGCTTCACACATTCCCCCTGGCCTTCCCTTCCCTCAGGATCTGTTGTTGATAGTGGCCTTATCAAGTCTGGTTCCCGTGTGACAACAGGTGTGACTCTGGATCGCTGAAGGACCAGTTTTATTTCTTCTTCAGGAATTTTTATTGCCATGTGGCACCCCCATGTCTGCCTGCCTACAACAAAAAGCACCTCACATTATAGTAACTAAATTTGAGACAAGGCCTAGTATTTTTTGGCAGGGGATCCTAGATGGGGTATAATGCACAACTGGGATGGAATTATGAGGTAATGCTCTAATATTGGGCAGGGATCAAGCAGTGTGCTTCTTCCGTGTACTCAACTGTTTAGAGCTTTCCTTCCTTCCACTCCCAACTGGTTTCTGGAAAAAGTAGTCAGATCATCACATCAGAGCTGGGAGGTTTCTCTAGTTGCAAAGAACATGCCTGATTTTTACAAAACCAACCCTTAGTTCAGTCTCTGGCATCATGTGGAACCCTGAGCACCACAGGGTGTCCCTTCTGGCCCCAGAACTAGATCTGAGCATCCCTGCACCATCAGGCCCAAGTACTGCACCGTTACACCCTCACTAACCTGCCTCTCCTCTATTCCGCACCACCAGCAACACTGGGTGTTGGCAGATGTGGCCCTTATACTAATAATAGCAACAATAGTGGAAACCACAGTTGCACAATTTCCTCTGTGATTCTCAAAACACTGGGTATACATCTCTGTGAGATACTTAAGGCCAAATAGCGTATGTCTCACCTGCTCACTAATTATGAGTGTTCTGAAGGCATGGCCACTGAATTATTAGTATTATTTCAAACATGATAATAGCTTTAAACACACTTAATGGTCCTCTCTTAGTGACATTTCTCAAGCTTTGCATGATTAATTTTACATTACTTTCCTTCTCCATATTTCTAGTGTAAGACCTATTGAGAGGAAGGAAGGTGTAGGTGATGGGGCTGAGTAATCAGAGAGAACAGAATGAAAGAAATGCCTAAGGAAGGAAAAGTACAAAAAGCATATCTAGGGGACCTAAAATCCTATACCAACTGGAGATGACTTCACATCCATGTATCTACATATTCCTTTTGAGAAATGTGTAAATAAGCAGCAGCTCAGCTGTATTTACTGCTGAAAGCATGACTATCCCCTGGTTCTTAAAGGGGAAGGTCTCATCCTTATATAAAAGTGATATTCTCTGTTCTTGGGACTTCATGAATCTCATAAGGAGAGCTGCAGTGGACGAGCTTCCCATGATATTATTGGAGTAGAAGTCTCTCTTGCTGGCATCTTGAGCCAGCAGCTTTTAAGCAGGCATATGAGTACATATATATATTATCCATTTAAGTTTCTGTGTGTCGGTTCTGTACTTTTATTCTATTTTGTTCTTGTTTTTCTGTGTCCCTGAGCTTTACCAAGCACTGAACTTTACCAGCTTCTGAGCCTGTTCTCACATTCTGATTACAATCACATATGGAAATGGGAAATACAGCTTATTTCAATGAACTCATATCTGCTCAAACAGATTAATAATTCCATGTTTTGAAATTACTGTGTTCACTCAGCTCACAAAAAACAGAAGCTCTGCATGCAAGAAGAGTAGCATGTATAAAGAGTAAATACTCTCTGTAGGTCCAAACATAGCAAACAAAGGCTGTGCTGCTCACCTGGGGGCAAGTGGGAGGAACTGATAGAATCAGAATAGACACACTTGTGCTGGGTTTTTACAAACCTTGCACTATTTTCTGAATATGCTTTTCTTTCTCTCCACTTCTATGAAAGTTTCATAATTGAGAGTGTGACTTCTAAAACATGTAGATCTGAGTTTGAATGCTAAATTTGTGTGGCTATCACTTCACTGTTTGAGCATTTAAAAATTTCCTTACTTAGGGCCGGAGCGATAGCCCAGCGGCTAGGGCATTTGCCTTGTCACGGCCGGCCTATGTCGGCCCCCAGGTTCGATCCCCGGCATCCCATATGGTCCCCTGAGCACCGCCAGGAGTAATTCCTGATTGCAGAGCCAGGAGTAACCCCTGAGTGTCGCCGGGTGTGACCCAAAAGAAAAAAAAAAAAAAATTTCCTTACTTAGAATATAATTACTTCCAGGAGTTCGCCGGGCGCCGCAGTCCGGAAACCTTCACCCGCCGGGAATGGACCCAATCCGCAGTTTTAAAGACTTTACTATCACAGTCAGCAAAATCCAAAGGAAAACCCGATGTAGACCACTAACCCCGCCTGCCAAGAGGCAACCACCCTGTAACTTCGAAACACCACAAGGCGAGATCCCCAGGAAGACCGGGGCGGACCGGCTAGTTTAATCCCTGCACTCAGACCCTTCCTCCCATTGTTATGGAAGCAATTAAATGCCTTAAATCCCTCCCCCTCACCTCCCCCGGCTTAAGGAGTCCAACACTGCCTGATACATAGACTATATTCAACAAGTATTAAAGTTTATACACTTAGTTTTTCAGAGCCAAACTAAGTCTGACAGTGACTATCTTTACAGCCTTACCATGTTCTAAGGTCTCTAACAGAGTGTAAGTATGAATTATGAGCTGTTTTTCAGCTTTTGTCGATAGTTAATTGATATATGTTTTTAATCAACCTTCAATACCTCATATTAAGGGATAGTATCTTTCTCTCTTTGCCTCCTCCTCAATACTAAGAATAAAGCGAAGTTTCAGATCTTCAGAATCAGTTTGCAGGAGTCAAGAATGAAACTCAGCAGTGGGTCCTGAGTTTGATTCCCAGCACTTCGAAAAAAAATTATTATATAATAAGAAAATCTCAACTGATCAGAGTATTTTTATGTGATTAAAATCAACCTTCTGAAAAAGACAGATATAGAATGACTGCACTTATTTGCATGACATAAATATATACACATATTATGATACCAATATCCAAGGTCAGGCGAAACATGAATCAGGAGTTTTTGTCAAAGGTGAAAATTTCACAAACGTGTGGGAATCAGAGGTTAGGTAAGCCAGAGGAGTGAACAGAGTGCTAATGATTATCAAAAGTGCTAATACCAACCTAAAAGTGAGCATTAAATACAGGCAGAAAGATACACATGATAACCTCTAAATGTATGTATTGCAATCCACAATGTATAAGAGAAGGAAAAGAGGAGAGAGAGAGAGAGAGAGAGAAGAGATAATAAACCTGCCATTGAGGCAGGCTAAGGGGAAGGAGGGAGGGAATCGGGGACATTGGTGGTGGGAATGGGCACTGGTGGAGGGATGGGTACTAGAACACTGTAAGATGTAACCCAAATATGAACATCTTTGTAATATATCTCACCATGGTATAATAAAATATTAAATAAAAATAATTATTGTATTAAATAAATATATTTGACACTGCAAAAAGAAATAAAAATAAAATCAACCTTCTGTTATATTTGAGGGACCAAACCTGGCAATGCTCAAAGCTTATCCTGGCATGGTGCTTAGGGATCACTCCTGGCGGTGCTCCAGGATATAATCAGTAGAGGGATTCAGCATTAAAGATTTGTATTACATTTACATGATATTGATTTACTGTAATGCATTTGTAATTTGAGTATGATATTTATTTCTTATTTATGAGCATGATGAAGTTGAGTAACAAAGACATGTGTTTTAGACTTATATTAGAACAGAATTGAAATTATAAAATGAATCTCAACTAGATTTGCTATTCAGATTTTGTATTCTTTCAATTTTTATAGCTGCTATTGAAACGTAAGGTGTGAGGAGAGAGAATGAGAGGGAGGATGTATTCAAGAGAACACAGGCTACTCCAGAATGGAAAGAAAAAGAGAGAGAAAAGCAAGACAGGTACTTGTTCAAGGGAGAACACGGGCTTGAGGAGCAAGCCAAAACTTTTTTTCTTTCATCTTGATATACACTGACAAGAAAGATTTTCAAGTAATTTTCCATTTCATGTTATTAACTTTATTGACAACTAAAAAAGACTGAGCCCGTGGAATGAACCCCAGAGCCACGGCAGAGCCTGGCAAACTACCTGTGGTGTAGCCGATATGCCAAAAACAGCAACAATAATGGACCTCATTCCCAACCAATGGAAACGTTACTGGTGCCTGCTTGAGCAAATCGATAAACAATGGGAAGACAAGTGACAATTATTCATAATATTTTTATCTTTTTATTATAAAATCTAAAGTGACTCTTTTTTATCTACTATAGGTAATTTCTAATTTTACTCTTTTCTTCTTCCTCAGCTTTACTTAAGATTTATCAATTTCACTAAGCTTATAAAAGCACCAAATTTTGTCATTGTAAATTTTAACTGTTTTATATATTTTGGCTTCAGATTCATTTTTTGTGCTTTTAATTTTTATCACATTGATTTGAATTTCTTGTTTGATTTAAGTTTCCTGATGCAGAAGCAAGATGCTCATTCTGAAATAGTCTTTTCAAAAATATGCATTTATAGCTATAAATATTGCTATGGAGAATTGTTCATTTTCATCCTAAGAATTATGATATTGTTCACACTCTCCATTTAGCTTCTAATGTTTTATGGTTCTGGGTTATTTCTTATTGGAACCCCCTGAACTGTTCAACAATATCTTATAATTGCATATTATTTGATAATTTTATAAGCATCCTACAATTAATTTTTAATTGAATCACATGGTAGTTCAAGAACAGTTTCTGTAATACTGAGGACCTTCAAACACATTTAAATAGTTTGTGGTGGTGCCAAAGAGAGATGCCTCCAAGGACTGCTGCTCAGGAGGCCCAGGAGGCCTTATTAGGAATTTTTAACCAGAAGGCTGGTGGTTCAGTGTAAGTACTTAAAGAAACTGTGCTGCTTGGGCATTGCAGTGCTTGGGCATCACCAGAGTAAACCCGTGGTGCTTAGGGGCCTCCTGAGCCAGTGCCACTGTACCTGAAGAGCCTTGTGGTACTGGAGATTGGTCCAAGGTAGCTGATACATATAGGCATGCACCTTAATCCCAAAACTATCTCTCAGACCCCTGGTACTTTCTTTACTTCTTCTTCCTTTTTTTTTCTAATGTGCTCTGATTTTTTGGCTTTAGTATTTTCTAAACAAAAAATTGGTCATTTTTCAGAATCTCCACTTCCTCCTGTGTTTTTTTTTTTTTTTTTGGGTCACACCCGGCGATGCTCAGGGGTTACCCCTGGCTCTAGCACTCAGGAATTACTCCTGGTAGTGCTGGGGGACCATATGGGATGCCGGGGATCAAATCCCGGTCAGCTGCTTGCAAGGCAAACTCCCTACCCGCTGGACTATCGCTCTGGCCCGCCTCATGTGTTTTTTTATCAATGTTGTCAAACACTTACTGACAGTACAATACAAAAATTTCCAGTATGATTAGGAGTTTATCTGGTTTTCATTAGTTTTGTTTACCATAACATTACAATTCTGAAGCTTTTTCTAAGCTGTATACGATTTTAAAAAGATTACATCTTTCTGTTGTATTGGCCCTTTAATCTTATGAAATTGTATTTGTGTTTAATATTTACTTCTTATTTTATCACATGACATCATTTACAAAATTATTTGGAATCATCTATGACTAAATTTTCCTGAGTGCTTTTATATATTTGACCTTGCTATTTTCTAAAATCTGATAATATCTAACTTTAATTGGAGAAATTAAGACATTAATGTACTAGTTTATGATTGTGTTTTAATTAATCCCATGTGCTTCTGTCTATTCCTCTGTTACTGATCTCTTCATATTATTTAAGCATTTTTTATTTCCCACTTTATTTCCCATATAAAATTTTGAATGATACCCGTAACTTCTCAAAATATGAAAAGACCCAATATCATAGAGCTGCAGAGATAATACCAGAGGCCAATCACTTGCCTTGCATAAAGGTAATCCCAGTTTGAATCTCTCGGTCTTTTTGCCTCTCCATCATTATCATAATTTTGTGCAGGTCCCACCTGTAAACCAGAATCAGGAGACTGGTCCTGGTCCTAGTTTGAGATTCAGAGTGAACATGAGGCAAAATCTCAGAAGGCAGATTTTGATCAATCTCTCAAAACCACTGCATGTTGAATTCACTTGATGTTATAGCTCTAGCATGAGGTTAATGCCAGAACTAATTGCATCAAGGTTTATACATAGATAGATATTGTTGGTTGGGGGCCACAGCTGATGGTGTTCAGGAATCACTCCTGGTGGTACCATATGGGGTACCAGGAATCAAAATCAGGAGTCACTGATTTTGATCAAAACCAGGTCAATGCCATGCAAGGCTACGTGCTGTACTATCACTCTGGTCCCTAAAGCCACATATTTTTAATAGAAATTATACAATGTGAATTTTATTAAATTTGGCTATTTATAGGTCAAACACTTGTGGTAAATTGTATTAGAGTAAATCTTATTGTGAAATCACATATTTTTAATCAAAACTAAGTTAATTGATGACGATTTAATGGCCAGAAAAATAAATAATTACACAAATAAAGAACAAATTGAAGAACTGGAGATATAGGAGTAAAGCATTTGCCTTGCATTCAGCAAACTCTAGTTATATCTTCTTTAGCTTCATATGGTCCTCTGAGTACAGAATAAGGAGTAAGCCCTGATCACAAATGGGTTTGACCCAAAAGCAAAATAAATAAGAGAAATAATGAATCTGTCCCGAATTTATTCTTCAATGGAAAATCAGGGGCTGGAGCAATAGTCCATAGTGTAGGGCATTTGCTTTGCATGTGGCTGACCTGGGTTCTATCTCCTGCATCCAATATGGTTGCCCAAGCACTCCAGGAGTAATTCCTGAGTGCAGAGCCAGGAGTAACCTCTGGGCATGGCTGGTTGTGACCAAAAAAAGAAAAGAAAATCACATAAATGCATTGTCAATAAGGAGTTAAAAATTGCAGCACAAATATGTTTTAAAACCTAGAGAAGTGTTTTAGGTGATTAACAATGATATTTTCTAGGGGCTTTTGCAATTTTTTGCTATCATTTTTTCTGAAATTTTCATGTTTTGTATTTTATTCTTTCCTGTAACAAAGTATTTACATGACTGTGTGAGTTTTATTCCACTGCCCAATTTAAATATTAGAAATCTCATATAATTCTATAATTCTATAACTAGATCAACAGAAAGGTTTTGGTTTTTGTTTTAAATGATGTAAGCTGGTGCATTTTAATTTTGTGTAAAGCAGTATACATTGACTTTTTGGGGAGAGGAATAAAGAGTCAGTTTAGATTATAAAGCAAAACATTCTCCTCTTTTACTTTAAAGAGAGTAAATTCTAGGGGGAAATCTTTGAAAGTTCAACTGCAATAATTCAATGTATTAAGTGGTAACAATGTGGGAATTAATACAGCATTACTCTTTAAAAGAAAAGAAAATATTCAACATTCAAATTCAAGAGAAATGAGATATATATGTATATATATGTATAATTCCCCATTTTAATCACTTGATCACTTGATGAACCAATAATAAAAAAGTTTATCTTCCATTTTTAATAGCATAAACAATTATACTTGGAGAATAAGAAACCACATGTGAATAGATTTCCAATAGCAACATTGCTTTCTTCCCAGCTTGGTCAAGTCCAAGAAATTGCTTGTTTGGAGGAGGTGGGAAAAGGAACAACAATGCTTCCATTATCTGTTCGGCCCAATTAAAACAACAGCTGTGTTCCAGAATAAACAAGAGAAGAGGCTACTTTGCATGAGAATGCATTCTGGGAAGAGTTAGGGGTACACAGATGGCTTGAATCAGGGACGCTGGAAAATTATCACTCTTCAGTAGCAGTGTTTGTGTGACTTCCAGGTCTTAAGAACCATATCCCTGTTCCCTACCATTGCCAATTAAGAATAAAAATTTTTTATCATTGGCTGTGATGATTGTGTCTTTTTAGAGATAATCTTGTAAGGATGGGTGCCCATTTCTTTTCTGGCAATTTCGAACCTACTTGCTTGTTATGTATTGGAAAAAGGGGGATGAAATTGGAGCCAGGTTCTAAAAAAAAATGTTGGCAGCATAGGTGTCTATGAATAAAACACTCTGGATATTTAAATGGAATTGAAAATAACACTATATGATATGTTAAGACCCAAAGCTAACTGGCAAATCGAGAATCAGAAATCCCTGTTCCATTCCTGGTTCATGTAGTAACTCATTTTGTAAACTCTATCCAGTTACAGGCAACTAAAATGACTTTAATTAAAATTATCCACTCCTCCCTCAGTGTCTTTTATTCCTTCAACATTCTAAGGCAAAAGCATTATTATTTAAACACCCCATAAGAGAGCTGAGTACATTCTAAGGAATAAAAATGAATACAGATAGACACTAAGTAACAATAACAAAAGAAGTGCCTTTCTGGTACCAACATTTGGCTTGCAATACTTCTGTTTGGATACATTGGTAAGAGCTCTTGATGCTCAAGTTATTGCCCATGACTTTTGAGAGCTGTTGGATACCCACTCAATTATCCATGTAGAAGATCCACTGAACTTAGGGTGAAGTGAAATGACTTTGAATACTTTTTACAGCACATCTACAAGGCATATTGGTATTATGTCTACTGAAACTTCCTGTTAAATTGACATTTTACTTCCTGCATTAGAGTAGCTCTTAAGTTCTGTAGCCAAACAATGAGATAGCAGCATTTAGGGAAAAGATAATTATGGCGACTTTTAGTATTACAGATCAATGAGACAACTAATATGCAATCAGAACTTTTTGCTACTGTAGTGTAAAATAAAATACGATTTACTCATTTTGTCATCCCATCTTGAAATGATCAAAGAGATTTAGACAAGTTTGTTTTGTTTAGAATGAGGGCCAGATCCAGCTGTTGTCAGGGCTTCCTCCTGGTTCTGTTCTCAGGATCACACATAACAGTGTTTAGGGGACTGTATGGGGTGCCAGGAATCAAACCTAGATTAGCCATACTCTCTCTCTTCCACCCATAAATTTAGACAAGTTTTTTTTTTTATTTTTGGGTCACACCTGCAATTTCAGTGGTTACTCCTGGCTCTTTGCTCAGGAATTACTCCTGGCAGTGCTCAGGGGACCAAATGGGATGCTGAGGGTTGAGCCTGGGTCGGCTGCTTGCAAGGAAAACACCCCACTGTGCTATGGCTCTGGCCCCAAGTTCAGACAAGTTTTAATTTAGTTTTATTTTTAACTTCTAGGACTTGGATTTAGTACTTACATTAAGTATGTATTTATTACTTATGTTAAGTATCTAGGATTTTTGAATCATAAGTGGAAATGTTCAGGGATTATTCCTGGCTCTGCACTCAGCAATTACTCCTGGCAGTGCTTAAAGGACCATATGGGATACAGGGGATCAAACCTGGGTCAGCTATGTGAAAGGCAAGAATCCTACCTGCTGTACTATCACTCCTGCCTTCCTTAGAAACATATTTTATAAGTAAAATAATTGTTTTGTTATCACTTAGCTTCTTACTGTCTTTAATGAAACCGTTATATCTAATATCTCAAAAAAAGATTTCCCCAAACATCAGTGTCATACGGAGTACTCCCCAGGAAGTCCATATGTGATTTTAGAGAATATAGGAAAGAACTAGCCCAAGCAGTAGGATAAAAAAGCAAAAGGATCAAGTATTGTAAGAAGGGAAGTTACTAATTGAATCAAATTAGATGAGAAATGAGGAACATCTATTAAATTCAATGATGTGGCTGCACTGGGTGTAACAAAGGCAAAAAGAAACCACATAGAAGTGGAGGGTGGGCAGTATTACTTCTGGTGAAGGTTGATTTTGAAGGAAAATAAAGAAGTGGGTTATCAGGTGGATAAGAAAGAAAACAACAGGTCATCTGAGGTTGTTTATAAGTTCTTTGTAAGGGAGATATTTGATTATGCTTAAATGTTAATACACAACAAGCCACGAATTCACTGACTCCTAACCTAAAGTGATGATAGATCCTTGTCTACTAAGCAACCCTCTTGTCTGAGGTCACAAAGTGCTTTTTTACTCAAAAGAACGTGTTGGACTGCAGATGAGTGGGTGTCAGAATGAATAATAAAAGCCCCAATCAATTCACTCCATCTTATCGACATACTTAAATAAAGTACGGGCTAGGTGTTGAGAAAGAACAAAATGATGAAGAAACAAAATGAAGGAAATGAAGACTGCCCTTTAGGATTTTTTAAGAACAACTGATCTTATAGTTAGGCTTTGGGGCAAGGACAGTTGTGCTTATCTAACATTGATCTTTAACTTCCACCAATATAATGTACACACTGCTTTTATATCCAGTCCAGACTTTTCTTTGAAATGTAGATTGATATATTATTACACCTGTTTACTTATATATTCACTTTGGTGTCTCAGTCATTTTTTAAAAATGTCCAAATTCAAGTTCTGCATTTACTACCCCCACTTATTAATATTACCCCTCTCCATGGCCACCATGTACTCTATATCACCTTCCAAATGTTCTTTACCTGGATAACTCTATTGTAGTAAATTACTTAAATTAGATTTGCAAAATTTTGCTTTCTTCAATTTATTACATAAGTCTTATTTTTCAAAATAAAATCTCATTACCTTCTCGGTATCTTCAACGTGTGCAGAACTTTATAAGGTTGAATTCAGAAAAGTCTATGTCAGAATTGATTTTTAAACAATGCATATGTCTGAATATCATTTCATAGAAATATGAAACTATGACTGGTGGGACAAGAGCACCCTCTCAAATGTCATCTCTTTTTCTTCAGTGGGAACAAGAGTTTATTATTTTTATCACCGACAGATCATATTTTACATGCCTGATAAGTATCATCCCCACTCCTATTCTGTGTCCAGTTGTGAGATATCTCTAGAAATAGAATTACGAGTTCTTTTTTACCTTCAGAGATATTACAGCCAATAGTAAATTGCATTTAATATTCACCATTTCAATAAGCTCATTAGAGATCCCTAGTCTAACTTCTATAGAATTATGAGTCTGTAATAGAAACATTTACTGAAAGTGCTAAACCATTTTTCAGAATGATTTGGGGTCCCTGGTATTGAAGAAAATCATTTTAGAACACATTTTCACAGATCACCTTAATTCAACTTGAACTAAATTCATTTATGAGAGCTGCTGGGATGTACATCTCAACTTATCTCTGCCCTGAATTTGCCTACGAAGAATATTGCTCAAGGTGCATGGATCATTGAGCAGAGAAGAACACTGCTGCCCTTCCTTGCCCTTCTGGATAATCAGAGGGAACTTGCAACTTGCTGTGTGTTACCATAATGAGAAGTTCAGAAATGGCTATTGCATGTGTCTTGGGAAGGAGCATATAAAATGACTTTTTTTCTTCTTTTTAAATAATGGGGTGGTTGTTTCTGCTGAGAGTTATAGAAGATGGAGACAGTGGGATTAAAGCAAGTCCAAAGAAGTTGTTAATTGGGCTGTGTCAGCAGGTGGCAGACAGGAGATAAGCTTTCTACACCCAGGTCTCTGCCCCATGGGCCCTGGGTAATTGACGGTCTGACATAGAAAAAAGACTGGGCCCCTGGGATGAATCCAGAGCCATGGCAGAGCCTGACAAGCTGCCCATGGTGTATTCAGTATGCCAAAAATAGTAACAATATTGGACCTCATTCCCAACGAATGGAGACGTTAATGGTTCCCACTCAGGCAAATCAATGAACAATGGGATGACAAGTGACAAGTGACTCTTTAGTCTAGGATGCAGTCTCTGAATCTTGGGACTAAACCAAGCTAGAAAACCTACTGTTGTTCCCCAAGTCTAAGTACCTTCAACCAAGTTGTGATGTCTACCTTTTGGAGAGAGTTATCCTGTTACTATACCTTACAAAAATAAATCTCTTTCTGATATCAGCCCTACAATACTTTTTTACTATGTGCTCTTCCAAGTTATTATTATTATCATCATCATTATTATTATTACTATTATATCACTTCCTATGTAAAAATTATTACCAAATGAACCATAATTATTGGTCAGCTCTTACTCTTGTGAAACAGACACAATTATCTGGGCAAAAGAACACATAAGACACAATTGTCTAGGCAGAAAATCTAGGCACCTGGAAAAAAGAACTTAACTGTCATATAACTTTAAATTTGCCATTTCCCAAAATGAAGTGAATATCTTGCCCTTAAAACTTAATGAGAGTGATCAAAGCAACAGTATGATGGGTAGGGCATTTGCTTGCATGCGGCTGACCCAGGTTCTGTCCCTGTCAGCTCAAGTGGTTCTCCAAGCCCACCTGGAGTGATCCCTGAATGCAGAGTTAGGGATCACTCTGATCCCTAACACCACTGGGTGTGGCACAAAAACAAAAAAACAAAATGAGAATAACAATCTCCTCATCTAAGACATCATCTATCCTTTTTAATCACTTTTCTTTCCTTCACATTCTATGTTCAAGTCTAATTCTCCGATTCCGCATTCCTCTGTTTCGGCTCTCACTTACTGAATATAAAACCCTCTGGGTCTGAAACAGGAATCCCACTCCTTCCTCCCACAATGTTTTGGTTGAACTACTTTCCTTTGTTTCCTTTCTTCAGCTAGGTATCGTTTGTCCTAGAAATGCATCCCTGCCCCTCAAAGTTATTTCTTTTCTTCCAATATGGTGACAGAGTAACCCAGCTTGTCCCCCCCACTTATCAGCATTTATCACACTGCAATTTGCCTGTTTTGTCTGAAGTGTCTATTTTATCACTTTTTTATCACTTTGCTATTTTACGGGATCAATCTTAAACTATGTGGTTAGCATAAATAAATGGAGATATGATTCTAATGAAGAGTATTACATTAACGTTTGATATGAGAACGGTACAAATTATCATAAATAGTAATATCATTAACAAAGGGGCACAGGATATGGTTTTCAAATAGCTCAAGGCTGAGATTTTGCAACAATATACTATCTGCAAAGGATTTATTTTTTGTCATCCTTTGGTCCTTGGTTGCCTGTCTCATTTCCACAGGGCAGATAGTCAAATATCTCTTGGTTAATCCCCAATTCATTAGCATAGAAGGATTAAGAGTTAGGCTCCCATTGGTACTTACATTTAAGCCCTCAGCATTTTAAATATAAAAGCTTCGAGTTAAAATGATTTGCTCCTTAATAATGGAATTTAAAGGGAATGAAAGCTGGTAAGAGAAAACACATCTTTGGAATACTTTGATCTATACCAATAAACTGTTAATAATGCATTATTTTAGATTCTGTGCTTTTGAGTGGCTTTCTAGGAGAGGGGAAAGAGGCACAACTGGTAGTTCTCAGAGCTTACTCCTACTCACGTACTCAGGGATTACTTCTGGAGAACCTTATGGGTTGCCAGGGATCAAACTGGGGTCAGCTGTAAGGCTATCTGCTATCCTATCTCTCTCTGCCACAACAGTGCATTATCTTAATTATGTGATATATAGTATATATTATAACATATTGAAAGCTATATTATGCCATATATTATAATGGTATTATAATATATTTGGTTATAACAACACAAATGCTTGAAATTCTTTATATTTATTTTTTGGAGGGAGGGGTTTTGTTTGGGTCATACCTGGCAGTGCTCAGGGCTTACTCCTGGCTCTGGTCCCAGGAATCACTCATTGTGGCTTCTACAGATTATGGTGGGTGCCATGAATTGAACGCTGATTAGCCTTGTGCAAGGTAAACACCTTACCCACAACACTATCACTCTATCTCCCATTTACTTTTTTGTTTTATATGTCATTTGTATGCTCCACTTCCTTTGAACTCTGCAATAGGTACATAGGCCTATTGTATAGATGGGAAAATTAGGGAAACCAAAACAAAATTAAAAAGGAGTATAAAAGGGCAATAGGTACAGTAAGATCCAAACATAATTTGAATCCCAACCTTGCTAATAGTGGGAAAAAAAGAAAGTAGAGAGACTGGACTCAAGAATTTAGCAATGCTGATACTAATGAATTAACCTGAAGGTATAACCCTGAAATCTATAATTTTGTTATTTGGTCTTAGTTTCTGCATACTTTTCATAGCCTGTACCTGTATCACTGTATCACTGTATCACTGTCTTCCCATTCATCATCGATTTGCTCGAGCGGGCCCCAGTAACATCTCCATATGACCTGTCTCATGCAAGTAAAGCCCAAGGGTACCTGCTTGCTCCAGGAACATAAAGAGCCTCAAACCATTCCATCAGGTCACGGGAATGAGGTCTATAATTATTACTGGTATCTGGCATATCAAATACGACACGGGTAGCTTGCCAGGCTCTGCCGTGCAGGTAGCATAATCTTGTAGTCATCTCAAAATCCAGCATTTATTGAAGAACAGCGCAGCTGCTTGCGGCAGCGCGCAAGCCGAGCTGTGATAGGCTGGTCTGCTGGGTGGAGTTCTGACGGGGGGAAGTCCGGATGTGGAAAATGGAGGTCCTCATGGAGTGGAGGGTCGTCTGGCTTGTTGTGAGGCTCTGCTGGGGTGGCAGGCCAGGGCTAGAACCTGCCACCCCTCCCAGGCACCGCATGAGCAGCTGGGCACAGTGAGAGCCAGTAGCAGCTCTGTCCCATGTCTGTCTCTGGATCAGTATACCTGGGCCGGATTAGTAGTAGTCTTTCTAAATAACATTCTAGAATTTTAAAACGTCAATTCAAAATGGGAGCTAGGAGGTAAGAAAGCAGTCTTACTCATCTGGTTCAGTCTCCAACTCTGTCAGGAGTGACCACAAAGTGCAAAGCCAGAAGGAAGTCTGACACCACTAGGTGTGTGTGAAGAAGCAAGTGTTATCATCCACCCAGGACCACTGGCTGTGAAGAACTGAGGGGTATAGCCACCCAGAGATGCCAGTTGGGAGCAACTTGGGAGTAGTGTTTCAGGGGGTCCTTGGTACTACATGTCCACCTCCCTGGCAGAGGAATGTGGTGACCAGGAGTCAGGGACCAGGATTTATGGTCAATGGCCAGTTTATTTAGAACCAAACAACCTTATTATGGGAAATCTGAGGCAGTTCAAGGTATAGGAATGCACAGAGGCATGGTAGATCATTTACAGAGGCAAAGCTTTAATTCTTTTGAAGGAATTGACTCAAATAGATGCTCTGTCTAGAGGCTACACTGAGAAATCCATCCAGGGGTGTCATTCCATCTATATTGCTTTTCTCTTTCTTTAGCTGCTAGTACATATTAAACAATCAAGTTTGCTTCTACTAATATTTGCGGTTTTATTGAACACAGTAAGAATATATAAATTCCAAAACTTTAGTTCCCTGGCCTCTGGTTAAAAGCTGGCTAGACTTTTGCCATAAATTCCAGACCAAATCCTCCGATTGCTTTAGCTTCTCCTAGCCTATGGGGTTCTGTCTTTTTGGGTTAAGCCATTACAACTTATACCAAGGCTGTGCTTTTATGATTTCTAGACTTCCTGAATTGAAGCCCAGATAGTTTTACTGCTTGCCCCAGGTCCAGCCAAAGATCCCTCCATGAGACCCTGCCTTTAAGGGTGTTTATTGACACCTGAGTCAAATAGTTATGAAACAGAAGCTGAGAACTAGATATACTGGAGTCAATTAAGTACCAAATATTAGAGACATCGCATTAACAGTCTTCCTATGTATACTAGGGTCAATTGACTCCAAAATATTAGGAGCATGGCATTAATGGTCTTTCAGAGTTTAAGCAAAGAACATTGTTTTTTTTTGTATCTGAGTTAAATTATTTTGCAGAGTTTAAGCAAAGAACACTGTTTTTTTATCTGAGTTAAATTATTTTGCATAACTGTAATTGTACACATTTATACTTTTTTAATTATAGCACCGTGAGATAGACATTTACAAAGCTGCTCATGATTAGGTCTTAGTAATGCAATATTGAAGTATGAGTGGCCACGTGTCCCCACCCAAACTCTACCCTGGCCGAGTTGGGATCTGGCCCCCTGAGTCAGCCAGGGGGCAGGGCCAGCGGCCCAGTAGACCTCTTAGTAATACAATATTGAAGCACCCATACCTCCACCAGTGCCCATTTCTCACCACCAGTGTCCCAGATGCCCTCGCCCTATCCTCAGCCTGACTCTATAGCAGGCACCTTTTTTCTTCTATCTTTCCTTCTCTCTCCCTTCTTTTACCCATTGCGACTGGCCCTACACACATTTAGGGATTGTCGTGTAAATCCCTTTGTGTACATTCAATATCCAGTTCTAGTGTGGCATTAACACTTCCCATAATTAGTAGAGCACTAGTATATATTTATATACCACAAAGAACATTGTTCTACAGTCAACTATGAAAGGATTATACATATGCAACATCCAGAGTCATAAGGTTTGACTAGAGGAATTTAGTCCAAAAAAGAATGAGAGTAAATCACAAAGGAAAGATTAATGATAAACTCACGGAATTAGGAATGCTCACAAGAGCGCTGTAAACTTCCCTGGGAAAGGAAGAGGAAAAATTCACAGATGAAGCCTAAAACATTTAAGATCATTGTCACTTATTTCTTAGCACTAACTAGTAACCCAAGTGACTAATTTGGGGCAGGGTTGGAGGGATAAAACTATAAAACTAAGATCAAAGACTTGGGAACCTGAGCAACAGGATTCAAACTCTTCTCAGATCCATCTGACTTACTTAAAATCCTGGGCAAGTTATTTAACTACTCTGTGCCTAAGTTATAAATGTATTTGTAAAATAAATGTAAAAGCATATTTTTCTCATTGGTTGTTAATAACTGCAACATGTGTAAAATGATATGCAGTACATAGTACATAATTATATAATGATAATTATTTTAATGCTATTATATAAGGTTTACTATTGTATCCGGCTCAACTAAACAGATAGCTGGTGTCTCAACTCTGTAGAAGAAATTCTTCATTTGGGAATTGTAAAAAGATGCATTAACCACCAGTGTAATACACGATTCATTTGATATTATGTGCTGGTGATAGGAGACTGCTGTTGCTAAAATGTGAGAAATACACAGGAGATTTTTTCATATTAGAACTAGGTGAAAAAATATGCTTTAAAAATATCACACCCAGGGAGTTTTGCTTATATTTTAAAGGTCTTGGAATTGGAGGCCAAATCAAAATGTGATCATTGAATTGGAGTTAGGCGTATTCTAGAAACATGGTGATTGGCCTCTGGATGGCCAAAAAATATATCCATTAATGTGCTTTTTGATCATTGCAATTTGATGTATATATTTTAAGATACTACACTTTGGAGAAATGACTTAATCGAAGAGATTCAGAAATTCTCAAATATAATAGTCCTTAGGAATATGTGATTCTAAGGACTCAAGAGTTAAATTAGCTTTCATGTCTGAGAGCAGACGGCTCTTAATAAAGTTGCCTAGATGAACAGCAGCTCAGCCCCAGGGTAACAGCTCTTTGATTTCAAACCATCCTGCACCAGCTCTCACCAGTCTCATAAACAATGTCAAGGTCATTCAGGGCCCCTCAGATGACTGCTTGCTGCTGTTACTGGACCCATGTGACTGCAAACAGAAGAATAAACATATCTGGTTCAGTCTGTGTAAGGTATGGGCAGAATGTAGGTCGTGGTGGAGCAGCTGATGATTATCAGGCATCTCATATGCAGGGTCAGCTACACATCCAGTTCCTCCCACCCATGAAAAGAAGAAATGCTTCCATGGAGCAAGCAACTCAAAGGGCCACATAATTAGATTGAATGTTTCACTATTTTTTTCTAAATCATTTGAGTTTCTCTACAATTCACATTTATAAATGTCTACAGTCTCAGCTGTATATGTGTTATATTATCTGAATATTATCTGGAATTACTATTTTTCTGTGTACAGATGAACAGTTAGATATCAGAGGTATTTTATAACTGAAATATTTGCATCCTTTTATTTTCTGTGTGGTATTTTGTCACAGCTCATGAAGGATCTTGATGTATTGAGTTAGAACACCCTGTTTGGCTAGGGCTTCAATGACAGCTTCAGTCTCAACAGAATCAAAGGCTTTCTTTTAAATCAATGAACGTGAGACAGAGTGGCATCTTGAACTCCCGACAAACCTCAATGAGCTTGATACCATGTGGATATGGTTGATTGTGCTAAATCCCTTTTGAACCCAGCTTGCTCACATGGTTGTCCTTCATCTAATGTACTGCCAATCTTGTTCAGGATGACTCGAGTGAACATCTTATAGATGACAAACAACAGGTAGATGGGGTGATAGTTGCCAATATTGTGGATGTCTCCCTTCTTGAACAATAGAACTGCCCTGCTGGTTTTTACATTGGGAAGGAAACTTGCATTCAGACAGGTAGTATGCAAAGAGCAGAGCCAGTATATTGATGAGGACTGACGGCAGATTCTTCGGATGTTGGGGTCTGACTTTGTCTGGGCCTGGTGCTGTTCACTTATTTACCGATGAAATGGCATGTCAGATTTCAGAAGGGAGCATGTCAGGAATGACATATTTATCCTGCGGAATTTGGTATGTGGGTAGGTGGACTTGGATATCAAAGAGATCTGAGATGAATACTGCATCAGCCAGTATTGCTGCTCTTCTATGTTTGAGGTCTTCCTTTATCACTTCTCTGCACTGCTTTGTGAGCTTGGACATTAACATATGGTTGCCTAAGGCTCGTACCATGCCACATTGGCAAATGAGCTCAAGAGATTTTAAAGACAGGCATCCTTTTGTGGCTTTCTGCAGCAATTTTCGCACAATCATAGAGGTGCTGAACCAGTCGGTTGTATTCTTCCTCCATGTTGTCAATGACATCTCCCAAAGAGAAATCAAAAGAGCTATGTTTAGAACATCATGCCTCACTCAAGTGAGAGAAAGAATCCAGAGTTCCAACCTCCACTGATGATTAAGAATCATGGATGCTGTCTCGTTTGCCAAGTCATCTACAATCAGATGGGTTGGACATGTAATGTGACTTGGAGATGATCGCTGGACTAGAGCCATTACTGACTGGATCCCATGGAATATCAAAAGATCACGAGGCCACCCACCTATAAGATGGTCAGAATTCTTTGTCAAGACCCTAAACAAGCAGTTTGAGGCTCTTTGAATTCCTGGAGCAAGCAGATGCCATTGGGCTACACTGGAACGTGAGAGGGACAAATGGAAACCTTACTGGCACCAGCTCAAGAAAATCGACTAGTAATGGGATGTCAAGTTATCAAGTGATTTTGTCACAGTTTTATTCAATTTTGGATTATTTGTTGCTCTCCTTCTGTAATGTAGCTGCATGAATTTAAAGATTAGTTTTTCTTCTATATAATCTCTATATTAGACATGGTATCTTTTATTTAGGTCATCCATAAAAGTAGGAAATAAAATAAAATTTAAATAGATGCATCACCTTATCATAAATGTTACAAAGAGTGGCCACAGAGTAATAGTATAAGGTAAGGTGCTTGGCTTGACTGCAACGTACTTGCAGTTTGATCCTTGGCACAGCATAATGCCCCCTGAGCACTACTAGGACTATGCCTAAAACCTAAAAATAAGAAGGCACCTTAGCATCATTGATGTGTCTACAAACATAGAAAAATTTATTTTGAAGGACTCTCCTCTATTAATTTAGTAAAAAATTATTCTAATAGATAAATGAAAGGCAATAATGGGAAGGAAGTCAACTGAAATATTACAAATGAGTCAGGACTCTTAAGTATTCTGTAGTAAAAGGACAATAGGATAGACCATTTAAGGTATTTGAGAACATGAAAGCTAATTATATTCAGTAAAGTTAAAAGAGATATGTAAGTAGATAGGTAGGATAGTCAGATGATGATAGAACATATAATATATATTAGATATTGTAGGTATTATATTTATCTTTAGGGTGGGTCTCTGACAAGCCGGGCTTCAGTTGGGTGGAGCTCTGACGAGCTGTGAAGTCCAGATGATGAAAACTGCTGCCAGCACAGTGTGAGGGTTCGTCTGGATTCTTATGAGGCTCTTTTTGGGATGGCAGGCTCAGGCCGGAAGTTGATATCCCTCCTGGACCAGTCATGGTCTGTGAATTCAGGGATTGTAATGGGGAGAGCTGGTAGCAGCTCTGCCCCATGCATCTGTGTCCAAAAGGACCTCTGGCTCCAGGGCATATCTCTTCAACTCCACCGTTCTCCCAGCATTAATATATGCTTCAGAGACCTGGGACCTACAAAAGCAGGATGAGAATGCTATTCAGGTCTCCCAAAGAGGAATTGAAAGAGTTATGCTTGGAGTATCATGCATCATTCAAGTGAGAAAAGGAATCTAGAGTTCTGACCTCTGTTCGCAATCAAGAGTCAGGGATGCTGTCTCGTTTGCCAAGGTGTTGAAAATCAGATAATCCGGACATGTAATGCAACTTGGAGAGGACCGCTGGACTAGAGCCATTGCCAATTGGCTCCCATGGGATGTCAAAAGATTACGTGGCTGCCCACCTACAAGATGGTCAGACTTCTTCATCAAGACGCTGAATAAATGGCTTGAGGCTTTTTGTATTCCTGGAGCAAGCAGATGCCATTGGGCTCCACTAGCATGTGACAAGGGAAATGTTACCTATGCCTGCTTGAGCTAATCGATGAATAACAAGATGTCAAGTGATTAAGTGATCAAGCCTATTATATACATATAATTTATATATGCTTCTAGTATCTTACTCCTTAAGATACTATGTATCTTAAGTGCCTCTTGAAGCACTAAACTTAGTAGTTTCAATGTATCTTTATCTTGTAAATGTGGTAGTTTAGGTGGTGGTTCCAGGGCAGAATATCATAGGAGATGGCCATCAAGTGCAGTGGGCATCTCAGGATTGATTAGTTGGGACTTCAAATTTCCATCACAACTCGAATATCTTTAGCACTTTCCATAATTTACTTGTAAAATGTTTTTCGCTGTACCATGATTAACATGGCCATGTTTTCTAAATAATTCCTGTACTTCTACTTTACATAGAGGATGAAATCCTATAGTATGCTAGGTGTTACTTCACATAGCATAATGCTTTTGAAATTTATTAATACCTGAATATAATCTACATATGCATTTATAATCCTGTATCCATGTGCATGTATCAGAAGTATAATTCTCTTTACTGCTTTACTGCTTACTAGTGTCCATTGCAGGGGTATAGTATAATAAACGCTTTTATGGAAATAACATTGAATAACTAGAATATTTTTCTAAAAGTAATTGTTTATTGAAGTAATTGCTATTACTAGCATTTTATTAAAGTAGCAATGTATAAAATGTTTTAGGTGGTATCACTGAAAATAAATATCACTGTCTTCCTGCTCATCATCGATTTGCTCGAGCGGGCCCCAGTAACATCTCCATATTTCCTGTCTCATGCTGGTAGAGTCCAAGGGCATCTGCTTGCTCCAGGAACATAAAGAGCCTCAAACCATTCCATCAGGTCATGGGGATGAGGTATATAATTGTTATCGGTATTTGGCATATCAAATACGACATGGGTAGCTTGCCGGTTCTTCCATGCAGGTGGCATACTCTTGTAGTCACCTATGAGCTCCAGCATTTATTGATGATCCATGCGGTTGTGGGCAGCCAAGCGAGCCGGGCTGTAATAGACTCTTTTGCTGGGTTGAGTTCTGATGAGAAGGAAGTCCGGATGTGGAAAATAGCAGCCCTCAGGGAGTGGGAGGCGGGGAATCGTCTGGCTTCTTGTGAGGCCCTGCTGGGGTGGCAGGCCAGGGCTAGAACCCGCCATCCCTCCCGGGTGCCTCGTGAGTGTGGGCACTGGGAGAGCTGGTAGCAACTCTGCCCGATGTCTGTGAGACTCTGGATCAACTGGCAAGACAATGATTTGTAGAGAAGAAATAAAATTAATATGTTGCTTTTCAAACAGATACCAAAGTCAGGAAACAAATCATGCCAAGAACAAATATATTCTTTTTAATTCATTCATATGTTGGTAGATGCTTGAGATGTTTGTCCAGTTGGGAGTAAATTATGTCTAAAGCTGCTATAGAGCTTCACATCTGTGCAGATCACTATTCACTGAACTTTGAAATTGCACTGATCATCATTTGGAAATAAACTAGTTGTGGTATAAGGAATATTAGAATGTAGAAAGTAAGCCTGGGGTAGAATAGCAGATTATCTCTTATATAAAATACCGGAGCAAGAGAGGGGGCTGGTATAAGGTAATATATCTTAATTTCATGGGCTTCATGTAATCTAGATGGTACCCACAAGGCCCTTCTTATTTATCATCTGTACCAGGGTGATTCTGAGTATCTTGTTCTCTGTATACTGAATGGGCCACACTCGCCTGCTTAAGGACAAACTAGTCTGATCCTTCCTATAATCATAAATTATAGTCTCAACATAGCCAGGGTGGTAGTAGTCTCCTGATAAATTCTAACTGTTCCATGCTAGGTCCAGTGGGTATAAAGAGGTGCTGTGCCCAATCTAGATAACATAGAAGTCTTAGTAGATGTATAATAATAAGTCAGAAGTTACTCATTCAGAGTCAAGGTGACTTCTGTAACTGCCATACCCTCCATCAGTGTTTACATAGAAGAGAGATCTCATTAGTATGAACCCTGGCTTAAGAACACATAAATAGATTAAGCTGTGAGTGGATAAAACAGCAAAGCTTCCACGTTAGCTAGGCCTGTCATCCAACAAAACCCTAACTGTATGTATGTATGGCAAGCCACAATGTGTAAGAGATGGGAGAGAGAGGGATAGAAAGAGAGAGAGAGAGAGAGAGAGAGAGAGAAAGAGAGAGAGGAAGAGTGCCTACCATAGAGGTAGGCTGGGAGAGAGAGGAGGGAATCTGGGGACATTGGTGCTGGAAAATGTGCACTGGTGGAGGAATGGGTGCTGTAACATTGATGACTGAAACCCAATTATGAGCAGTTTTGTAAATGTCTATCTCATATTGTTATAATAAAAATAATAATAGTAAAATAAATAAAATGAAAATTCATAAAAGTTGCAGGATAAAAATAAACAGATGAAAGTCCCTTGTGGGTCTTAGTGTTTACTCTTGACTCTGCTCAGACATCTCAATGTAGGCCAGGATAAAACCAGGATCATCCATGCACAAGGCAAGACGCATAGCTGCTGCACTGTTTTTCCAGTTTTCACCTATATTTCTATACATTAACAATGACCTATCAAAATGGAAGTTAAGAGAATAATTCCATTTGAAATAGCATCAAAATAATTTTTAAAAAAATGCTTCCAACAAACTTAACTAAGATAGTGAAAAATTCATATACTAAAAACTATAAAATAGTGATACTAATATTTAAAAAGGCACAATAAATGAACATATATTTGTGATTATAATAATTGTCAGGTATGCAAAGAAAATGAAAGCTGGAATTATGATATATTATGACTTCAAAACAATTTAAAATGCTGCAATAATCAAAAGAGCATAGATCTAGCATTAAACAGATACTTAGAGCCTGGAGTAGAAAGGAACAATTAGTAACATCAGAAATTACCAATATGGTTAATATTCAGGATATATCAGGCACTCTTAGAACTACAAAACAAAACAACAATGAGATATCTTATCACACCACAGAGACTGGCACACATCCAAAAGAGCAAGGACAACAAGTGCTGGCGTGGATGCAGAGAGAAAGGGACTCTAAACCATTGTTGGTGGGAATATCAAATGGTACAGCCTTTTTGGAAAACAATATGGACATTCATCCATAAACTAGAAATTGAGCTCCCACTTAATCCCAAATGTCCCTGGTAATATTCCCTGGGAGGTCAAAACACACGGCAGAAACACGATCTGAACTTCTATGTTCAAAGCAGCACTCTTCACAATAGCCAGATTCTGGATACAACCAGAGTGTCCGAGAACAGACAACTGGATAAAGAAATTGTGGTACACAATGGAATACTATGCAGCTGTCAGGAAAATGAAGTTATGAAATTTGCCTATAAATGGATGGACATAGAGAGGATCATGCTGAATGAAATTAGCCAGAGAAAAAGGACAGATATAGAATGACTGCATTTATTTGAGAGATATAAAAATAAAATAGTATGATACCAATATCCAAGGTCAGGCAAAACATGGATCAAGAGGTCTTGTCAGTGGGTAAGATCTATTGCAAGTGTGTGAGAGTCAGAGGTTAGGTAAGACAGAGAAAAAAACATTGTGCTAATAACTGTTGGAAATGATAATACCAGCCTGGAACTGAGCATTGAACGTAGGCAAAGGATATATATGATAAGCTCTAAATATATGTATTTCAAGCCACAATGTGTAAGCAAAGAGAAAGCGAGATAGAGAGAGAGAAAGGCAAAGTGTCTTTGTCTTTTCTGACAGCTGCATAATATTCCATTGTGTAGTCATGCCACAATTTCTTTAGCTAATCCTCTGTTCTCGGCACTTTACCTAAGTTTCCAGATTCTGGCTACCATGAATAGCACTGCGGTGAATAAAAAAGTACAGATAGTGTTTCTGCTATGCACTTTTGGGTCTCCAGGGTATATTCCCAGGAGTGGTATTACTGGATCAAATGGGAGCTCAATATCAAGTTTTCAGAGGAATGTCCATATTGTTTTCCTAAATGGTTGAACCATTTGCCACTATCACCACCAGTGAATGAGAGTCCCTTTTACCCCGCATTTATCCGCATGAATTGTTCTTGCTGTTTTGGATATGTACCAGTCTCTGTAGTGTGAGATGGTACCTCATTGTTGTTTTGATTTGCATCTCCATGATAATTAATGAAAGCACTATTTTCGTTTTTGGCCATTAGAATTTTCTTTTATTTTGGAAGCTTCTGTTCATTTCTTCTCCCCATTTTTTGATGGGGTTGGCTGTTTTCTTCTTGTAAAGTGCTACCAGTGCCTGATATATCCTGGATATTAACCCCTTATCAGATGGGTATTGGGTGAATATTCTTTCCCACTCTATGGATTGTCTTTTTATCTTGCTCACCATTTCTTTTGAAGTGCAGAAGATTTTCAGTTTTATATAATCCTATTTGTTTATCTTTGCTTCCATTTGCTTTGTTAGTGGTGTTTCATCTTTGAAAATATCTTTAGTTTTAATGTTGTAGAACATTTTTTCTATGCTTTCTTCGATGTACTTACAGATTCATGTCTGACTTTGAGATCTATAATCCATTTTCATCTGACTTTTGTGCCTGGCCTTAGAAGGAGGTCTAAGTTCATTTTTTTACATATACCTGCCCAGTTTTCCCAGTACCATTTGTTGAAGTGGCTTTCTTGGTTCCACTTAATATTTTTTACTCCTTTATCGAATATTAGTGTTTGTATATTTGAGAGTGTGTCAGGATATTCAGTTCTATTCCATAGGTCTAAGGGTCTGTCTCTATAATAATACCATCCATTTTTTAACTATGACTGCTTTGTAGCAGATTTTGAGGTTGGGGAAAATGATACCTCCTGTTTTCTTTTTCCAAGGATTGTTTTAGCTATTATTGGGGGCTTATTATTCCAACCAAATTTCAGGAGTGTTTACTCAATTTTTTAAAGAATATCACGGTAATCTTTATAGGGACCACATTGAATCTGTATAAAGCTCTAGAGAATATTACCACTTTGATAATATTAATTCTTCCAATCCATGAGCAGGGAATGTGTCTCCATTTCCTCAGGTTCTCTTTTATTTCTTGAGAAATTTCAAATTTTCAAGGAATTCATGGATGATGTGCCTATTGGACCAGTGTGATTCAAACTGGATTCCTGAACATGGGATGCTGCTTCCTATTATACTTTTGTTGCCTGCCATTTAGGAGCATCAAACAAAATGCCATTCAAACAATTGTGCTTGGAAAATGTTTCAGGCTGGACGGTTTGATGTCAACTGATTGAATGATTTAATAATATTTGTATTCTCCTGTAAATATATTTTGCATCTAATCTGTTTATTAAATCCTAGTAGAAACCAGATTAAGCACAGTCACAAGTTTGACTTAAAATTAATTTTTGAGTTATATTCTTAATCTCTTTAATCAAGGTCATGAGCCCTTTATTTGTAAGACAGGTGTAAACTTTTACATAAAAATTAAATGATTTAAATTCATAAAGCTAAATAGGAAATGAATTAAAAACTTATGTTTGGGGTTAGAGAGATAGTTCAAAAGCTGAAACATATGTTCTGCATACAGGAGACCTGTATTTGATCCACATAAAGCTGGGAGTAACCACAAGGACATTTGGTTGAGTTAGAAAAGCTTAATGTCCAAGGAGATGGAGTGAGGTAGAATTGAAGCCTGATCTGCCATAGAGCCAGCTTTAAGGTTGTGTGTTACAAATCTCTGGAAGAGGAACCCTTGAATAGTTCTGCTTATGACTCCAAATGTCTGAGTACCTGAGTAATGTCATATTATTTCCTCTTACTTGTCTTTTTTGTCCCATCTTATTTGTGCCTTATTTGTCTCATCCGAGCAAGTATAAAAATGAATTATTGTCTTGATGGTCTAAAACTGTGGTGCATGAAGGCACAAGTTATGTATAGAGATTACAAAAGATTGAATAATCAAGAGAAATTTTATGTGTATGCCAAAGAAATGAATTTTTGGAAAGTTTGCCTGGAACCTAAAATGTATATTCAACAACTCTTTTGCTAGTGGGTTATAATGAGTCCTCATGACTTCCCTTTCGTTCCTAGAAAAACATCACCTATAGCTCCACTAGCGATCATTATTAATTTATTTTAAATAATAATATTAATAAAATATTATAACCCTATAGGTACATCTAGAATTTATACTTCCTTGTATGACACTGCAAGGGAAAAACACATGGAGAGTTTCTAATTTCAGAAACTAGAGACTTACATGAAACCTATAGCTAATACACCAGCCAGTCCATGAGGCGTCAAGTTGATTTGTTTGAATAAAGACTTGTACTAATTTATATTGCTAAAAATATTTTCAATTTAAATTTATAGATTCTTATTTTTGTCTTTTACCTTTAAGTCCACTCTAAATTCTCAAATCAAGAGTTATTTGTTTCAAATAAACAAAGGTTAGGTAAGTTGTAAGTAAGAATGACAGCTTTATATCTGCACCTCCAGCCAAATAAAACCCAAAATGGGCTTTTGACCTATTCCATGACTATGCAATGAATCAGGCAAGTTTATTTAAATCTTAATTTCACTTATAGGTACATCAGGCTTAAAAATAAGAAACATTTATATTATTTACTTAAAATTTTATCCAGCTATCGGTTTGTATAAGCTTCACTGCTACAAACAACTCAGTTTGGGGTTGTCATTATTTTTTTTCTTCTAAGAAACTCAGAACCCTTCCTATTTCATTATTATCTTTGGATTCTAAGAGAAACTGGTGGTCCTGAAGAAATTTTTATCAACATGCCTTGAGTGCTTGGAAAACAAATGTATTTCCATTACATTTGTTATCTGGCACTCACACTCAATTAAAGCTGCTCCAGTCCCTCTGGAAATGGTGATTGAGCTGGTCTTTTACCACAGTACTATATATACAGAGTTACCCTTTCGAAGAGTATTTTGCCTGCATAAATCCAATTATCACAATAAGAATATTAGGGGAGTATTATAATTGATGTGCCATTTAATATGCATAATTATGCACACTATCTTACTAAATACCTCACAACATCCCTAAAAAGTAATTCACACATACAGGAAAGTAAATCTCGTGAGTCCAAATTGCTTACCCATAGCCTCTAATTTTAAAAAAGAACTTGGATACAAACCCAAATGTTCTAGCTTCATGGATAGCTGACTTTCCTATAGATCCAAATGCTTAAGGTCAACTTTGTTTCCCAAATTTTATTGTATTAAAGTACCATGATTTTCAGTTGGGTTTTAGACATGCAATGTTCCATCACAGACCCCTCTACTAGTATCAGCTTCCCTCCACCAGTGTTCCCAGGTTCCTTGCTCTACCCCTGCCCACTAGCATGCCATCTTGACAGCAATCTTTTATAGTTTGGTTACTAAAATTTGAGTCTTGTGATTTCAGTATTGTTGCTGTTGAAGTATTGATATTCAACTGTGTCATTCCTTATCATGGCTAATGTAATTTGACCCCCATCTGTTGCTTCCATCTGTCTCTTCTCTCTCTTCCTTCCACTCCTTCCACTCGCCTCTTTCTTTCTCTCTTGCCTATATTTTCAATAAAGTGTCATTGAGACATTCACCTTTAAACCATAAGATTTCCCTCTTCAAGTTATTCTATATACCACATATAAATGAGAAAACCTGTGCTATCCTTCTTCTGACATACTTCATTTAACATGATCATTTCCAGTCCCATTCATGCACCAGCAAATTACATGATTTCATCCAGATATGTAGTATTTCCTTGTATTTGCACACCCCATTTTCATGATCCTCTGATCTGTTGAGTTTTTCTTTCATGTGTTATTTTCTTTTCCTTTTTTTAAATCAAATTGCCATGAGATACAGATAAAAGGTTGTTGTTCATGATTGGATTTCAGTCATACAAAGTTCCAACTCCCATCCTTCCACCAGTGCACATTTCCCACCACCAATGTCCTCCTTTTCCCTCCTGCCACCCATTACCCCCAAGCTTATCTCTATGGAAAGCATGTTTCTTCTCCCCCCCCCATCTTTTCTCTCTCTCTCCCCACTGGGCACTATGATGGGCAATACAGATAGTGAGAGATTATTATGTTTGTTCCTTTACCTACTTTCTGCATGCAGTTTGTATCCAGAATGAACATTTACAACTATTTTTGTCATAGTAGTCTCTTCCCTATCCCAACTGTCTTGTCCCCAACCACTTAAAGCAGGCTATTAACCATGGACTAATCCTCCTGGCCCTCATTTCTACTGTCCTTGGATATTGGTTTCATATTATGTTTATTTTTATATCCCACAAATGAGTGCAATCATTCTGTATCTGTCTGATCTATTGTTGTATAGTTAGATTGGTTCCAAATCTTAAGTTTGCTGAATTCAGCAATGAATAATGACGTGTGTAAGTCCCTTTGAAAGAATGTTTTTCAGGGCCGGAGCCATAGCACAACAGTTAGGGCGTTTGTCTTGCACGTAGCCAACCCAGGTTCGATCCCGGCATCCCATATGGTCCTCCGAACACCGCCAGGAGTAATTCCTGAGCGAACAGCCAGGAGTAACCCCTGAGCATCTTTGGGTGTGACCCAAAAAGAAAAAAAACCAAAAACGAAAGAATGTTTTTCTGTTCTGTGGGTAGTTACCCCAAAGTGGAATTGCTTGGTCATATGGCTGCTCAATTTTAAGTTTACTGAGAACCCTCCATACGTTTTCCATAGGGGTTGAGCCAACAACATTCCCACCAACAGTGATGAGTGGTCATTTTTCACCAAATCACTTCCAACACAGATTGTTCCCATTATTTTCTAAATGTGCCATTCTCACTGGGATGAGATGGCATCTTGTTGTTTTCTTAATTTGAACTTCCCTAATAATAAGTAATGAGCATTTTTTCATGTGCCTATTGACCATCCATTGGTCTTCCTTATAGAAGTCCTTGTTCATTTTCTACCCTAAGTTTTTAAATAGGGTTTTGAATATCTTTGTTGCTGATGTTTGTGAGTACTTTATATATTCTTTGAGGTCTGTATCTTGAAGAGTTCTATCTATAGTTTCCTCAATGTATTTTGATTTCTGTGAATTTAGTTCTGTGTAAGGTTATGAAATATGGATTCACTTTTAATTTTTGCACATGCTTATCCAGTTTTGCCAGCACCATTTGTTGAAGAGGTTGTCTTTACTCCATTTCATGCTCTTACCTCCTTTATCAAAAATTAACTGACCATATATTTGGGGATTTGTACTTAGATATTTTATTCTGACCCATTTGTCAGAGAGTCTAACCTTATTTTAATACCATGCTGTCTTGATCACTATGGCTTTATAGTATAGTTTCAAGTTAGATAATGAGATGTCCCCAGTTTCTTATTTTTCAGTATGTTTTTGGCTATTCAGGGTATTTTTATGATCCCATGAAAACTTTACTATGGACTTTTCTACATCCTTAAAAAATGCCATCTGAGTTTGGATGGAACTTTGTTGAATTAATTTAATAATTTTGATATGATGGTCATTTTGACAATAATAACCTTCGATCCAAGAATATGGAATATTTTCCATTTCCTTCGGTTTTCTATTTCTTTAAGTATTTTGAAATTTTCATGGTGTAGATATTCCATTCTTTTGTTAAATTGATCTCTAGGTGTTCTTGGATACTATCCTGAACAGGATAGATTGTTCTGTCTCTTTTTCCTCTGATTATTTATACATTAGAATGTGACCTATTTTAATGTATTAATTGTGTACTGGAAATTTTGATATATTGCTTTATTGTTTCTAGAAATTTGTGGGGTTTTGTGGACTTTTGGGGTCTCTTTTATGTTGATATATCATCTGCAAATAGAGATTATTTTACTTCTTATCTAATTTGGAACACATTTATTTCTTTATCTTTTCTGATTGCTGTTGCTAGGACTTCTAATACAATGTTGAATAAGCGTAGAGACAATGGACATCCTTGCCTTGTACCTGATCTCGGTGAGACTGCTTTGTTTTTCACCATAAACAATGTTTGCTGTAGACTCATTACAGTATTTACACTCTTGAGTAAGGTTTCATCCATTCCTATTTTGTCAAGAGTTCTTTTCTATCATGTATGTATTTCAAGCCACAATGTGTAAGAGAAGGGAGAAGGAGAGAAAAAGAGAGAGAGGGAGAGAGAGAAAGAGGGGGGGGCATTGGTTGTGGGAAATGGGCACTGGTGGAGGGATGGGTACTGGAACACTGTATGACTGAAACCCAAATATGAACACTTTTGTAACTATATATCTCACAGTGGTATAATAAAATATTTTATAAAATAATAAATAAATAAATCCAACTAAAAAAGAGTTCTTTTGTATTACAAATGGCTGTTGGATCTTGTCAAAAACTTTCTCTGCATCAATTGATATGATCATATGTATGTTATCTCTCATTGATGTGATGAATATATGATATTCATATTGATTTGCTTATATTGAACCATATTTTTATCTGTGGGATAAATCTCACTTGATTGCGGTATATTGTATTTTTTGATATGCAGTTGGATATGGTTTACTAGGATTGAGTATTTTTGCATAAATTTTCATCAAGGAAATTAGTCTTAAGTTTTCTTTGGTCTCTCTCTCTCTCCCCTTTGGTTATTGGAATAATGTTAGCTTTGTAGACAGTGTAAGTAAGGAAAGAGTTTAAGGATCAACAGCAGTAAGAACTCTGAAGATTTGATAAAATATACCAGTAAACCCATATGGATCAGGACTTTTGGGGAAATTCTTAATTACCATTATAATTTCTTTGCTTGTGATTGGGTTTCTATTTCACCTTAATTTTCTTTTGTGAGATTACATGTTTCTAAGAATCTGACCACTTCTTCTACGTTCTCCAATATAATAGAGTTGCTTAACAAGGTGGTTCTATTCTCCAACTTAACGAAGTTCTCAAACTCAAGAAAGTAGAGTTGCTCATAGTAAGCTCTCATGATGTCTTGGATTTCTGACACTTCTGTTGTAATTTATCCCCTTTTGCTTCTGATCCTATTTAAGTACTTTCCGTTTTAACCTGTGGGTGTAACCAAGGGTTTATTTTATTTTTTTTTGAAGATCCATCTTCTAGGTTCCAATTGATTTTTTATATTGCTTTCTGAGTTTCTATATCATTGACTGTTTCTCTGGTCCTTATTATTTTCTTCCTTCTACTGATCCTTTGATTCACTTTTTGGTTCTCCAGTTGTCTGAGGTGTGCATTTATATTGCTAGAACAAAGATTTTATCTTTTTCTTCTTTCCTCATGTAGACCTATATTGTTATGAGTTTCTCTCTAAGTACTGCTTTTGTTGTGTTCCAAAGATTTTAATAAATTGTTTCATTATCATTAGTCTCAAGGAAATATTTTTATCTCATCCTTGATTTCCTTGTTAATTCAGGTTTTATGTAACAGCCTGCTATTCAATCTCCAGATGTTAGAGTTTCTTTACATAGTTCTATGATTCATTTCTGTCTCCTGGCATTGTGGTCTGCTAGGATGCTTGGAATGAATTCTATGTTTGTGAATTCTTGTAGGTTTGTTGTAGGCTCTAATATGTGAACTATCCTGGAGAATGTACCGTGTGCACTAGAAAAGAATGTGTATTTGGCTTTTTGAGGATGTAAGACCCTGTATATATGCATTAGTCCAGCACTTCTAGTTCTTCATTTAGTGTTGTTATATCTTACTGACATTCTATCTAGTTGATCTGTCCAGAGGTAACAGTGGAGTGTTGAAGTCTCTCCACTGCTAATATGTCTCCATCAATGTTTCTTTTGGTTTGTGAGCAAAATCCTTTAAATTTTTCAGAGCCTACATTTGTTCATATATTTAGGTGTATGTTAGGTGCATAATTAAACTTAGTACTTCTTGATCTACTGTTCCTTTAAACAATAATTAGTATCATTCCCCGTCTCTAATTAACTTTTTTAAATCGAATGCTTTTGGTCTAATAAAAATATGATTGTCCCAAAATTTTTGTTTACCATTGACTTATATAATTGTCTTCTATTCTTTCACGTTGAGTCTGTGTCTATGCTGTGATGTTAGATATGTGTTCCAGAGGCAGAAAATTGATGAATTTTGTTTCCTGTTCCATCCCATCACTATCTATTGATGGGTGAGTTCAATCCATTGAAATTCAGATAAATTACTGATATGTTGTCATTTTACTGTGTGAGGTTGTTGCTTCTACAATTGGCTATTTGACTTACATAAACTTCTTTACTATTTTATTTGCTATTTTTTTTCAGGGCTGTTTTAGTAACAGCAACCTCTGACAGCTCTTGTTTCTGAGAGTGTTTTTATCCTTACCTTCCATCTAAATGAGAGCTTTGAAGGGTAATAGACTCTAGGTAGAAATATGTCTTCAGTGAATAATTTGCATGCATCATTCCACTCTTTTTGTAACATTTCATATGAGAGCTCTGTTGTGATTCTTATAAAGTTTCCTTTATATTTAAGGTTTCACTTCCTTTTTGAAGGTTTAAGAAATCTATATCTCTATTTTTGTTGCTGTTTCTACAAAGAAGTGATCATTAATGTCAAAAGAGGGGGTTTGACAGGGTGATACCATTTCACCAAAACTCTTCAGCACCACCCTCGAGAACATCATGCAACAATTAGAATGGGAAGGAATGGGAGTGAAGATAGATGGTCGGCAACTACACCACCTCCGCTTCGCTGATGACATCATTCTAATAACACCAAACATTAGCCAAGCGGCACAAATTCTGGCTGACTTTGACCGAGAATGTGGAAAGATAGGTCTACAGCTGAATCTAAAGAAAACTATGTTTATGAAAAATGAACTAGTTCCAGAGGCTCCATTCACTCTCAATGGAACAAACATCTCTGAATGCAGCAGTTATGTGTACCTAGGTCGAGAAATCAACATGATGAACGACCTAAAACCTGAGCTGCGCAGGAGGAAGAGAGCGACATGGAATGCCTTCAAAGGCATAGAAAAAAATAGCTAAAAGGACAAAGAACCTCTGGCTCCGGGCACAACTCTTTGACTCCACCGTACTCCCTGCATTAACATACGCCTCAGAGACCTGGACCCTACGAAAGCAGGGTGAGAATGCTATTCGGGGCTCCCAGAGAGGAATCGAAAGAGCTATGCTTAGAATATCATGCCTCACTCAAGTGAGAGAAGGAATCCGGAGTTCTGACCTCCGTCGCTATTCCAGAATCAGGGATGCTGTCTCATTTGCCAAGGCATTGAAAATAAGATGGGCTGGACATGTAATGCGATTTGGAGATGACCGCTGGACTAGAGCCATTACCGACTGGATCCCACGGGATGTCAAAAGATCACGTGGCCACCCACCTACAGGATGGTCAGACTTCCTTGTCAAGACCCTGAAGGAACGGTTTGAGGCTCTTCATATTCCTGAATCAAACCAGATGCCATTGGGCTACATTGGCACGTGATAGGGTCCAATGGAAATGTTACTGGCGCCCGCTCGAGCAAATCGATACATAACGGGATTCAAGTGATCAAGTGATATCTCTTTTCGAGTTTACCGCTCTGATTACTCTATGTCTTGGTATTCTGTTTGGGCTTACTTTGGTGGGTACTCTTTCGGCCTTTTGAATCTATACATTAGCCTCACTCTAGAGAGTGGGAAAGTTCTCATCTGTGATGTCCTACCACATGTTCTTTTCCTTTCCTGTTTTCTGGTATTCCTATAATTCACAGATTATTTCTCTGGCTGTTATCCATTAATCACCTTACATTTTCTTTCATATTAGTGCCTATATTTCTTTTGCTTCTTCTCTATCAATCTTCACTTGCATTTCATCTTTAAGTTTGTCTGTATCATTCTCTACCTGTGAAATTCTCCTACTGAGGCATGCTGTTGTGTTCATCAGTTCCTTCAGCTCATTTTGTCTGGAATCTGTCATACTCTGAATCAGTTCTTCTTTGATTTGGTTGAGTTTATCATCTAATGATTGCTTAATTTCACTGCCCAGTGCTTGTTTAATCTGAATTTCCAATGTAGTGAGTGTTGGTTCAGGCCCTTGTTGACCAGGTTCAAGGGTTTTAATGGACTTGAGGGTATGCCTGAGTTTTTCTTTTTTTATTTCTCTTTCTTTCTTTCTTTCTTTCTTTCTTTCTTTCTTTCTTTCTTTCTTTCTTTCTTTCTTTCTTTCTTTCTTTCTTTCTTTCTTTCTTTCTTTCTTTCTTTCTTTCTTTCTTTCTTTCTTTCTTTCTTTCTTTCTTTCTTTCTTTCTTTCTTTCTTCTTTCCTCTTTCTTTCTATTTTTTTGGGGTCACATGGCTCTGCTCTCAGGAATTACTACTGGCAGTGCTCAGGGGATCATATGGGATGCCGTGGATCAAACCAGGTTGTCCACATGCAAGGTAAACGCCCTACTCACTGGGCTATCTCTCCAGCCCATGCCTGCATTTCTATCTCTCTCTGATTCAGAAGTTACATTCCTAAGTTTTCTCGTTGTTCTTTGAATTTTTCTGGATTAATGTTGGAGGCTTACATTTCTAGTTATTTGAGAAGTGATCTGTTTAGTTGTTTACCCTAGAGGGTTACTTATAATATTTCTGTTACTCAGATTATATCTTTTATCATGTAGTGATATGGTTTTAACTGTACCTAGACAGATGACTGTGTAAAGTCAGTGAAGATGGTTACTTCATCCACTGATTTCAATACAAAGACTGTGCTTAATAACAATTCCAGTCATTTAGTAATAATACATCTGTGTGATTTCGTGTTTAGAGAATTAGAGCAATTGTAAGATGGTACATCTCCCTTAATTTGGAGTCTGGGGTCAGTGGGAAGGAGGTGCTTAGGATCTTGGGCCCAATGCTTCCCATCCAGAGCTTGGCTGTGGTGCAAGGAAGAGGGTCAAGTCACAATTTAAAATGCTATTATATTGCTGAGGCAGCGTTGCTACATGGGTATTCAAAGCTAATTCTACCTCCACCAGCATCTTTCTGTCACTTCTTGTCTGTCCTTTTTCTCCCACCCTCCAACATATATTAAAATGAGATTTATAAAATGGATATTTGCTGGGGTCGGAGCGATAGCCCAGCGGGTAGGGCGTTTGCCTTGTACGTGGCCGGCCTGTGCCGGCCTGGGTTCGATCCCCGGCATCCCATATGGTCCCCGAGCACCGCCAGGAGTGATTCCTGAGTGCAGAGCCAGGAGTAACCCCTGAGCATCGCGGGTGTGACCCAAAAAAGCAAAAAAAAAAAAAAAAAATGGATATTTGCTTATTTTTGCTCTGACTTCTAACCAGACAGCTCCACATTCCCAAGTTTCCAGCTTTCAGTTATCTGGGAGATTCAATAATAGCAAAAAAATATCATATTAATTCATTAGTCAAAGTAAATAATAACCTAAGAAACCATACTTTTAAACCAGGATTTAATTTGTTCTGGGGCACTCCTAAATATGCAAACATCTTACACAGTTTAGATTTTCCTAATCAGTGGGTTGCCCAATTTATAATAGTAATATTTAGGTCATTACTGTCACTTCAACTCAATATCAATTTAAAACTTGTAGCAAGGGACCTGAGTTCCAGTAGCTGTGAGGTCCTGAACTCAAACCCTGGCACCTCCTGCCTTTGTGACTCCAAAAGAGCAAGGTAGATAGAGAGAGAGAGAGTGAGAATGAGTGAGAGAGAGAGGGAGAGATATTGAGGGAAATTTGAGAGAAATTGAGGAGAGAAATTGAGAGGGCATTGAGGACATTGGTGGTGGGAAATGGACACTGGTGGAGGAATGGGTGTTGGAACACTGTATGACTTAAAACCCAACATGAACATCTTTGTAATTGTATATCTCACAGTGGTATAATAAAATATTAAAATAACAAAGCAGCACTGAAAAGCCAGAGTGATAGTATAGTGGGTAGGGCATTTGCCTTGCACAGGACTGACCCGGGGTTCGATCCTCGACATCTCATATATTCCCCAAGTACTGTCAGGAGTATTTCCTAAGTACAGAGCCAGGAGTAACCCCTGAGCATCATCGGGAGTGACCCCTCCCCCCACAAAGATAACCCTGAAGCCCAGTCCCAGTTATTTCAGCATAGCTGGAGCTGGATTTGGGCTCTGTATGTTTTTAGGAAGAAAGAAAACACCATTGGAAAAGCAGATTTCTAAGCAATTTCTCAACAAACACAAAGGGCTTCTGAATTCCTTAAACCTGGAATGACAAGAACGCCCCCTATGAACAACAAGGTCCTCCTTGCTTAATCACTCCAAAGCCGTGAGAAAGCAGAGAAGTGCTGGAATGGGGCCTCATGGTTTTGCTCTGAGTGCCAGGCTTGGGATTATCATAAACAACTTGCAAGGCTCCTGTCTTTGTTTAATCTGGGACAGATTTTAAAGTTGACTGGTTTGCTTTGGCATTTCTTTACTCTGTGTTTTTATTTATTGGTTTGGGGACAGCCATTGGTGGTGCTCAGAGCTTGTCCTGGCTTTGCACTCAGGGATCACTCTGGTCTTGGGGGACCATATGAGGTGTCCGAATGGATTGGGGTCAATTATGTACAAGGCAGATAGCCTGTACTATTGCTCTGGCCCCTATCCTGTGTTTTCCACTGCCAATGATATAATTTTTCACAAAATATACAGATCACCCTCCCAAACTCAACATAGACATTTTTTTCTTTCACTCCTGCTCTCAGAAAAGTTACCTCAAGCAGTTGCTTCTCTCTACATAGCAAAAAACATTTTCTCTCCTAAAAGTTTTCATATCCTACTGTATTACTGTTTTCTTTTTCACCACTTATTTAGTCAGAAAATTACTTAAAATCTATGTTTTGAGTATCTGTTATGTGTCAGATGCTGTTGTAGAAGCAAGGTAAAGAGCCCTGCAGAGTTACGATACTGTTATTCTCTCCCTCTGCCTTTCCACACTCTCCGTCCTCTTCCCTCTTCCTCTCTCTCTCTCTTCCTTTCCCTCTCTTTTTTCACTCTGTCTTTTTTCTCTGCCTTTTACTTTTTCCTTCTCCCCCTCTGTATTACTTAGTCTTGTTCTCTTATTCTCCCTTTCCCCATATCCCCCTCTACTTTGCTTCTCTGTCCTTCCTTCTCATGTCCTGTGCCTTCCTGACCTCATCTCTCTTTCTGTCTCTCTCTTCCTCTCTCTCTCTCTCTCACACACACACACACACAAACACACACCACAGTCATTCTTTCTCTATGATCTCCTGTTAGAATGTCCATGCTGGTAGTACCCTGAATTCACTCCTTGACCTTATTTCAGCTAAATCATGCTGAATCTTAGCTTCATTGGAAGATTGGCCAGACCAATTGAATAACATCCGGTAGTGACGTATTAGCTCACTGCTACAGAACACTGATTTCTTCTCTCCAGATCACCTGCACTATGGTAAAATTAGACTCCATTAGGTATCCAAAGGAGACTTTCAACTTTCTTTAAACCACCATACCATGCAGTCAGTCTCATTCCCCAGGTCCACGGGTAATTAGCACCCACAAGCATCTTAGTCTCAAAAATCACAAAGTTTATTGCTCTTCTCTGACTCATAGTTTCACCTAGTTTATATTTCTGCATAAATTTGGAGTTATTTGTGTGCCTTGCCTGCAATTTTTCTTTACAGTTTTCCCTTGTCCTTCTGCTTAGATAACCAATCCGTGCACCCAAATATGGATACATAAAATAGAAATTGCAAAAGGTTTAATTCTTCCTGACTCTGCAACAGGAAACTAAAACAGGACATTGACCTAGCTAATTCTGGCTGAAACCCAGGCTGAGAAAAATTTGCCAAAAGTTTCCAGAGATAAAAGACCCCAGCATAATTGTGAGCATAATTTTCTGATCTATTTCTGAAAATAAGACCCCAAATCAAAAAGCTGCCTTTTGGATTCGGGAAGGAGAGAGGAAAGGGAAGGCACGGCATAGTGTGCAATGATGTGAATCCCATGCACTTACTACACTGTGCAGAGTGAAGGCCGAGTGGGTGAGGAGGCCATGTCCTTATCATTTGCCCTCCCCACCCCACCACCATGCTCTTACTCCCCGTTTGCTTCTTCCAGCTTCTAACTCTTGTTCTTCGGCGTAGTAGGTGTGTACTTCATACTTGGGACATTATTCTTCCAGTTGTAACCATTTTCTACTGCAGTCTTCTCTGTCCCTCAGACTTCTATTATATTTTTTCAATCTCATGCCTCTGCATATTACTGGGTATTTTACTTATCTTATTCATGTCTTTTTGAGATGGAGAATGGGCTTCCTGACAGTGTTCCTGAGCTATTTCTGGCTCTGTATTAAGAACTCATTTCTGCTGGTCCTTGTGGTGTGTGTGTGTGTGTGTGTGTGTGTGTGTGTGTGTGTGTGTTTGTGTGTATGTGTATTTTGGGGTGCAGGAGGGAGGGACCTTATGTGGTTCCAAATATTAAACCAGAATCAGCTGCATACAAAGCAAATGCTTTAAACACTATACTATCTCTTCAACTCTTGTGTGTATGTTCAATTTCACACAATATGGTTACGTGTTTTCAATCATAGAATATTATTCATTGAGAGGAGGGAGGGATTTTTTCAGTTTTGTTTACCACTTTATTTAAAATAGTACCCAGCATAAGAACTTGATGAATAAACAAAGAGGTTTGTTATGAGCACAATTATGTAAAAAAAAAAGTTAATGTTTTTCTATTCTTGTGCTAAACAATGTAAACTTTTAAAATGTTTATTTTTTTTTTTTTTTGCTTTTTGGGTCACACCTGGCGATGCTCAGGGGTGTCCTTCAGGAATTACTACTGGCGGTGCTCAGGGGACCATATGGGATGCCGGGGATCAAACCCCGGGCCGGCACAGGCCGACCGCAGGGCAAGACAAACGCCTACCCACTGGACTATCGCTCCAGCTCAACAATGTAAAGTTTTAAATGTCACATGGGCCAAGCACTAGCCCACAATTAGTCATATTATTATGATCCCCTTTCCATTCCTCCTGATGACACTAGAAATAAGACTTTTGGGGGACTAAAGTGTCATGAAAATGTATTCATTTCCTTTTATTCATACTCCCTTTTTCCCACAGGTTAACCTCAGGCTTAGCACCTGAGTAGAAAGTCAAATTTGACTAGTTTTTTTTTTATTTTAGTTATTGTTTATTATTAACATTTATAGTCAAAGAAAATACCTTTCTTAAAAAATTCCTTTTGTGTAAAGAAGACAAAAATTGAAGAGAGGAAAAGAGGGAAGTGAGCAAGAGAGAGAAAAGAGAGAGAAAAATAGAAGGGGAAAACTAATTAAATGAAGAGTCCAAGTATGCAAAGACTTTGCAAAAGATAAATAAAATGAAGTAGTGAGGTACAATGAAGTAAGTAAAATGAGGTCAAGTGGAATAGAAATTCACAGTACTTTGAAAACATTTACTCTTGTGACTCTGATTCTCTGCATCACATAGTAAGAGGCATATCTTTGGCTGCTAATCTTAGCAGCAGTTCAGGTGACTAGTTAAAGAGGTTGAATGAACTTCAGAAGTCAGACACTGAAAGAGCAAGTTACTGGAAAATATAAGAAATTGAATAATGCCAAGTAACTGACTTTACCACTGCCCTGTTAAATTTTAACAATGTTTAGAACATAGAATAAAGTGGACCTATGCAGGCCAGTGGTGGAGTGAGAGAGGGACTTAAGGAGGGCCCCAAGAACAGAGTATTCGCACAGTCAGTGACTGACGAGGATGTGTGGGTAGCGCAACACTGGCACACCCCCTGAGGGCACTGTGCCTCATTCTCTCTCCGAATGCAGCTCCTTAACTTGTTGAGTACTATTGTCCGCATACATACCCGGCCCAATCCCAGACATAGTGACTGCACCTTAGAGCAAGAACACTTGTCTCTCTGGGGGAAAAAAGCTGCAGACATTTGTGCTATAAAGAAATGCCAATAAATACAAGTCACATGAGCATTTGAATGCTATTTTTTTTCACTTTTGTACTTTGAGGGGAAACTGTTGGAGACTTGAAGGAATAGAAATGAAATACACAGCACAGTTTCTGTTCTTCCTTTTCTTCCCCCACCACAAAGAGGGTGGTGTGAACATCTTTGCCTTTTAGCTCTGAAATTTGTATTCCCTCCTTTCCAGGAGGGAAATGCAGGACAATATTCATTTTGCTACCTTACTTCACAATTTGATTATCCGTGCAATGTAGAAGTTTAAAGAAAAATAATATGTATTAGTCTGTGGGGTCATTTATTTCTCATGATGAAATGCTTTGAAAAGCAAATTATTTTTTTTTTTTTTTTGAACTATGACGTTTATTTATAAAGAAATATAGAATCAGAGCAGTAACATGTTGAAACATACAATTCCCCACACTCGCCCACCCACCCCAATACACACACGCAATAACAAAGTAATAACACGAAAACCAAGACTTTCTTGCTTAACATTTTTGTTGTTAATTAAGTTATAACTTAAAATCCACAAATAGAGTGAAAATATTATTTAAGACAAAAGTTTACAGGTAGTAAGTTTGCCAGCTATCTTGAAATGAATACTTACTAAAGAAAAAACGGTTTATGCTGCTGTTTCTTTTATATTAATACGGTAATTATATCCCATCACACTGGAAACATAAAATACCTTGTTCCAAATAAAAGTTGAACTTGAAAAAGATAAACTTGAGCAATTGTTTTCACATTGTCAGTTGTACAGATATAAGACAATGTAAGGCTTAAGGATATACACAGGCACAATGCGATGAGAATTCTCTGATACTAGCAATTTTTGGGCACTGGGATCTGAAGACTCGCTTTATGATAGTTTCTTGTGAAAAGTTTTTACATGATTCTTTATTCAACAAAGTTTGAAATGCAGAAACTTTTTTATATACAAGCAAATATAGACTTCTACCATTTCAACGGATTTGAACAACAACACAATTGTAAATTAAAACTTAATATGTAATAATCACTTATTCCCCTTACTTCTTTTTTTTTTGTGGGGCCTACACCTGGTGATGTTGAGGGCTTCTCTTGAAATCTATGCTATGGATCATTCCTGAAATTATTTGAGGACTTCGTGGAGCCTGGTAAACCTAGGTTGGCATGTGCAAAGCAAGTGCCTTTCCTACGTACTTTTCTCAAGACCTTAAAAAATTAACCACGTCTGAATATATTACTATAGAATGTTTTAAGAAAAAAAATGATTCAAAATACTTGGAGACTAACCACCCCCATTTTTAAAATTTATCAAACAACAACGGTTCTCAACAATATTTAACTAAACTTTTTTGATGAGTAAATATATGGTTGGAGTCTGTTAAAAATTTCTAAATCATTCCTTAATTCTAGGACCATAAGCTGACAATATTTCCTGAATTTTTAACACTAGTGAAAATGGATAAAAAAAAATTTTATTAAAGAACAAGTATTGGTCAGATCATGGCTACCCCAGCCTTTTGGATGGGTTGTTTGAGGAAGGATTGTTTTCCCTTTTTGAGCCTGTCTTTGCTCGTTGTTCGGTGTGTTTCTGGGCAGCAGAATGTCGTTCATTTTTGATCCATTTTGCCACTCTGTGTCTCTTAACTGGTGCATTTAGACCGTTGACTTGAGAGATATTATTGTATGGGATTTTGTGCCATCTCTCTGTATAGGTTGGTTGTTCTTTTGGGTTATGTTTCGTTTTGTAGTCATTCAGTCCTTCTTTTAAGGTTGGTTTTGATTTTACAAAGTTCCTAAGCTGTTGTTTATCCAAGAAGTTGTATATCTGTCTTCAAATCTGGTGAGAGTTTAGCTGATAAAGAATTCTTCTGGCGTTTTTGTTTTTTACTATATCCCACCACTCCTCGGGCTTGAGGGTGTCTTCTAAGTCTGGTGCTCCTTTTACCAATTTCCTTCTTTGATCTTCTCTGAAGAATCTTCTCTGTCTATGGCATCCATTACTTTGCTAGGTGTGTCTTGTTTTCTATTGGTCTCCGGGCTTCTTGGATCTGGATGCCTTCATCCTTTAACTCGGGAACTTTTCAGCCAGGATGTTTTTTTAACTGTTTTAATTTCCTTGGGGTTACTTTCCTGTCCCTCTGGGACTCCGTATTCTTATGTTGTTCCGCCTGGCTTCATCCCATTGTTCTCGTTCCGTTGCTGATCCATTTTCCGATCTTTTCCATCTTATGTGTTCCTGTGCTTTCTGCAGCTCATCTTCAGTCTCACTGATTCTCTCTTCCGCTGCTGTCATCCTACTGTTGAGCCCGATTGTTTTTCATTTCATCTACTGAGTTTTTAAGTGATGATATTTCTCTTTGCATGGTTCTCATTTCTGCTCTCATTTCCTCCCGTAGTTTATTGACTGCCCTTTCGACTGCTTCGTTTATGTTCTCCTGTATTTTTATTGGACATCTGCTCAATTTTTTCGTTGAGCTCCTTAAACATCCTACCAATTTCCTCTCTAATTTCATTGTCAGAGTGATCATGCATATCTGTATTCTTTTTTGATTCTTCACGGTCAATTCCTTCATCTGTTCTTCGAGCTGGGGATCTGCGTTGTTTTCCCATGGTGTTGAGGTGTTCAGGATAGATTCCTCTAGTGTACTGTTTCTTTTTCTTGAGGGTATTACCTACCCTTGGTGTTGAATTTCCTAGTTTTAGTAATAATAAGCGGCGCGGCGCCCCCGCCCCAGCCGCGCCCCAGAGACTCTACCTGGTTGCAGGCAGGCGGGTGAGAGTTCAAAATGACGGTTTACTTCGGTACCGCTCGGACTTCTGGGGGTTGTAGTTCCACCTTCTGCCGAGACCTGGGGCTCTGCCACAGCCCCAGGTGCCCGCCCGCCAGCGCACCCCAGAGACTCTACCTGAGTTGCAGGCAGGCCGGGTGAGAGTTCAAAATGACGGTTTACTTCCGGTTCTGCTCGGACTTCTGGGGGTTGTAGTTCCACCTTCTGCCGGACCTGGGGCTCTGCCACGCCCCAGGTGCCCGCCCGCCAGCCGCACCCCAGGACTCTACCTGAGTTCAGGCAGCCGGGGTGGAGTTCAAAATGACGGTTTACTTCCGGTTCCGCTCGGACTTCTGGGGGTTGTAGTTCCACCTTCTGCCGAGACCTGGGGCTCTGCCAGCCCCAGGTGCCCGCCCGGCCAGCCCGCACCCCAGAGACTCTACCTGAGTTGCAGGCAGGCCGGGGTGAGAGTTCAAAATGACGGTTTACTTCGGTTCCGCTCGGACTTCTGGGGGTTGTAGTTCCACCTTCTGCCGAGACCTGGGGCTCTGCCACAGCCCCAGGTGCCCGCGAAAAGCAAATTATTATAAGTGGCCTTGATTTACCTAAGGAAACTGCAACCTCCTTAGACCTATTCATGTTTAGCAGGCCCCTGAGCTAATTCAGTCTTAAGGGATCATTTCTATCTTGTTTCCAGATATGTTCCAAAGAGCACATCTGTACCTGATCTCCATGTAGGAAAGGGTAAAGGGGATGGAAAACAACAATCTTGAGATTCAGCTTCCACGTGGGATTCCTTGGTAAACACTTCTGCTATGACAGGAGCATCTTTTGCTATTCTTGGATTTGTAACATAAAAGCATGATCTGATGATGGAAGTCTATAGTTTTCCTTACAACTGGCCATTTTCATCTCAAATTGTCTTCGTTTTGGGGGGTGGTAGGGTGGGTGCAGTGGGGAGGATCACACCTGGCTGTGCTCAAGGCTTACTCCGAGATCTTTTGATCTCAAATTAAATGATTGTATCTTTTGTTCTTTGGTTCAATCCCAGTATATCAGGGATGAATTAAATTTTCAAAGGAGAAGGTCACTGGATAAATCAATTACCACTGAGAGTGTGGGGAAGAAACAATCTTGCTTTTGACAAATGCCTCAATGACTCTGATATTCTCATTCTCTATCCAATCTTGGCTCTGGCCCAATAGAATGCTGGCATTCCCCATAATAAATAATGATTGATTGTCAATTTCAGCTGTGTGACTGACTGACAGTATCAGGTACTGAGGTTCTGAACTCCCTTTAAGACTCTCTTCAAACTATCTCCATGCACTACCCTTAGGCAAGCTCAGCCAACCCTTCTCTCTGTTCCTCTAACTCTCCATCCTTCCAGGCTCTCTCTTCTTCTGAAAGAAGGCAGAAACCCCCTTTCCCAACCAGGGCAGGCCTACTCATGGAAAGTTACCAATTTAGGGCCTGAGTGTCCTTTTCATCTTGAAGTAACCTTTTTGTTATCTACAAAAGGCCCAGAACAAATTCCTGTTAGAGGTTATGAGACCCCGCACAGAATCTACTATCTGGCCTGAATTGCCTGGATTGCATTCCTACACGTATGCATAGCCGTTGCTGACCCATGATCCCACGCGTGTATCTAGCCGCACCAAATATAAAAAGAAGTATTAAGAATGAACTGATTGGTGGGAGATGGTTACATGGTACAAAGTGATTGGCTGCCTGGGCGCCGCAGACCTTGATATAATATTTTAAATCTATTGAATATTTATGGGCGCGGCTTTTCTGTAGCGGCGGGAACTATCTCTTAAAAGATCCTCCCTGGAAGGGCTCGGGGCTCTTAGCCACTGACCACTTGGGGTCATGCTATGGGCCCGAGTATACTCGTTTATTAATAAAACCCTTGCTTTTGCATAGGACCCGGTCTCTCAGAGTTTTCCTTGGTAGATGCGGCGCTCCGAGGCTCCCAGTCAGTCACCCCATCAGGTGGCCAACTCTTTCATTTCCAACTCACTCCTGCCAGCCAGGCTGAGAACACAGTCTCAACTGACTCCTTAACGGTTCTTTCAACTCTTATATATTCCCATGATTTGGATATTGGTCATCCCTTTAAGAGTTAAGGGCCATCCGTGTAAAGGGATCTCTTAAAGGAGCCCAACAATTCATGTTTGGGTAAAAGACTGGGCCATTTTTCCCCTCTTTCCTTTCATCTTTCTTTCTTTCTTGCTTGCTTGCTTGCTTGATTTTTTCCTTTTGATTATACTGGAAATGAAATCTAGGACCTCATATCTATCTACGAGGCCAGTTCCACCATTGTCCTATGTCTCTCTGTTTTTGTTTTTTTTTTTTTTTTTACAGTGGCCTCTTTGATGGCAAAGGGACTCAGGAACACTCCAAATAATGCTTGACCCTGCAGTTCAAGCTCTCGACAGTTCAGTGCACTTAGTAATGCAATCCTGTTCAGGTCCACTGTCCCTGGCTTCCACCAGGACTACACCTGGTGCTTCTTGCTGCAGAGATGGGCTTCCTAAGATTCTATGTTTTTATGTAACTCTCAACTTTATGCCTGGAATATTTTCCCTTTCAAATATGATTTCATTGTAAACATTGTATCTTACAAAACTAACAAGAATGTCCAGCATTTGCTGAACATTAAAGAGATAGCAGTTTTGGCAGGATTTTCATTTAAAATGAACACCCAGTGATACCTGGGGATTAAGTGGTGCCAGGGATTAAAACTGGATTCAGTACATAAAAATCATTATTCCTTCTCTACAGTAGGAAGTAAAGGGTTAAAACTATGAAATTAAGAGTTATGGGTGGCATCTTGATGGGGGCACCATTTAGCCTATTTACTGCCAAGTCTTCCAAACTGTAAAATTAACAAGAACATTTTTATGACCTTAAAATTGAGGAAGAAATACAATGGTATTGAATTTTTGAGGTAGAGTAGAAAGTATGCATGTACTTTTTATACTTTATTGTATATTTTATTAAATTTAATACTTGAGTTTGTTACACTGGAAAAATATGAAAAATATTAATTTCTGCACATTGACACCTTCTGGAAACTATCAGAAATATTAAATAATCAAATTTCCATAGATACTATATTAAGAGTTTGGAATACAGAACTGTGTCCTCACCATTCCTAAGCCATTGTTTAATGGCTTCCTAAGCCTTTTTTATCTTTTTCTCTACTGATGGAGTCATACATTTTGCCCCACCATATTCTTTCTCCTTCTAATAAAAATTTAAAACATTCCACAAAAAAAAAATCTGTATCTTTTCCTGTGTATTAGCTAGGAATATCATTTATATTCTATGAGCAGTTTATCCCTCTTACACAGACCCTATATGCCACAGAGCAGTGAAATTAACTGTTTTGAACTGGGTAACTGTTTTGTGTGGCTCTGTCTTGTTGTAAAGTATTTAGTACAACTTTGCCTTGAATCACTATTTGCAGTAGCAACTGACTTCTTGTTGGAATAGTTAAAGAATGTCTTCAGACATTGGCAGCGGTATGGCAGTGGGCTAATCTTCTCCAGATTATGCATTTTAGAAAATGAACTCTACTTCTACCACAACTTTTGGGATTAATTTTTTCAGTATTAAAATACAGTAGGCAATCAGCACTATGTAAGATGAATGCTTCCAAAATAATGAAATATTTATTTGATAATATTGTGAAATGATTGTTACAATAATTATAATTAGCTTCCACCATCTTCAATAGAGAAAGGAAGGGAGGTAGGAAGGAAGAATTGGATCACCTTTACACCGTGATGTGCAAAGTTGTTCACAGTAGAGTTATTTCGGGTTTTCAATATTCCAACACCAGTCTCACCACCAATATGCCCTACTGCCACCAAAACCCTAGTTTCCCACTCACCCTACAATTCTGCTCCTTTAGAAGGACTAATTAATTTACTTTATATTGCTTAATACATCCTTGCAATGGTATTTCTAAAGTAATGACCTTTTTACTGAGCTGTTACATGCAAATCAGGCCATCTGTGTTTTTGCTTTCACTTATTGAACTTAGTGGGCTTCTACACAATTTCTTAAACAAAGTTGTTTCAGTTAGTTTGCTCCAGACATTCAATATTCAACCCCAATCCCACCACCATTCCAACTTCCAACCACCATTATTTCAAAATTTCCCAAGAACTACTTAAACCTGGCCCCGTAGTTTTCCTAGTCAATTATTTTATATTGCTTGTTATAATTTGTTAAAAATGATCAAAAATCTTTTCTTAGAAGTGAAGATTGTTCAAACTCACCATGGAGCCAATGAGCCATTAAGCCCCTGTATAATAAATTATTTTAAGTTGTTAGAGGATAGACATTGTTAGTATATTTTATGTTATTGTAGGGTAAGGAGCCATGAGCTGGCGGGCAGGGAGGGAGGAGAAGCCCCGGGCCTGCTGGTAGGAGCGAAGAGGAGCACGGAGCGAGCAGCCAGGGAGGGAGAAGCTGCGGGCACGCCGGCAGGAGTGAGGAGGGGAAGGAGCATGGAGCACGCGGTAGTAACTAGGGAGGAGCAGCAAGGAGCATACTGATCCAGAGACTCACATACATGGGGCAGAACTGCTACTGGCTCTCCCCGTGCCCAGCTGATCACGAGGAACCAGGGAGTGAAAACGGGTTCTAGTCCTGGCCTGCCACCCCAGCAGAGCCTCACAAGAAGCCAGAGGAACCCCCACACCATGAGGGCCGCCATTTTCCAGACTCGCCAGTCATCACAGCTCAACCCAGCAGAAAAGCTGATCACAAGCCTTACTCGAACAGCCGCTTTGGCTACGTGGTTCATCAATAAATGCTTAAGATTAGAGGTGACTACAAGAGTATTCTACCCACACGGCAGAGCCTGGCAAGCTACCTATGTCCTATTTGATATGCCAAATACCAGTAACAATTATAGACCTCATTCCCATGACCTGATGGTATGGTTTGAGGCTCTTTATGTTCCTGGAGCGAACAGATGCCCTTGGGATACACTAGCATGTGACAGGACATATGGAGATGTTACTGGTGCCTACTCAAGCAAATCAATGATGAACAGGAAGACAAGTGACAAGTGGTTGGCTCATACTGTAGAACCATTAAATATGGTGTGCTACTCAGTATATCAAAATTATAGCATTTGAGATGTTGTGCAGCCACAAATGTGGAAGTGAGCTCCAGGATTTCCAACATCTTCACAGGGTGATAAAGCTGGAATTACATTTTTAACTGGGTGGTGGCTTTGGAGCATAGGCATGACTGCAGAGCCTTGTGGAAGAACAGGGAGATGGGTAGAGGTAGCCCATCTCAATTCCATTAAAACCATGATTTCATTCACAAAACCCACATGCCTGAGTTTTTCAACAAATTAATTAGAGTGGAGTCATCTAATCAGTGGAGTCCAGCCTTGAACATGGTGGCAATTGTGGAGTTTGACTGCTGGGGCTCTGTTGGGATGGGCCAGACCCTCAACCACCCTAATTTTCTAAGAATAATCCTATGAATTTACCAGTTACTTATGCTTTCTGGCAGGGAGAGGTATCCAAAATGTCCCCTTCTACAGAGGTCCCAGATGCCCCTCCTACTTATTCTCAGCAAACCAGAAAGATGGGTTTAATGCAAGTGCCTTGAGAATGCAGAATGGCCAGACCCTGTATGCTTGGGATTACCCAGATCACCCCAGTGGTGCTCAGGAGCCTCCTGAACTGTGCCTTGCAATGCCCTGGAGATGGTGTGCTGCCAAGGGTCAAATCAGAGTTGTCTGCATTTAGGCATGTTCTGGGTCCTCAGTTACAGTTTTAGGAAAATTCTTGTGAAAAATGTGGTCAATAATACTGGAGTTGAAAGCTTGCTTTTTTTTCTGATTAAGTTGTTTTTCCTAAGAGGCTTTTGAGATGAGCATATCTATCTCCTAAACTTTATTAGGGTGCAGGTAAGATTGGAACTATTACAATACTCCTTGCTACAGCCCGAGAAGAAAATAGCAGGGTATGGGAGCAGTGTCCCCAGAAGAATGCAGACAGTGCCGATGGATGGATGGATAGAGCATGTAAAATAACAAATTTTTTGTTTATAAGAGTTTGTGATGAGATCTTTGTTTTCTCCCCTTCTGTCCTTCATCTTTCCTTCATTCCTCCTTTCATTCCTTCCTTCAGCCCCCTTCCTTTCTTCTCTTCTCCTTCACTTCCTCCCTTCCTCTCTTTCGCCTTCCTTCCCTCCTTCATTCCATACTTCCTCCTTCCTTTGTTTCTTCTTTACCTCTTCCCTTTTTCCTCCCTTCTGCTCTCTCCTTTCCTCATCTTTCCTTCTCTCCCTTATTCCCTCCCTACTTTTTTTTCTTTCCTTCCCTCTTTTCTTCCCTTTTCTTTCCTTTCCTCCTTTTCTTCATCCTTCCACTTTAAACCTTTAGCTTCATAAATAGAATTGATCACATTCCCAAAATAATAGGACAGAATGCATACCCCTTCATTTTGTAGTGTCTTTCGCTTCTCCTTTCTGTTCAGATACTCACATGTTATGAATATATATAATCATCATATACACCTTTGTTGATTTTGTTGAATTTGAATGTAGTATTAAAATCAATGTTTTATGTGTATTGGCTTCCATGAGAGGTGTTGTGCTATAAATTTCATTGTTTTGTCTTTCAAGGCAGTATGGCCCACCACCATACAGAGCTTCGCAAGAAGCTAGAGAACCCCCCCACACCATGAGGGGCCACCATTTTCCACATCCGGACACCCCTCTCATCAGAGCTCCACCCAGCAGAAGAGCTGATCACAGCCCGACTTGCAGGGCCTCTTTGCGGCCCCATGGTTCATAGATAAATGCCTCAAGATTAGAGGTAACTACACGATTATCCCACTCACACGGCAGAGACTGGCAAGCTACCCGTGTCGTATTTGATACGCCAAAAACCAGTAACAATTATAGACCTCATTCCTATGACCTGATGGAATCGTTTGATGCTCCTCATGTTTCTGGAGCTAGCAGATGCCCTTGGGCTACACTAGCATGTGACAGAACGTATGGAAATGTTACTGGTGCCCACTCCAGTAAATCGATGATCAACGGGAAGATAAGTGAAGTGATAAGTGAATTCATTAACTATACATATTCAATCATATACAGTTTACATTTTTCTTATCCTGTTTTGTGTTAAGATAGTTTATTCACTTGTTACACTCATTTCTTTCTTGAGTAATTTTGAAATGAGCATTAATGTGTGTTTCACTTTGGATACACACTATACACGGAGGAGTTGATACCAACCATAGATTATTCAGTCATACTTTCACTGAGTGCCGGTGCGTTGTTCTGCAGAATGGACCCTGGATAGAAATTTTTACAGCAACATGTGATCAAAGTAGATTTTCTTGTGGAATAGTTCAGTGAAAAAAAATTATGCAATTTAGATGTGAGTAAATTCATCAAATATTCTCCTTATAGAATTTTTTCTCTTGAAGTGTTGCTTTAAAAAATTCTTACAACTGGAGAGATTGGTTTATCACAGATTGGTTTTACCTGTAGGAGACAGATTGCTTTACATGAGTCTGGCTCATTAAATGCCCTGCACCACCTCACATCACCCCTGAGCGCAGGACCAGCAGTAGCCCTGAGCACCCCTGTGTGTTGCCCCCAAACCCTACCTAGGATAAAAAGGACAGAAATTCTTCATCATCTAATATAATACTTTTAAGTGCTTTCTTATTTAGTCTGTAATTAGGCATTTAGTTCTCCATTCTGCTTAGAGTTCAGAAGTGACTAGAGATGCTTATTTTGTTTCTTTAATTTCTAATATAGTGAACCTATTTTCTGTTGTTATGTCTTCAAAAAATCCAGTTTTTAATCTAGCTACCTCCCATTCCAATATGGATCTGGGTATAGGTTTTCTCTTTTATTTCTTGTCTATTGATTGCTCTTTAGCTAGTGGATATGTAATTCTTCAACCATTCATTTGTATTAGATCTCTAAATCTGATTTTATTAAAAGCTGTCATATTTTTCTCTCTCTCTACGTGTGACTTGCAAAATTTCTGTTCCGATTTCCTAATATTCAGTGTTTTCTTTTTATTTGCTCTTTAGACTTCCTCTTGTACTAATAAATGATAACAAATACATCTGAGGGAAAAATCTTCTCTGGGCAGCACCAAAAAAAAAAATCTCTTGTCCCATGAGTTCTGACTCTTTTTTAGCTCTTTATTTCTTCCAAACTTGTTTATGTATTTTATCCAAATTGCCTAGTTGTTATTAGTGAGAAATTTAATTGATAAATTACGAGTACAGCATAACCAGAAGATGTATTTTCAAAAATACTGATACTCTAATCAGCAAGGTTTCTGACTACTCATTAATGTTTTTCTATTCTTATGTGGGTGGTCCTTTGTTCCCTCTACCACAAATTGGGTTTACCTCTAGGAAACAGGAATAGGATCAAGGAGCTTTTAGGAGAGTCAGCATTGGGAAAGGAGAGAAATCGGTATAGAATCAGTATGAAAAATTGAGCTGCAACATAGACCAAACAAAGCCTTACCTCTTTCAAAAGGGAGTTCAAGAACAAATGCTACCAATCAAACTTGTTCCAGGTTGGGACATATGGGGCCAGCCAGCTTGTTCAATCTCCATATAACAGCTACTCCCAGAAAGGCAAGATCTTGGAATAACTGGTTGCCTGGAGAATCTGAAGGCTAAATCTTGTCAGCTACCTGCATCCCTTAATAGATTGGCAATTCCATTGTTGAAAGAGAATCTGTTTACCACCCACTCCTTCAAATTCTACATATACACCACAGAAGAGGGAGAATTTTGGGTCACTCTTCAGTACTGCACTCAGAATGGCAAAAGAGCCAGGTAGATGGTTCAAATGCCTGGAGTACATACTTTGTCTATATGGAATCTTGAGCTCTAATCTCTGCACCAAGATTAACCCCCAAGCATCAATGGCCATGATTCAAGCTCCAAAATAATAGAAGGTTTTCTTGGCATATTTCTGACCTTTGAAGGAAGGTGTCCAAACTTTCTTCATTAAGTACAATATTTTTGCAAGTCTTTGTTGTATAACTTTTTTTCAGAATAAGAAAATGACCCTCCATTTCTAGTTTCTAAAAGTATTTTCTCAAAGAGTAATGATAGGTGTTGACATCCAGTAGTTTTATTTATAACTCTCAGTATGACTGTGTAATTTTCACCTCTATCTTTTAATGGAGTTAATTTCAATACCTTTTTATCTTTGAATTTATATCCTTATATAAATTCTTCCTAATTATGATATATATAGAATATCCTTGAGTATTTGATAATTAATTTAGGATATGTATATTTCTGTAAAAATGCACTATATGTTTTCTTTTTTGTACTGTTTTTTGCTATGATTGCCCTCTTTATCTTTATTTTTTAAAAAAGCATTTGTTCCCTTTTTTTTGAAAAAATTCAAAAAAAATCATTTGAATTTTTTTTAGAATTAAGACAATATAACATTGGTTATGTTGTAGAATATGTCTATGGCAGGTTCTGGCCCTCCATCCCAGTAGTCTCACAAGAAGCTAGAAGAACCCCTGCACCAAGATGGCAGCCATTTTCAACATCTGGACTCCACAGATCTTCAGAGCTCCACCAAGAGAAAAGCCGATCTCTCCCCAGTTCATCAGTAAATACACAAATTGAGAGCCTACTACAGAGAGTATCCCACCTGCATGGCAGAGCTTGGCAAGCTACCCATGTCATATTTGATAAGCCAAAACCCAGTAACAATTATAGACCTCATTCCCATGACCTGAAGGAATGGTTTGAGGCTCTTCGTGTTCCTGGAGCTAGCAGATATCCTTGGGCTACATTAGCATGACAGGATGTATGGAGATGTTACTGGTGCCCGCTCAAGCAAATTGATGAACAACAGGAAGACAAGTGATACAAATGATACAAGTGATTAATTCTTATATTGTTTGCTGTACTTCATGGCACATATATTGTTTATTGATATATTTCTAAAATATAAATTCAAACCAATGACTAATAACTGCCTTGCTGCATTCTAGAATGTTTAACATAAGTCAAACAAAATTTGACTTTAAAAGTTAATAGAAATCTAAATGTTGCTAAACAATGTATGTTTTCAATAATACTTTTTGCTTATTTCCCTTTAAGATTTTATGAGAGATTGTTTGAATTAAAAGTTGTGGGACATTTTGTTAGCTATGCCTTTTGGATCACTTACATTTTCACATTTGGTCTGGAAATATGTTCTTTATGTGTCAGTTCTTTAAATTAACTTAGGCTTACATTTGTTCCTTTAAAAAAAATTGTTGTAGGGGTCAGAGCGATAGCACAGTGGGTAGGGCATTTACCTTGAATGTGGCCAACCTGGGTTTGATCCCCGGCATCCCATATGGTCCCCCGAGCACTGCCAGGAGTAATTCCTGAGTGAAGAGGTAGGAGTATCTCGAGAATCAGCAGGTATGACCCAAAAAAGCAAAAAGTAAATAAATAAATAATAAAAATTGTTGTTAAATATACATAAGATAAAATTGCCATTTTACTCACCTTTTAAATTCAGTAACATTTATATGCCCACATTTTTCTGCTAAAATTGCCTCCATCGAATCTCTAAGAATGCCTCAATTTCCCTCTTTCTAAACCCTGATAATTACTGCTAAACTTTCTGATTCCATGACTTTCACTACTCCTGATAATTTGTGTAAATGGAACCATATTTACTTTTACAATTTGGTACAATGCCTTCAAGTTTTATCAGTGTTGTAGCATGTAACAGAATCTCCATCCTTTTTATTGTATTATATATGTAATTTTGTTTATGCACTTATGAATCATTGCCTGTTTAGGTTGATTTGATTCTGCTTTCAGTCATTGTGAATAAATTATACTATTTTGAAAGTGGGTGTGCAACAATCATCTCTTAGAGTCAATTTTTAAAAAATTGTATGTATATATAACCAAAAGATCAAGGCCCATCTAGTCCCACGTAGTGCATATACCCCTAACCCTACTCCAGACTAGGAGCAGCCCTTAACACCCTAGCCTTGGTCCCAAGATCTCCCCACACCAAACTGTAGAAACTGACTCTGCCTCTGAATTATTTCAGGTGTACCATGAGACTTTGAACTCTGACCATCCCGTCCCACAGAGCTGAGATATAGTACAAAGGAAAGCACTTACTTGCACAATACTGATACAGGTTCATGACCTGGCACCCCATATGGTCTCCTGAGCACAGAGCCAGGAGTAAGCCATGAAGCACAGCCAGCTGTGCTTCAACCTAAAAAACTTACTGATCAAATGCTAATTTTATGTCTTACTTTTAGAAGGAACACTATGCTGTTTCCCACACCAGCTAAACAATTTTATTCTCAGAACAAACTAATATTTCTAATTTCTACATAACCAGACCAGCTGCTTAGCTCTGTTGGTTAGAGTGTGGTACTAATAACCAATTTCTCCACAGCCAAGACAACACTATTTCTTTTCTGTTTATTATAACAACCAAATAGGTATGAAACAGCTTCACGTTGTTTTTGGTTTGCATTTCCTAAATTTGTGATGTTGCATGTCCTTTTCATGAGCTTATTGTCCTTTGTGTACCCTTTTTTTGGAAAATGATCTTTGCGGATTCGAAATGTTCTATTGGTTTACATTTGTTGGATTTAGCAAATATATATGCAATATATATACATTATATGTTTATGTAATATATATATAGTATAGATATCAATGCCTTTAAATGTTTATTATTTGAAAATATTTTTCTCTCATTCTCTGTGTGAGCTTTATTCTTGGTAGATAATATCCTTTAATTAAAAAGTAATGATTTGGTTCTTATAAATGCAATTTCCTTTTCTTGTGGGTGGGAGATAACTCCAAGTCTTATCAAGAGGCCCAGTTCCACACTGAGCAATTCTTAACCAACAGAGCTGGTAGTTCACAATTCAGGTTCTCAGAAGTTAGATACCACCAAAAGCCCCAGCAATGCCCCCAGACAACATCCAGAGCTGTGCCTGGTGATGTGTGGAGTCCACCTAGACTACCACAATGTTATTTGGGGTCTTCCAAAGTCACACCAAGCCTCTGTGATAGCTCTCAGTGATACCTAGGGATTATGTGGTGCCAAGGATTAAAACTGGATTCCTGCAATATACTGTAACCTGTTTGAGTCTGGAAGCTATCTTGTTGAATGAAATGAGCCAGAAAAGAAATAAAAACATAGGATAATCTCTCTCTTATCTGTGGTCTATAGGATACTGAATGAGAGGATGTATTGTAGCAAAGGGAGGGCTGTCTATATCACCTCTGACCCTAGTGTTTAAAGAGGAGAAGGACAAAAAAGGAAAGACATCAAGGAGGGAAGAGAAAGAGAACAGGAAGTAATCGTTGAACAGGGGTCAGGGCATCAGTTTTACTGTTGATATGGGTGAGTGGTATAGCCATATATTTAATACACAGTCTTATAGGAAATATTTATATCTTTCCCAAAGTTTAATTTGTGTTGCATTGAGTATTCTAGGGTCCATCTTTTCCAGGAGTCAAACAAAAACTTGATATAAGCTGCAACACTCTACTTTGCCTGTCAAGTTGACAAGTGGGTCATGGAGTGGAAGTTGCAATGCAGAGGGAATATGGGAACACTGGTGGAGGGAAGTTGACACTGGTGATGTGATTGGTGTTTAAAAATATATGCCTATGGGGCCGGAGCGATAGCCCAGCGGGTGGGCGCTTGCCGCACGCGGCCGCCCAGCCGGCTCGGGTTCGATCCCCAGCATCCCATATGGTCCCCCGAGCACCACCAGGAGTAACCGAGGCAGAGCCAGGAGAAACACCTGAGCTGCCGGGTGTGACCCAAAAAGCAAAAAAATAATAATAATAAAATAAAAATAAAAATAAAAATATATGCCTAAATCTCAACTATCAATAACTTTGTAAATCAGTTCTTTAATCAAATAAAAAATTAAGTGGATTCATGTGTACAGCAAGTGTCTTATCACATGAACTCTTTCTGGCCCCCTTTTCTGGATTTTCAAATGTCTGCAAAGCTAGAATTATGGATAACAGTGTAATACTCACAAAAAGACATGCATATTTAAACAACAATACAGAAGAAGTAACCCAGAAGTTAGCCCTTGTATATCTGTTTGAAGATTTATGATAAAGATGTTAAGACTACCAAATGGGAGAGCAATTTCCCCAACACTTATTTCTGGGAAAACTCAATATCTTCATAGAAAAGAATGGATCTTTCCTTAAGGTAGATACAAATATTAACTCAGAAAGGATTAGAGACCTAAATACAAGAGCTTAAAGTCTTAAAAAAAAAACATACAAGAGTTCCATCACATTGGGTATGGCCATGATTTATTGAATGTGACATAAAAGGCACAGGAAGCAAGAAAATTAAAAATAAAAAGAGAAAAACAAAATTGGGGCTTGAGAGATACATAATACAAGAGTTAGAGTTACCGGGGCTGGAGTGATAGCACAGTGGTTGGGGGGGTGGGGAGCATTTGCCTTGCACACAGCAGACCTGGATTCAATCCCCGGCATTCCATATGGTCCCCCCGAGCACTGCCAGGAATAATTCCTGAGTACAAAGCCAGGAGTAACCCCTGAGTATTGCCTGGTATGACCTAAAAAGAAAAAAAAAGAGTTAGAGTTACCTGGATCTATCCTGGCACCACACATGGTTCCCTGAGCACCACCATCACTGGTAGCCCTAAAATAAAATAAAATCCAAAGATGTTCATTTCTTCTGGATTTTTTAGCCTTTTTAGGATATTTGATACCAAGTGAATTTTGATATCACTTTTTCTGTTCTTACAACAAAATGCTTTTTAAGATTTTCATGAAGATCCCATTGAATTTCAGTTGTACCGAATATTATTGATATTTTACCAGCATTAATCTTTCAGTCCATGAATATGCATCTTTCCATTTACTTATATTTTTAAAATTTAAATCTGTGTCTTATAGTTTTTGGATAAAAGTCTTTCCAATTCATAGTTAAATACTCAAATTCATTTTATTGCTCTGAAATGGAATATTTTCTTAAATTTCTTTCTGATTTTTTGTTGTTGGTATAGAGAAACAACAGATTTTGTGATGTTATATATCCTGCTACATTTCTTGATTTTTTATTAGATTTTACAGTCTGAATTATTCTTTTTTTTTTCTATTTGGGTCACACCCGGCAATGCTCAGGGGTTTCTCCTGGCTCTGCACTCAGGAATCACTCCTGGCGGTGCTCGGGGGACCATATGGGATGCCAGGAATCGAACCCTGGCCAGCATGGGCTGGCAGTGCAAGGCAAACGCCCTACCCACTGGGCTATCGCCCCGCCCAACAGTCTGAATTATTCTTAAGGTTTTTGTCCAGAAGCTTATGTCACTAGTAGCAGAGGTAATTTTGCTTATAATCTGCCTTTTATTTCATTTTATAATTGCTTTGGCTAGACCTTAAAATGCTGTGTTGAATAGAAGTGGTAGAACAGGGCATCCTTGTCTTATTCCTGATCTTAGAGGAAAACTTTCTTTCTTTCCTAGAGTTTAAATTGTGTAACTTTAAATTGTGTAGCTTAAATTGTGTAGCTTTAAGATCTCTCTGTTCCAGGGGTCATCCTGAGATATAAGCCATTGTCTTGGGTCTTCTCTGAGCGTATGCCACTCTGGTATGTTTGAAGTAACTTTCTAAATTCTCCTGTGCACACCATTGGTTTTCAATGCCCTAGTCTTTGAATGTGTGGCTTCCAAAAAAAGAAGAAAGGAAAGAGAAAGGGAAAAAGCCATGAGTACAGGCTTTTAAATCCCTGAAGCAGCTACAGCAGTTGGTAACAATAGCAGGAGGGCAATCTGCCTTTTGTGTGTGCACCTCCACAATCAGAAGCAGCAATCAGCAATCAGGACTTAGAGTCCCAATATTTTAGGAACAGTCTCCATTGTCAAACCTGGCTCCTATAAGCTGTGTACAATCGCTCCAGGAATACAAGCATGGCTAAAGGACAGAGTGGAGAACTGCTACCCCACAAAGAGTAGGACTGGTCTGAATTACCTATGATTCACATGTGCCCAAGCCTTCCCTGGAAACTATAACTTTTTCCATTATTTTCAGAACTTTAAAACATAAAGACACATTCTGCAAGTACAGCTATTGTCTAGATGAAGAAAACAATGTTCTATGCCTTTTCCATTTTTCCATATTCCCTGATGCCCAAGACTTGTGGCTTACATTTAAAAAGTAGAATTAATTTCTCCACATTTTTGTCCATCAGATGCAAATCTTCTGATAACAATCTTTGATTAATAACACTTTGTCTAGTTTTCTATGCATGACCCATTTTTGTTTGATGTTTTACTCAGTTATCTCTTATTTTGTTGCCATTATTTGTATATCTAGTTTTTTTTTTTTTTGCAGTATGAGACTTTGGAAAAAATCCACCTAGTGCAAAAACTAGAAGATTATCGTGACTTAGAACCTCCAATGTTTGTTTTTGTTTTACACAATTTCTTACTATGTGGCCTAATTATGTCGTAAGTTTCTGTAAATATTGATGGTTTTGTAGGGGATGAGGTCTACCAAGCAGTACTCAAAGGGTCTGGGGACCACTTCTTGCAATACCAGTCACTCAGTCAGGTGGTTGACAGCTAGCATTTAGAGATATAGTGATATTATTGTCCCTGTCACCCTGAGGATTAACAGAGCCAGTAGGGCCACATATGGCAGTGTTTGAGGGTCTACATCTACATCTGGTGATGCTGTTGGGTGGCTGGCATATAATAATAATCACATGGGGTCTGTGTCCTGTGAATGCAAAGCACGTGTCCATTGCCATTGTCCACTCTCCTAGGGTCCAAATTAATGACTTTTCTGTGTCCACTAATTTTAAATACTATATTTAGTTTTCCAAATGTTAATACTATATGTAGTTTTCAGCTGTCCACTCTGTCCTTTAGCTGTGCTTGTATTCCTGGAGCAAAATGTATGCAGCTTGGAGGAGCAAGGTTATCATTAGGGACTCTGTTCCTAAAATATTGCTAAGTCATGATTACCGATTGCTTCTGACTGTGGAGGTGCAGATACAAAGGCAGATTGCCATCTCTACTATTTTTACTAACAGTGATTTAAATAAAAATTTTGGTTTAAATATTATTAGACTACCATTAGTGTTTATTTGCTGGATTTAAGTTACCAAGGATAGATTAAAATTCATAATAGTAATATTAGATTTCTCTATCTCACCAAAATCTGTCAATTGTTATTTTATAAAATGGATCTATGCAGGCGCTAATATGTTTGAGTTGAATTTATTACTCTAATTTTTCACTCATGAACATTAAACCTATATGTGTGACTCTCTATATCTATATAACACATAATTTTACTTTACTCAATATGAACTTTTATCGATAGTATGTTTGAGAAGCATTACTTCTTATAGTTTTATTCTACTCAGCTTTTTATATTATCAAACATTACTATACACATATATTATATGTATCACTTCACTTGTATCACTTGTCTTCCCGTTGTTCATTGATTTGCTCTAGCAGGCACCAGTAACATCTCCATACATCCTGTTGCAAGCAAATGTAGACCAAAGGCATCTGCTTGCTCCAGGAACATAAAGAGCCTCAAACCATTCCTTCAGGTCATGGGAATGAGGTCCATAATTGGTACTGGTTTTTGGCATGTCAAATAAAAAACTTGATAGTGTAGCTTGTCAGGCTCTGCCATGTAGGTGGTATACTGTCAGTAGAAGGCTCTCATCTCAAGCATTTACTGATGAAACTCAATGGGGAAAGATCAGCATTTCTCTTGGGTGGAGCTCTGGGGAGCTGTGGAGTCTGGATATTGAGAATGACTAACCTCATAGAATGGGGTTTCCTCTGGCTTCTTGCTAGGCTTACTGGGATGACAGGCCATGGCTAGAACCTGCATAGAGCTGTATACAGTGTATAAATGTGAAAGATCCTGGGAAGGACCTGGATCGTCCCAGGTCCTTCCTAGGATATTATTGGAAGGGTGAGTCCAACATAGCTCCAAGGGTTTGCTCACAGGTGCAGGGGAGGGGGCCACGCTGGCCAGACTTGTAGCGGGATTTGGGCTCCTCCTCTCATTTATCCACCTTCATCCAGCAACCTAGGGAAGAGAAGCACTCCAGACCCAAAGCTCCATCAGCGACACCAGGAGAGAGACAGTCCAGAACCAACCACTTCAGACCCACAGCTGTGCAGCTCAGCCCCATGTGGAAGCAACTCATGGATCTCTGGAGGGCAGTAAGGGGCTCAGCCAGTCCCTGGGCGAATCCAACATAGCTTCAAGGATTTGCTCACACGCAGGGAGAGGAACCATGCTGGCCAGATGTGAAGCAGGATTTGGGCTCCTCCCTCCCATTATATGTATATATAACAAATATATATAACAAGTAATATAATATACATAACAAAATATATATAATAAATATATATGTTATATATATAACAAATATAAATATATAACAAATATAGAAATTGTGAGTTATTTTATTGAGTTCATCTTCATTAAATCATCTGAGAAAATGAAGAACCAGGAGTTTATCTCATCTCTTTTGTGGAACCTACTGACCATCTTGTATCATTTCTATTTTCCAACTAAATTTTTTCTCATTACTTTCTTAGTGCAAGCATTGCCAAATATAGTGTCTCTACATAATAGAAGTATCACTTGTGTCACTTGTCTTCACATTGATCATCAATTTGCTCTAACGGCACCAGTAACATCTCCATATGTCCTGTCATGTTGCTAGTGTAGCCCAAGGGCATCTGCTCACTCCAGAAACACGAAGAGTCTCAAACCACTTGTTCAGGTCATGGATATGAGGTCTATAATAGTTACTGGTCTTTGGCATATCTAATACAAAATGGGTAGCTTGCCAAGCTCTGTCTTGTGGCTGGTATACTCTCAGTAGTAGTCTCTCATCTCATGCATTTACTGATGAACAGGAAGAGAACAGCTTTTCTCTTGAGTGGAGCTCTGACAAGTTGTGGAATCTGGATGTTGAAAATGACTGCCCTCATGGAGTGGGGGGTTCATCTGGCTTCTTGTGAGACTCTATTGGGATGGCGGGCCAGGGCTAGAACCCGTCTTCCCTCCTGGGCTCCTCATGGTCAGCTGAGCACAGAAATAGCCAGTAGCAGCTCTGCACTGTGTATTTGAGTCTCTGGATCAGGCATACCTGGCCTTGATATAGGCTTCACTGTAGGGTGGGACTCTGATTAGCAAGGCTTGAGATCAGCTTTCCTCTTGGGTGGAGCTCTGATGAGCTGTGGAGCTCCTCTTATGGGTAGACGTCTTATGGACTTATGGATAGAAGTATATTTTATAAAAATTTTTAAAATTCAATTGAGACATAATAAGAAGATATGTGTATGTATATATAGATATATATACACACATTTACACTATTTTATAATTATGTAATTATCTTTACCTATCTTTTATCTGTATTTAAATTTCTACTTGGACTTACTTTTGTTCACCCTGAAGACATTCAGTAGAGGAAGTTCTACTACTTATGAATCATTTTAGTTTTTCATTGCTTTTGAATATATTTTTTGCTTTCAATTAAGAATTTTTACTGTTATGATTGTGGCTGAGAGTTCTTTCCTTTCAATACTAGACTTTGTCACCCACGCACACAGACCTCTGTCATTTCTGGTGAAAGTCAGTGGTTAGGATTGTAGTGGTTTCTCTGTAAGTAGCTCTTTATCTCTAGCTTCTTTAAAAATTCTTTCTTTGGGGCCCAGAGCAATAGCACTGTGGGCCAGGCATTTGCATCGCATGTGGCTGACCCAGGTTCGATCCCCAGCATCCCATATTGTCCCCTGAGCACCATCAGGAGTAATTCCTGAGTGAAGAGCCAGGAGTAACCCCTGACCATCACTGGTGTGACCCAAACAGCAATAAAAAACAACAACTTTCTTTGGTTTTGAAATTTTAGCATAATAATTATGGACGTAATAATTTAGCATAAAAAATTATTAAAAAATACCATATGTTGAAGGTTTATTTGTTTTTAATCCTATTTAGACTTAGTTTTATATTGTTCAGTGCTGGGGAGATGTTTGAATCTAGGCTCTGGCACTGAGACTGGGGATAATGTTGGGTATATTAACTGGTTGCTGGCAGGGGACACTGTTCTCTGGACTCTTTACCTCTCCCAGTACGGAGCCTCAGTCCTATCAGCAACCTGAATCAAGAGCCCAGTGTTTTTGATCAGCTACACTGAGGATACAGCCCCCACCTTACAAGCACAACTTTGGTGGAAGAAATGTGGTACTGATCTCTCAGTCACACAAAGAGTTCAGCTCTAGGCCTTGGAGTTTCAGGGTCTCACCAGGGGTATTGAGACACATCCATAGCCTCTCCTACCCATAAGACTGTAATACTGAAAAGAAGATGAGGGCAAACTTTCCCATGTCCCTTCCCCCATTACCAGAGCAGATTACCTCTCAGGTTGCCACATTCAGCCTGGGAACCGGGTATGAAAAAAAGGAGCAGATTGTAACTCTGCTATCACATCCTGATAGTTCTAACTGCTATTTCATAGATTGTTGCAGTATGCTGCTGCCCAGAGCCTCTGCATCTGGCCTGGAGTTGTCTCCTGAAGGCCACTTTGGAGATAGGAGAAGGACAGTTGGAATGCGGCAGTTTATCTGAGCATGTATTCTATATAGGCTGGTATAAATATTCTCTCATGCTGCCACAATCATCATGGGACTAACTAGATCTTACCAGTATATTTGCCTGGTCACATTGGATCTCTAAGTAATTCGACCAGAGAGAAATGTTTGCCTCCAAGCAAGCAAGATGGCTCCCTGATAACTCAAAGGCAGATAAAACACAGAACTATGAAGTAAAGATGAGACTCTTGTGAAGGCTTGTAGAAATATTTAACTGGCTATAGAATATTCTTCGGTACAGATGCATGCCTTTGTGTTCTGAGATACAGTTCATCTCAGAAGCCCCCTCCTCCACTTCCGAGGCTTGGCCAAATTAACATCTCAAAGGGCCTAGGTGAGGTCCTGGGAGAAATTATTTGGGGGGATTTGACCCAAACTGGTCTCCTTTGGAGTGGACAGTCTGTGCTTCAGGGATATAAAACCAGCACGCCTTCACCTTTCTGCTCTCTTCTGTTGGTGCTCCCCTGCTTCCCTCTTCACTGTCTCCACTCTGCAGGGTCTTAACAAGTGGTGGCCGCCGCCTTGGCCTACACATGGTTGGGCCCAGCTGGGAACCCTAAATTCGGGGTTTTTCCTATTGCTGATTTGTATGCCAGAACCTGTGTTAAGTAAAGCATTTTGGACCTTCTCTGGATTCTCGCATCTTTCTCCATCTGCCTGCTGTGATCCCTGACCCTACACTCAGATTTTGTGTGGGGTGCCCCAGCACTTCCCTGCAATAGATTTTGCCAAATAAATACTTTCTTTTTTGCTTTATACACTAAGAACTATCTCCAGTGATATCAAATGAGTTCTTCCAGTGTCGGGCGCTCCGCCGGTCCCCGACAGTGCCGGGAAGCGAAGTTCCCTTCTACCTCCGGCCGGTGAGGAACGGATGAAAACTCAGGAATCCGATGCAGTTTTAAAAGGCTTTACTTATCACAGGTTCAGGCATACAAATCAGCAAAAGGAAAAACCCGATGCTTAGGATTCCAGGCTAGAACCCCAGCCACGTGTAGGCCAAGATGGCGACCACCACGTGTAAAAGTTTCCAAGGGGAATGAACGCTCACAAGGAGAGATCCCACAAGGAAGAAGGAAGGGAGAGCGGGAACCGGCTAGTTTATATCCCTGTAACTCAGACCTTCCTCCCACTGTTATGGAAAGCAGGGAGGGTCCAATGCCCTTAGGTAATCCCTCCCCTGCATCTCACCTAGGGCCTTTACTGTGCTAATGTTTTGAGCTGGGAATGCCTTTGTAATGTAGAGAAGGGGGTTTCTGAGATGGCATGTCACTGTACCAAAGACCAACACCAATGCCAGTTAAATATTTCTCCAAGCCTTCACAAGTCTCCTCTACTTCATTATAGTTTTATATTTTAGTTGCCTTTGAGTATATCAGGGAGCCATGCTTGTTTGCTTGGAAGCAAACAGCATTTCTCTCTGGTCTAATTACTTAGGTGTCCTACGTGGCCAGGCTAATATGCTGGTAAGATCTAGCTAGTCCCACAATGATTGTGATAGCATGGGAGAATATTTATACCAGCTAGTACAGCATACATGGTCGGATAAACTGCCACATTTAGACTACCCCTTATCTACGGAGTGATTTGCGGGAGGCAATCCAGAGCAGATGCAGCGGCCCTTAGGAGTCCTGCAACAGGTTAGATACACAGGTAAAAGTTAGTTATATAACAATCGATAACTAGAAGTATAAATACATATAGATCTTGATATATCGATCTCAGTATGTGCAAGATGCATATATGTACATATATAAATTTATATACCTTAATAAAGTTTTCTGAAATATATATAAATATATGTGATTAATAAATGTATGCATTATATTTTATATTAAGTATATAATTATAAGCTACACAATGTTCATTCATATTTAATATAAGCATATTCCCAATACATTTATTTTCAATATTATAGAGAAAATGGCTTTTATATATTATATATATTTAACAGTTCTTATTTTTCTGAGAAATATAGACATGTACTCAGAAATCTAAGTGCCCATTCTAATAAGGAATTCTTTCTGCACCTCTTCTTGATGTCTTCGGATAGTTGCTTACCCGAAACTCTTTGCATGTTAACTCATATTTTTGGCTTAACTTTTTTTTCCTTTTTACATTTATTTCACCTTGCCCAGAGGTATATCCTGACTCTGGGGAACCTTCTAATACCTCAACTGCAGGTAACAATCTCTTCTGACTTCCTAAGCCCTCTATTATACTTTATCCATCATTGGTTTTATATGGAAGGATTAGAAAGAAAGAAAAGGTGTGGTTTGAAACAGATCAGCAGGTCTGCAGTTGGTGCATCTTTCTATTCCCGTCTGATTACTACACTGATATGCTATTATTACTACCTGTTGTTGGTATCAGATTGTTTCTGCAACTTCTCTTTCCCATGGTAGCTGTTGGGCAGGTACTAATATATTCAAAGCAATATAAAATAGAAGAAAGGGTATGAGTAGGAAACTATTTCCAGCAATTCAAATCTTCTCTTAGACCTCTCTTACTGCAATCTACGTTTATCTCTGCATCTTTCTCTGAGTCCCAGCCATATATTACCTTCCCTTCTATGACATCAAACCCAAAGGCTGAATCATAATATTTCCCCAAGTGTTTCACACTGTTTTGATTTTATTTGTTAAATGTGTTCTAAGACCCATTAGCCTTATTATCCTCTTGTTGCAGATTTCAGATTCTGTAAAATTAGGTCCATAGGTTAATTGTTCTCTAACTGATCTGGAGTTACATGCATATTTTCTATTACTTGTACCTATCCTATTGACTGATTACAATGGCCTTTACTCCTAGTATATGAGAACAAGAACCCTTTCTTTTTCCTTTTGTATCACTAATACTGAAAAAGGGTTAGATAAGCACATTGAGGACCTGATATGGATTGAGTCATGGCACTAAGTTGACATGTATTTAGTAGAGGATAACAAAAGATAATTACAGCCAATCACATCTTTTTAATTAATTTTTTCAAAATGAACCAACTTGATTAAGGGTTAAGCATGAAATTTGCAGGGTGGCCAATAGATAGTTCAGAATTCATCCACTGATCTTATATATGTAAGTCAAGTGAGGTCATGAATTTAATCTTCAGCACCATGTGACGTCATACACCTGTTATCTCAGGTAGCTTTGGTGTTTGAGACCCCAGCGCCCCAACTAAGTGTGGAATCTCTGGTGTCCCACAACCAGGCATGTGTGCATGAGCATCACAAGCAACTTCATGCACTCAGATCATCATAGAAGCAACATAGGGATGAGAAGGGGAAATGTTACAAAATAAAACAGTCATTTATGTGAAAATAGATAAAAATTTTATCCATAGTTTCAGAATGTCAGTATAAAAAAAGAATGATCCAGTGTTTTCCAGCATTATTTCACTGATAACTAATGCAAACTGAGCTTTCCAGCAATGTATCAAATGCTTTTTTTTCTGCCAGGTATTGCTAGACTTAAGTGCCTCCCAAAGCAATTGCATTTTTGTTTCTGTTTTTAATACCAAGCCATTAATCCCAATGTTCTCTTTGGAGTAAGGTTGTATGTATGAACCCAGGTTTAGGAATTATGATAGTTAAAAGACCACATTTAAAGAGGCAGATGTAAAATGGAAATTCATTTCTTTTCAGTATTAGGCTTTTAAGTGCCTAAGAAATAACAATCTTCAGGGAGAAATGTTTCAATACGGGCTTCTGTTCTGATATTTTAGTCACAATTCTCTCCAAACCAACGGCAGATATTAATCTGTTAGGAGTAATGGCATTTCAAGAAAGTGATTAAATAAAACTGATTTAACTCCTCTGATTGTGGAACCATATCCTATAGAAAATAAAAGAGAGAGAGAGACAGACAGACAGACAGACAGATAGGCAGACAGGCAGGCAGAGACAGAGACAGAGAGACAGACATACATGGGCAAAGGAAGTGCTTACACCTAAAAAAAATTGGGGCCTTATGCACTAATGACTTGATTGCTCATTCCATAGCAAATTTTGAGGTTTATGCCCATCAGACCACTTTTTGATACATATAATCACTGTATCATTGTATCACTGTCTTCCCGTTATTTATCAATTTGCTCAAGCGGGCACCAGTAACATTTCCATACGTCCTGTGGCAAGCAAGTGTAGCCCAAGGGAATCTGCTAGCTCCATATGATAAAAAATGTAAAGATGATCCAGAGACAAAGTTAGGATTGATTACCATTGAAATGAAATATTTTTTTCCCTTTCTAAAGAAAATGAGAAATATTTGACCTACGCTCTTCGCTTTTTTGAAGTTTTCTAAGATTTGGAATGAACCCCATATGGAAACAGATCAAAGTCTCTCTTTTCGAGACTAGATATTGGGAAAGTAAAATGCTGTAGACTGAACCCTGCAATCAATGTCATGCACATGGACATGGTTTCTGCTAACAGGAGACTCCTTATTAAAAGCAAGAGCATGAGACTCTGAGAAGCAGTGCTTTGCAGTCAATACATAACCTTAGACTTGCCTTTATCTCTTCTTTGATGCTTCCCAAATGGTCTCTGATTGAGGGAACTCTAATTTTATTAATTTACTTTACTAAAATCCTTATCAAATATCCCACCCACACGGCAGAGCCTGGCAAGCTACCGTGTCATATTTGATATGCCAAAAACTAGTAACAAGTATAGACCTCATTCCCATGACCCAAACAAATGGTTTGAGGCTCTTGTGTTCCTGGTGTGAGCAGATGCCCTTGGGCTACACTAGCATGTGACAGGACATATATGGAGCTGTTACTGGTGCCTGCCTCGAACAAATCCATGAACAAAGGGAAGACAAGTGACAAGTGATACAAGTGAAAATCCATAGCCACAGGATCAGTGCTAAGTACAGCTACTAAAGTATTTGTCTTGCATGCAGCTGGGTGGAGTTCTGACGAGGAGAGATGGCAGGTTCTAGCCCTGGCCCGCCAGCCCAGCAGAGCCTTGCAACAAGCCAGACGACCCCCCACTCCATGAGGGCCTCCATTTTCCACATCTGGGCTTCTCTCTCGTCAGAACTCCACCCAGCAGACCAGCCTATCACAGTCCGGCTCATCGAAATCCACCCTGCTGCAGTCTTTTTTTAATCCGCCCAGGTATGCTGATCCAGAGACAGACATGGGGCATAGCTGCTACTTGTTCTCCCTGTGCCCAGCCGCTCAAAAGGAGCCCAGGAGAGATGGCAGGTTCTAGCCCTGGCCCGCCAGCCCAGCAGAGCCTTGCAACAAGCCAGACGACCCCCACTCCATGAGGGCCTCCATTTTCCACATCCGGACTTCTCTTATGTGAATTATATATACATATATAATATATATATAATTCAGAAAATATATTATATACACCATATTATAGTTATATATTATATACAAAACAGAGATGATCAAGGATGGAAACTGTTATGATATATATCATATGTAAATGATATAAATTATGATATATAGATTATGATATATAATATCATAATTTTATATAAACCCAATGTTTGGTGGATCATATTTAAGCCTGTTTTATGTGGGGGAAAGATGGGGCATAGAGAATAAATAATCTCCAGAGATGATGTATCTAGAAAATGCTGAAGGCGAGATTTGAGCTCTGGTTTTCTGAGTTCTGAGCTCATGTTTTAATCTCTACACAACATCTCTAGTGAATAGAACATTTTCTCAGCCTGTGATATGGTGCTTCAGTTCTTAGAAATATTGTCCTTTGACATAACATTTTATAGAAGGGTCACTGATTTTGATAAATGCTGACTCAAAGTTGTCAAATGTCTATTATTCTACTGGGTGAAGATGTGGAAAATAATAAAATATAATATGTGATCATGGTGAAATTATACTCTGTGGATATCTTTAATTTGATCAGTATATAGTAATATGTACACATATCTAGTGATCTTGTCACATTTTTATATCATTTTTGCTTGCTTTTCTTAAAAATATGACTTTATAGTGATTTAGACATTGTTTTAAGCTAGCCAATGCTAGAAATCTGTTGTTGCAGACATTTTGGGAAGTGTAACACACCCAGTGATACTTGGGGCGCATTCCTCCCTCTGTGTTCAGGGATCACTCTTGAGAGGCTCAGGTATCACATGTGGTGCCAGGAACTGACTCAAGATTGGCTGAAAGCTAAGGACCCACCTTTCCTATTTGAATTAATAAATAAAATATTTTAAATCTTTGAACACATTTTAATATACATTTTTTCTTTTTTGTTTTCATAGTTTAGCATTCATAAATGAAGTTCTGTGCCATTTCTCACCTTTTTAGAACTTTCTGTGGAGGGTAACCTCAATTGAACAATATTTCAAAATGAACTATAATCAACATGTACTTTTTAATATGAAATATCCAGAACTAGATCATTAGATCACTAGACATCCCATTGTTCATCGATTTCCTCTAGCTGGCGCCAGTAACATTTCCATTTGACCCTATCACGTGCCAGTGTAGCCCAATGGCATCTGCTTGTTTCAGTAGTATGAAGAGCGTCAAACATAAAATTGTTTATCCAGAACTAAGTAAATGAAAATGTAAAAGAAGATGTTGTCAGTATTTGCTTAGTCTTTCCATCTCGGTACATAATTATGTGTCCATGATTTTATTTTATTTTTATTGTTTTTTTTTGCCAAATAAAAATAGCAAGTCTTTATTGACATATCCCTCCAAAATTTCTCAGGTTATTTTTTTAATTATTTTATTATACCACCGTGAGCTATACAATTACAAAGATGTTCTATTTGGGTTTTGGTCATACAGTGTTCCAGCACCCATCCCTCCACCAGTGCCCATCTCCCACCACCAATGTCCCCAGTTCCCTCCTCCCTCCCCAGCCCGCCTCCATGGCAGGTTCTTTATTTCTTTCCCTTTCTATCTCTTTCTCTTTTCCTTCCCTTCCAGATTGCGGATTACAGAACATACATTAAAGGGTTGTCATGTGTATCTTTTTGCCTGTATTTAATGCTCAGTTCTAGGTTGGTATTAGTACTTTCGACAATTGTTAGCACTGTTCCATTTTCTGTCTTACCTAATCTCTGACTCCCACATGTTTGTGATAATTTCCCCCTTTGACAATACCTCCTGATACATGTTCACTTGACCTTGGATATTGGTATCATAATATATACATATATATTTATGTCATGCAAATAAATGCAGTCATTCTATATCTGTCTCTCTCCTTAATGGATGGACATGGAGAAGATCTTGTTGAGTGATATTTTTATTGTTTTAAAGTTTAAAACATTGCAGAATTCCAAGAGTATAGCATAAAATCCTTATGTATCTCTTGCACTCACTGTATGTGCTTCCAAAGCTCATATCATCTCGACCCCCATGAGATACCTCTGTCTTTTCCTGCTCCCCTTCTCCCCTTCTCTTTGGTATTCACCATCAGTTTTACCGAGTTTAAAGGTAAAGTTGTATTTTTGCCTACTTCTTTTTTTCTATGTATATTTCACAAAACTGTGAAATCACTCAACTACTTTCTTTCGCTCTCTTATTTTACTTAAGTCTTCCAGTTCCAATTTTTGTCCCAAATGGCATAATTACATCTGTTATTTAAGACAGAGTAATATTATATTGAGTGTCTACATATTTCAGTTTCTTTATTTAGTCATCTGCCAATGGGCACATAGATTAATTCTATGTTTTACTTTTTAGTGAGTAAAGGTACATGATAAAAGGATGATACTAACTTTTCATGTTGTTTTTTCTATTTTTCAAATAAAGTCCTAGAAATGATATTTTCATTGTCATTTTTAAGGAAACCTCAGTGGCTGCATTTGCACGACCAGTGCAGAATAAAATTCTTTTTCTCCCAAAACCTGTCATCATTGGTTGCCAACCTTTCTCATGTAGGCCATTCTCAACTTATGCAAATTATATCCATTGCGGTTTAGATTTGAATCTGCGTAGCTATATTCATTATTTTTTTAAATGTGTGTTCTTTAGATACATGTCTTTTCAGGCTTTTTGCCTATATTTGATTGGGTCACTTGCTTTATTTCTTAATGAATTATGTGATTTCTCTATATTTTTAGATATCATTTCTAGCACAACATGATGAGCTTGATATCTTTTCCCAATTACTAGATTCCCTATTTATTCACATAGAAGTTTACTTGGCAGTGTAAAAGAAACTATCGAATTTATTTATGTCAGTCATTTGTTTATTCTAATTTTTTGTGGGGGTGGTCACACTTGGAAATGCTCAAGGGTTACTCCTGGCTCTGCACTCACGAGTTACTCGGGCTTTGCTCAGGGAAACCAAATGGGATGCTGAGGCTCAAACCCAGGTTGGCCACATGCAAGGCTAACACCCTCCTTGCTCTGCTATTGCTCTGGCCCCACTTGGCTTTGATTTAGTACCCATGTATTTTTCCAAGTATAACTTTGATATTGAAGTCCAAGGGTGTATCACTTATGCTTTCTTTTTATTCAATGGATTATTCTACTATTTAAGCCATTAATTCATTTTAATACTCTTTTTGTATTTGGGCCATTAAATATTGCTTCTAATTTCTTTTCTTTGAAGAGGTAGTTATGTTTTTTGTTTGTTTATTCTAATGCAGCAGATTAGTTTTCCTAACACTATTTATTGAATTGGCTTTTCATTCTCCATTGTTTATGTTGAAAAAAATGTCATATCTTTTTTTGATGTACACGTCTAACCATTGATTGTATATTGGTTTTGGTTCCAACAAATGACACTTTTTAATTAATATTTCCCTTGAAATATAGTTTGTATTTAGACACTCTAGTGCTTTTGTTTTCTTGCCTTGTAATTACTTGAGTTTTTGAGTGTAAAACTTTGGCAGATATCCTGAATCACTGATTTTTTTTAATGAGTCTGAATAGGACAATAACTTTTATTTTAAAAAAATTTGTGGAATTCGACAGTAATGCCTCTAGACCTGAACATTTTCCTAGGGTGTCTTTTCATTACAGTCTTGATCTCTGTATTTGTAATTTTTGTCCTTTCTGTTTTTCCTCCTGCTGGGTCTAGTAACTGAATTCTTAATTCTATTAATACTTTCAAAGAACCGGTTCTTGACCTCATTATTTCAGATATTGGTATTAACATTTTGGTTTCTAATCTTTATTAGTCCTTCCTTCTGCTAATAATTGATTCTGTTTGTTCCTCCTTGTCTAATGCTTTCTTGATGTCATAATCTATGGCATTGATTAATTGAGAAAATGTTTATCTGGGGATTCCCCGTGTGCAGGTCTGAGACCCACATCCCAGCAGTTTTCAATCAGTGGAGCCAAAAACTTCAATGTAAGTCCTGAAGGTGTGGCGCTGCTCTAGTCCTACAGTTCTAAGGACCATAAGGGCTATCCTGGCAGAATTTGGAGGCCTCTAGGGATGCTCCCACAGATGTTCATGGGACTATGTGGTACCAGGGAACAAATGAGGGTTAGCAGCCTCCACAGAATGTGGATCATCTCCTATGCTATCCCTCCAGCCTGAGGGCAGGTTTATTTTTAAACTACCAATGATACTTGACATTTTCTTCATAAAAAATTCTCATTAAAGTATTACTGAGATTAGTTAAATTACGCCCGTTTTCCACATCCAGACTTCTTTTTCGTCACAACTCCACCCAGCAGACCAGACTATCACAGCCTGGATCATCGACACCCACCCTGCAGCAGTTTTGTTTTTTTTTTAAATCCTGCCCAGGTATGCTGAACCAGAGACTCTCAGACATGGGGCAGAGCTGCTACTTGCTCTCCCTTTGCCCAGCCGCTCATGAGGCGCCCGGGAGGCATGGCGGATTCCAGCCCTGGCCTGCCACCCCAGCAGAGTCTCACAACAAGCCAGATGACCCCCTCCCGACTCCATGGGGGCTGCCATTTTCCACAACCGGACTTCTTTCTCATCACAACTCCAACCAGTAAACCAGACTATCACAGCCTGGCTGCGCGGCCGCTAGTTCGTCAATAATTGCTTTATTTAGAGGTGACTACAAGAGTATGCCACCCGCATGGCAAGCCTGGCAAGCTGCACGTTGTCGTATTTGATATGCCAAATACCAGTAACATTTATATTAGGTCATTCCCATGACCTAATATAATGGTTTGAGGCTCTTTATGTTCCTGGAGCAAGCGGATGCCTTTGGGTTCTACTAGCATGAGACAGGACATATGGAGATATTACTGGTGCCCATTCTAGCAAATAGATGATCAACGGGAAGATAGTGATAGTGATAGTGATAGTTAAATTACATTGAGAATTAAAATGCCTTTTTAAAATATTGGCTATGCTTTTTGGAGTTAGTATTTTTGTATTGCTGTGCTTGAAAAATTTTCGGGGCCGGAGCGATACGGGTGCGGCGTTTGACTTGCATGCGGCTGGCCTGCCCTGGCCTGAGTTCAATCCCTGGCATCCCATATGGTCCCCTGAGCACTGCCAGGAGTAATTCCTGAGTGCAGAGCCAGGAGTAACCTGAGAGTTGCCAGGTGTGACCCAAAAACCAAATAAATAAATAAATAAATAAATTCTCAATTGTTAATCTATCTCACCTATTTTTTTTTTTGAATTATGTTTCTTTTCTCTCTCTTTTTTGAGGGGTTTTGCAAGAAGCAGCCAGGAAATACACAAGCCCTTCTGATAATAAGCCACCACCTGAACCAAGTCTGTGCTAGCATGTCATTTTGTTTTTCAGCATCTTTATCACATGTTGTAAAACATTTCCCTAAATGCATTAGGATTTGCTTAGCATTATTCTAGAATGGTTCAGTTGCCTTCAGAATGGAGAACCCCTGGATTTATTTTTCTCACTTTTTTTCTCCTAGCTATTTCACAAAGCAAGAAGACATGAAAAATACCTGTTAAATTATATTTTTACTGTAATTAGGTACACATTTGAAACTCACAAAAGAGAATGGAACCATCAAAAGAAAATACTGTCCTAAAGGCTTAGAAGATGCTTCTTTTCTTGTTCCTGTAGGCAAGAAGAATGGTCCCAATGGATTTTTATCACTTGCTTCATCCTCTGCTATTCCATTGCATTTTCTAACCAGCAGACTGTGGTGTGTTCCCAGCCAAAGTTGCCAAGCTACAGATTGCTTCAACTGCTACTCTTGGCTCTTCCTCTCTCCAGGGAAGCGGCGTGAATGGGAGTTTGGAGTTTGTTTTTCCATTTTCCTAGCAGCAAAAGTACCTCTGAGAACTTGGTAGTCACATAATATGATGTGAGGGTGTCGATCTACATGGAAAAGTACTTTGAAATAATAGGTCATTGCAAATACCTGCAGGCAGATTTGATTGCTTTCTTGTCCTGCTGATACTGGTTTTGTCATTTCTTGTTTTTGATGGTTTTGGGGTTGCTCTTCCTTTACCCCTCAATGAAATCCTCCAATTTGAAGGTCAATTTCAGTTAGATTAACTGTGCTTGGTTTTATTGTTTTTTTTTCAATTTCTCTGTCATATCCAGTGATGTTCAATGAGTATTGCTGGTTCTGCACTCAGGAATTACTCCAGGCAGTGCTTGGAGGACCATAAAGGATGCTGGAGATAGAACCCAGCTTGTCCATGTACAAGGCAAATGTCCTACCCCCCTATACTATCACTTGTTCACCTTAATTAACTTCTCTCTTTAATAATCCACTCCACTCCAACACAAATGCTTTCAGCAGTCCTATTACTACTCTCTGGGACTCCATGGAAAAAGAAATTACTGATATCTAATTAATAGTATCTGATATCTAATTAATAGCTAAAAGGACAAAGAACCTCGGGCTCCGGGCACATCTCTTTGACTCCACCATTCTCCCTGCATTAACATACGCCTCAGAGACCTGGGCCCTAAGAAAGCAGGATGAGAATGCTATTTGGGTCTCCCAGAGAGGAATCAAAAGAGCTATACTTGGAATATCATGCCTCACTCAAGTGAGAGAAGGAATCGGAGTTCTGACCTCCGTCGCTATTCCAGAATCAGGGATGCTGTCTCGTTTGCCAAGGCATCGAAAATCAGATGGGCTGGACATGTAATGCGATTTGGAGACAACCGCTGGACTAGAGCCATTACCGACTGGATCCCAAGGGATATCAAAGATCACGTGGCCGCCCACCTACAAGATGGTCAGACTTCCTTGTAAAGACCCTGAAGGAACGGTTTGAGGCTCTTCATATTCCTGAATCAACCAGATGCCATTGGGCTACATTGGCACATGATAGGGTCCAATGGAAATGTTACTGGCGCCCGCTCGAGCAAATCGATGAATAACTGGGAATCAAGTGAATTAATAGTATACTAAGAATGATACTAAACATTGAAAAAAAACCCAAGAAACAGCCCCCAACAAAGAATCACACAGACTACAGTGTCAACAGTTGTTAATTCTGAGCTTAAAACTCTTCTGCTGACCAAGGGAACTGGGATTGTTCCTAAAATGTTCTGAGCACATAACTCTTAACACTCCTCCTTAGTTTTCCATCTTTCCTTCCCTGAAGCCTCCCAGATAAACGCTTTTTTCCCTGTCCTGAATTTTTTTATTATATATTGGTTCTAGTCCTGCATCACTTGTTCTTTAAAAAAAGTTTTGTCCAGGGGCCGGAGCGATAGCTCAGCGGGTAGGGCGTTTGCCTTGCACGGCCGGCCCATGCCGGCCCGGGTTCGATCCCCGGCATCCCATATGGTCCCCGAGCACCGCCAGGAGTAATTCCTGAGTGCAGAGCCAGGAGTAACCCCTGAGCATCGCCAGGGTGTGACCCAAAAAAGCAAAAAAAAAAAAAAAAAAAGTTTTGTCCAATTGTGTCATACTTTTTTTTTATGGCACCACTGTCAATAAAATGACATGTTTTATTATACCACCATGAGATATACAATTGCAAAAATGTTAATGTTTGGGTTTCAGTTATACAGTGTTCCAGTATCTGTCCCTCCACCAGTGCCCATTTCCCACCACCAATGTCCCCCAATTCCCCCCTCCTCCCCCAGTCTGCCTCTATAGCAGGCTCTTTACCTCCCCTCTCTTTCTCTTTCTCTCTGTCTGTGTCTCTTTCTTTTCCTTCTCTACATGTTGTGGCTTGCAATATACACATTTAAAAATTATCAATATCATACATTTTTGAAGACTGAGAAACTCTTCTTTTCTTATACGCCTCCGCCCCTTAGAACTTATCAAAAACCAGACCTTAATAAAAAGCATTCATTTGGACAAAAGGAAATCTCTTTTCTTTGCATGAAACTCCTTATTATAACCATGTTGCACCATTTACTACATTATTTGATTGTCCCTACTGAGATCAGAGGATTCCTACAGTGTACACCCAAGCATGGTTCCTTTGTTTTAAGATACTGATGGTTTTTACTAAGGCCTCAGCTCAAGGAAGCAGGATGGAGTACTGCAGGTATGGTCTGTCTCCATTTGCCATGCTTTTTGTCTGCTATTATCCTGAATGAGAGACCATGTGGAACAAATCACAAATGTGGAGGACAAGGCAAAATGACCAGGAAAGAGAGCATGAAATACTAAATGTTTTATTTAATCTAGAATGATATGGAAATGTATCATCTGATGTCATTCTGCTGTTTTTAAACAATCCCAGCATCATTATTCAGAACTATGGTTAATGCACCTTCATGATGGAGGGCTTGTTAAGTAAACTAACGGGATACATTAGTGGAATTGCCTCTGTCCTGGTCGCTGTCTCTCAACCAAATGAATGCTTTAATTTAGTTTCATTTACTAAACACGTATGGAGCATCTACCATATAAAATATACATATGTACAGTTTCTAACTTTATGGTCAATATAAAGGTGTCCTTAGAGAACACCAATCTGGTAAGAATATAAGGTAAAATGATATAAATGGCACTAAAATGGATTTCTCTGGACACTTAGAAATAGTGTAACCAGGCATAGAGGAAGTAACTTAGTTACTTTACTGTAATTTAGTTACTTTACTAAACTTAGTAACTTTAGTTACTTTACTTAAACTATAACTTTAAGACCCTTGAATAAGGAGAAATTTGAATATTTTGTTTTTCATTTATTTCAATGTATTTTGTTGATTATTATTTATTTTATTTTGGAGCTAAAACAAATGACCATGCATTTTGTGGCTTCAGAAAACCAGAATTGGGCCAGGGAGATAGTTAATTGCTCAGAGGAGTGTGCCTTGTTTCTATGAGGATCTTAATTTGATCCTTAGCATAACATTGACCCCTGCTAACCACTGCTGGGTTTAATCCTGGAAGCCTCTTGACCAACACCAGGTCCATGAGTATTACAGGAAAGACTTCACTGATCCCTAACACCACCGGTCTTCCTGAGTACCACTGCCTTGTGGCCCCAAGCCTTTTGCAACTGACTCAGTTGGCCAAGTATTGGTGAGAGTGGCCATCAGGCACCCTGAATATTGCTTGGGAGGCATCCATCCAAAGATATTGTATCATGTTATAGTCTGCCAATCAGAAATATCACATGGGCCTTACTGGTCTAAAATAAAGGTTTCCAGATGATCATTTTCATTTCAGCAAGATTTAAATAAGTTTTATCCTTACATTCTCCAGATGCTAAACTGTCCAAATTATTTAGCCTTTGCTAAAGAATAGCATAACCCCTTTCTTTCATTTCTAAGCTATCAAGTAACTGAGTCTTTCTTAGTATCTCTCTCTTTCATTTTCTCTCTCTCTCCTATTCTTTTCCACTCTCTTGATCACTTGATGACTTGAAGCACTTGAATCCGTTATTCATCGATTTGCTCGAGCGGGTGCCAGTAACATTTCCATTGGACCCTATCACGTGCCAATGTAGCCCAGTGGCATCTGGTTGCTTCAGGAATATGAAGAGCCTCAAACCATTGCTTCAGGGTCTTGACGAAGAAGTCTGACCATCTTGTAGGTGGGCGACCACGTGATATTTTGACATCCTGTGGGATCCAGTCAGTAATGGCTCCAGTTCAGTGATCGTCTCCAAATCACATTACATGTCCAGCCCATCTGATTTTCGATGCCTTGGCAAAAGAGACAGCATCCCTGATTCTGGAATAGTGACAGACGTCGGAACTCCAGATTCCTTCTCTCACTTTCTTACTGTAAAATATTCATGTGCACAGACCAGAGTCACGCAAGCTATCATGAATAATCTCATTGCAAGGGTCTTAATTATTACTACCTCTGCAAAACTCTGTTCTGCTGAGGCGGGAGATGAGAGCTCAGGTGTTATCCAGGCTTAATTGTCCAGGTGAAGGTCTGGAGACCCGCAGAATTTCAAGGTGCAGCCCAAAGACTTCCCTCAGTACCACCCAGGTGGTCCTGTTGTTTGCACACTTCAGGACCCAGTCAGTTCCACATCTGTTTTTTTTTATTTTTTTTATTTTTGCTTTTTGGGTCACACACAGCAATGCTCAGGGGTTACTCCTGGCTCTGCACTCAGGAATTACTCCTGGCGGTGCTCAGGGGACCATATGGGATGCCGGGATCGAACCGGGTCGGCCACGCGCGAGGCAAACACCCTACCCGCTGGACTATGGCCCGGCCCCATCACATCTTTTGTCCCTTGCTAGAATCACAGCTCATCTAGGCAGAGCATCACCAGAAAAGACCCTGGGCACCTGATTTACAGGTATAAAAGTACAACAAAATATATTTTTCCAAATTTTTTCCAAATAAGGAAATATATTTACATTTACACATTCCAGGAGTCATTTTCTACTTTGGGGGTGGGGGTTATTCTATTTAGTACAAAATATAAAATGGAATAAATTACTTAAATCCTAAGCATTTTTATGTATATACTTCCAAATAAATACCCCCCATAAAGATACTTGCAGCACTCCTGTTTTCTTGGTCTTCTTGATGTGAACCGAAACAGAACGGAACGATATTTACTATTTTAGCTTCACCTGGGAACAGTCAAGTGGTTTTTACTACTTGTGCATTGAGTTTCTTTTCTTCAATTCTGTATCAGTGTAGTGAGTCCAGTTATATGACCCATGTTTATCTTTTGTTTTGTAGTATATTACTCCACTGTGTGCACATAGCACAAGTTATTTACTTAGCCTACAATGATAAATGTTTAGATAGCTTTTTATTTTCAGCTTTTGTGAGTGAAACCATTATGAACTTATTTTGCTTGTGTGTTGGTTCAGATGCAAATGCATGCTCACTTCACTTCATATTGCTGAAGAACTTTCAAAGTTGTATTCCACCAATAGTTAATAAGGGTCTTACACTTTATACTCTGGCCAGCAGAAGTACATTTCCACTGTTAGTTAAAGCTCTCCCTCACCAACACTTGATGCTATCAGATCTCTGATTTGGGGTTTGGGAGGAGTGATGGTGATATCTCCGTGTGATTTTAATTTTAATTTTTTATAACTATTGATGCTTACTTCTTATGCTTAATGATTCATAGGTGCTCATTGTAGGAACCAGAGCAATAGTATAGTGGGTAAAGTGTGGAATTTGCCTTGCATATGGCCACACAGGTTGGAACCCGGGCATCCCATAAGGTTCCCTGAGCACCACCAAGAGTGATCACTGAGAACAGAGCCAGGCTTAGGCCCTGAGAACCTCTGGGTGTTTCCCCCCAAAACAAACAAACAAATATATATATATATGTATATATACATACATATATACATATGTGTATATGTATGCATACAGATGTGCATTGTAATATATTTCCTATACATTTACACCTTTACTTGATCACTTTTAATAGATACAGATTGTAACCTTGAAGAGACAATGTTAACAGCATTGTATAATGAATGTTCTTTATTTATATTAAAATTATTTGTGCCTACTCCTAGAACAAAAGACATTCTCCCATATCATCTTCTAGATCTTTTATTGCCTTGCCTTTCACATTTATTCTACAATTTATTCAAATTACTTTTGTGTATGGTGAGAGGTAGTCATCAAATTATAGTTACATCTATAGGACTATCCACTTAATCAGCTCCATTTATTGAAAAGGTGCATCCCCTCTAAATTGTGGTGACACTTTTGCTTTCAATCAGATGACTGTAGATGTGCAGTTGATTGTTTACTCTTCTGCTACTTTGTTCTATTTTAGAACCCTCTTGGAAGTATATCACCTACCCAATGGCATAAGGCCTAGGAATGGAATAACTGTAATATGAATTCTGACCACCAGTATTAAATTGGCTAGAATTTACATATTTACGACAGAGTTATATGTTAGTTATTATAATAATTTGATCCCAGGCTAAGTGATCATTTAGGTCAATACTTACATCATAGGTTTTTGAGGAAATTTTTTTTTTTGTATGTGGCCATGGCCTTTATACATTTTGGAGACAGTAATGAGTGATTGTATCAATTTTGAAGTTTCTTGATGGATAAATAAGAATGATAAAATATTTAAAAGACTATAAACTTGTTGAGGAAAATCCATTAAAAGTTATACTCATTTGTAATAACCAAGCATAAGTTCTCTAATTAAATTCAAAGACTGAGAGTCAGAAAATTTGCTATATAGTCCTGGAATTACAGGTAAAGTTATTCTATATAACCTCAGGCAAATCACTTAATCTTTTGTGTTCTGTTGACCTACTTATAAAATGAGAACTAGAATAATAGAATTTCAGCCATATAGGACAACTGTGAGACAAAATTTAAACCAAATTTGATGAAGAAAACATTGATATATAAAGGGATAGTCTGCAATTCTATTCTTTTAAAAGATATAGTTCAATGAAACTTTATATTTCTACTTATTATTGACATGTAATAGTAAAAATCCAAAACCCTGGACTCAGACTGTTTAAAGATTCAAAACCGAATCTTTACTATTACTATCAATTTGCTATGGAAAAAATATACTGAATACTTTGAATCAGACACAATAATTTAACAACAGATTTAGAGTTCTATTCATTTTGTTATAGTTTTAAACTAAAGAGTGAATATCTCGTTGAACTTTGCATATGTATAACAACTGTCTATTAATTAGAGCCCTCTCATTATAATTTATTCAAATAAATACTTGTGTGTAATAGTCACAAGTAAGTGCTCAACAAAATCATTTGTCTTTCTTTGGGTTGTGTAGTCTAATAATTATTTGATGATAATGTCAGAAACAGGGGTGAATTGCAGTCAGCACTAGAAGCAGTTTGCGGATGTGGCCATCAGGCCTTCTGGAGGAACAGAGGTTGGGGGAGGGTCCCCATCTCCACCTTGGTTTTGACTTTTAAAGATCATTTTCCCACCACACTACTGAACTTGGCTCATACTTGATGCTCAATATAAGTGTAAATAAGTGAAAAATTGATCCTTTGTCTGTGTCCCAAAGTTCTGTACAATAAGAGTTTCACATCTAACTTTGATCATTTATTTACAGACTGTTTCCTCCAGTGCTGTGAAATCCTGGAGTGGTGGAAACTCTTGAATTATCAAGCTTCCTAAGTGCCTAACACGTGGCTGACACTTAGTTGGTGCTTAGAATATGCTTCTCAGCGAATATAGTCTTCTTACAATACTTCACAATAAACAGGGGAATAAACAACCTCCTTCAAGGTTTGACAAAGACGATCCAGGGTCAGGTGAGAAAGTATTAATTAGCATGCTGTGTTGAACAGTTGTGTTTGCACTCAAAAGGAGGTTGACAAGGAAGAGGACTTCTCCCAACAGTATAGGATAACTACAAAGAAAGGAAGGCTCAATTAGAGAAACTGAGCTTCACTGTAATCAGTTAACCATGATGCTTCTGTATATGAGTTCTCAACTAAATATATATATTTATTAGAACACAATACTTCTATGGACAATTTCTGCCATGAAAATATATGCATACATAAATATTTATGCCTATGTATGCATACACATATATGTATAGTTAGCATATATGTGTGTGCTATGTATGTGTATATAAAACATATATATTTATGGTAAATGTGCATCTAGCATATATGTATATTGTATATGTATGTATACATATGAGATATATATATATACATATATTATGTATATGTACATATATATGTTCTCATACATATGAGAACATATAATATGAGAACACATATATGAGAACATATATATATATGTGTGTGTGTGTGTATATATATATGTTCTTGTCAGAACTCCACCCAACATAAGAGCCTATTACAGCCCAGCTCACGTGGCCGCTGGCAGCCACGGTTCATCAATAAATACTGGATTTGAGGTGACTACAAGAGTATGCCACCCACACAGCAGAGCCTGGCAAGCCTCCCGTGTCATATTTGATATGCCAAATACCAGTATCAATTGTAGACCTCATTCCCATGACCTGATGGAATGGTTTGAGGCTCTTTATGTTCCTGGAGCAAGCAGATGCCCTTGGGCTCTACTAGCATGAGACAGGACATATGGAGATGTTACTGGTGCCCGCTTGAGTGCTGCCCGATAACAGGAAGAGAGTGATACAGTGATACAGTGTTATGTGTATATAAGTGTATACAGCATATTTGTGTATGGTATATGTGTTTATAGTCTATATAGATATATGTATGCTACATGTGTATATGTATATTTAGCTTATATGTGTGCTATATGCATATATAAGTATAAATAGCATACATATATGTGGTATATGTGTATATATCACATATGTGGTACATGTGTATATGTACATGTGTGTATACATGTATATATGCATATACATATATAAACACATACATGTATATGTGCTTTATGCACTAGGAATGATGGCACCATGGAAGGAACAATGCTATAGATTACCCTGCTTAATGGAAATGATGCACCCAGAACAATTTTTTCTTTCTAACCTCTCACATTACTTGCACTAAAGTGGAACAAACATTAGTAGAAATAAAAAGAAATATAGATGAATGGTTAAAAAATTAAATTTCTTTAGCCACAGATTGATATGTTAAATAATTACAGCAGTTGAACAGGATCAAATAGAATTTTTTATTAGATGAACCTGGAGTCCTGGGATGATTCAGTGTTTTATGTGGCCCTTATTGATCAATTTAGGCACAGAGCATGGTATCCAAAGCATGGAAACACAGATTTAATTTCACTTGAGGAAGAGTCTTGCTCTAAAGGAAAGTAGTACTAAGATTCTCTAATGAAGTGTAAGTGCAAAAATTATAGAACTATCCATATAGTAAAATTCTGCTCTGTGTTAATTACTACTTAAATTTTTCATGTAACCCTTATAAAAACTTATTGGCAAATAACTATTACACTATTATATCACTAACACACATATTGAACAAAGGCATCAGATGTTAAACAACTATTTCAAGAACAGTGTCAGAAAGAGATACGGAAATATATAAATCAGCTCCACCTGAGTCTCTGGACCCATGCTAGTGTCTTTGTGCTATGTCTTGGAATTACCTGAAGAGTAGAAATTATTTTAGAAATCTTGATCTTCACTGTGCATTTAATAATACTGTCAATGAAAGACTTTATGATGTTAAGATATATTAAAAGTAAAAAATGCATGCCAGATATGAACAATTGAGTATGAAAATAAGAATTTGGATATAAAGGATAAAATGTGTCATCAAATATATTTCCTCACTATTTTACTTTGATAATGTGTCTTACTAAAGAAATGTAAATTGTACCTGTGACTTGCATTTGAGACTCATTATATCCTTATCAGGCAGCACTGAGTGGTGAAGATTTTTGGTGGCTCTAGCAATCCTATTAACGTCCAAGGATAGCCATTGGTTTCTGGGTGGAAAAGCAAATTAGTTCTTGAGTAGTAGAAAATGTTTGTGCCATCTATAAGAAATAGTTGGCAATATCTTATGGTTGTTCACCACCGTGCAATGCAGCGGACAGCTCCAGCAAATAAAGAATTTTAGACCCAAAATATCTATAGTCCCAAAGTAAAAAAAAAAAAAATTGTTTTAAAGTCTGAATCTGAAGGCAAGGAGAATCAATATAAGTGGGCAATGTTTTCCATTCTCTGAAGAATTGGGGAACTTTGTGAAAGAAGAGTTGGGGTTTGAACATAGGAGTTAGAGCTTCAGCACTAAGACCAAAATTTAAGGACCAGGTCTCAGGACCAATAACCTGGGTTTGTTCAGGAGCTCTAGAGAATATTCAAGATGTCATAGCTCATTCTTTTATTCCACAAGCCCCTGCTCTGTCCTTTCCAGTTAGTGGTAGGCTGGATTTACTTATATCCAAGGAGTAGAAAAAAGGCCAATTCTGTTATTTATAGGGAGAAAGGCATGCAGAGACAAGAACCCAGAAGGAGCCTCACATACCCAGCAAAAAACACCAATTACATGATTTTTTCTATACAGATTATTTCTCTGCAAATCATGAAATAAATGTCAGCCTTCATGCCTGCTTAAGTCAGAGCTCAGAGAACAGTTTCTTTGACCAATAATATAAATCCAATTTGTGAAAAACAGATCTGGCCACATGGGTTAAATCAGCATTTTCTAGAGATGCTTTATTGGTTTCAATAGGCATCTATTATACATTTTAGAGCATGTTTCAAGACAGAGAGACAGCTAGGTTTTTGTCGAAGATTGAATTTTAGCAGTAAAATTTGAAATCTGTTATGTGTGCATATCAAACCATAGAGGCCTTCACTTCTGAGGATGAGATGATTAAATTCTGCCTCAATTCCTGAGATGTTTTTACATAAGGGAGACAGTGTATAAAGCAAACAGTCTATTTTTGGCCCGAGCTTGAGTCAGAATATTTTCTCAGTATGTTCTACAATAGCTATCTTCCCATATCTTTAGATACTTATTTCCTTTCATCATGTTTGTCTTATTGTAAATGTAAGACATAGGGCCAGGAACATAAGACCATAGTCATTGTGTCTCTTTGAATCCCTCCACGTCCCTCCACTGTTTAAATATTCTGAACACCAGAGAGAACAGGAAAACACACAACACTTGCTGTCAGCTCTTCAACTTTGAGAAGAAGAAAATGGCAGGAAAAAGAAAAGAAACCAAATAGTGAGGGCAAAAGTATTAAAAAAAAATCTGAGTAATTGCTAGTGACAGAATAGACCTCTGCTTGTGTTCTTTTGTGATAAACTAGGAGTCATAATATCACTAATTTTGGGATTTCTAGGGGATTACCCTAAATGTGGCATGTGTTAGAACGTGGACTCCAAAGTCGGAGCAGCTGGGCTCAAATTCAGGTTTTGCCATTTATACACTGGGTAACTTTGCACTAGTTACCTATGTTGGTGTCTCTTGTGAAACAATGAAAACAATAGACACTCCCTATGAGGGTAGAGTGAGGAAAACTGGGTTAGCACATGCAGGAGCACAAAGGACTCTCTGGTGCTGTCACATTCCATTTACTATTGCCAGGTCACAGAAAAATACAACTCTGGGAAATTTAAATAGAGAATGGAGATCACATATCCCAGGGATAGAGGGAAGAACATCCTGAGTGTTTCCTTACTGCTTTATTTATGAATATATATCTTACCGTATAATAATTCTTATCAAGTAACTACTCATCTCCAGATATTATCCCATCATTGACTGTGAGAAACATGGTTGGACCAGATTCATGTGTCAGTTCTGTTACTCTTGGGAGTCTAGACCTAGTTATTGCTTTGATCCTGCAGACTCTCAAACTGAGAAAGAAGAATCCCAAATGAAAACTGAGTTTTAATTTCTTACTCCCTACATGAGGAAGAATCCCTGAGTTAGATTTAATCTGGTTAAAAGGAAATAACAAAATACAGTTGTCCTTGTGCACCTCACAGTTAAGTGGTCTCATTTCTCTCACAGAAGCTCAGAGCACTGATAAGTTATTCACTAACACATTGTCTAGCCCAGTCCCAGATGAACTAATCTGGGTTTCTAGAGGAAAATCAACATCTACAACGGGTAAGAAAAACAAAGACTGAGAGCATTATCATGGCTGTAGAGACTAAAGGCAGGAAGTGGGGCAAGGCCTTACTCTAAGTCCCAGGGAGAAGAGGACCCACAACAAACAATGCAGATGACATCACTGGAAAGTGGCAGGAGCCACAGTGGACAGAGGTAGTGTGCTGCCTAACAACTGATTAACCCTAGAGAAGCAAAGGAAGAACTGGCCCCAGATGTAGTGAGGTATGTAGGCATGATGGCTCTGAAAATTTTAGTCAGGAACCAGTGTTTTCCCTCTGGGAATCTGGTTAGACACTAGGTCGGTGAACTATAGAACTATCCTTATCCTATGGCGAGATGGCATTTTTTCTCTCTACCAGAATTGGGGGAGATAAGTGGTGAGACAAGCCTGTAGACTTTAAAGAATGGCAACAGAAGGTGCTTAGAATTTAGCAAGCACCTCGGGGGTAAAAAACAGGGTTCAGGGAGATAAAAGAGGTGTAAAAGTGCTTGCCTTAAATTGAAGCCAAACCCAGCTGAAGTCCTTGATACCGCATATGGTCCCACAGGTGCTATAAGAAGGGATCTCCTAAACACAGAGCCAAGAGTTAGACCTGAGCACCACCAGGTGTGCCTCCCATATGGTCCCCAAAATAAAAAATCTTCAAGCTGAATGCATATCCTGGCTGACTTATATGACAATGGAGGTGGTGAGTAGTGAGCCCTTCCTATAAAGGTAAGGCAGTTTATTTACATGTTGCTTATTAATTGAAATAACCTAGTCAAGAGAGTCAGACCTAGAAAATGTTGATAGATAGTAAAAGTCACTAGTACCCCTCATGTCTGTAAATATTCTCTCTACCAATAACATTTCAAGCTTCTGTATACATTCTTTCTTCATCTCACTAAAATCGCCAACAGTCTCACTGTAAGCACATCAGGGACTATTCCAGAACTGTGGTGTTGCTAAACTTTTGAGGGGATAAGAACTTCAAGATTGTCTGACTGAAGCACTCCTGTTTCAGGTTAATAAACTAAGCAAAGTCTGCTCCAAATGACACAGCAAGAGGAGGAACTAGAAGATAGAGTGTTCAGGGCAGACCGATAGCACAGTGGGTAGGGCATTTTCCTTGCACATGGCCAACCCGGGTTCTATTCCCCAGCATTCCATATGGGGCACCAGTAACATCTCCATACTTCCTGTCACATGCTAGTGTAGCCCAAGGGCATCTACTAGCACCAGGAACAGGAAGAGCCTCAAGCCATTCCTTCCAGGTCATGGGAATGAGGTCTATAATTGTTACTGGGTTTTGGCATACCAAATACGACAAGGGTAGCTTGCCAAGATCTGCCCTGTGGGTGGTATAATCTTAGTAGTAGATTCTCAGTTCATGCATCTACTATGAACCACACAACCGCTTAGTGGCCATGCACAACAGGGAGAGATCAGCTTATCTCTTGGGTGGAGCTCTGACAAGCTGTGTGGAGTCCAGATGTTGAAAATAGCAGCCCTCATGATGTGGGGGTTCCTCTGGCTTCTGCGAGGCTCTTTTGGGATGGTGGGCCAAGGCTAGAACCCGCCTTCCCTCCCGGATGCCTCATAATCAGCTGAGCACAGGGAGAACTGGTAGCAGCTCTGCCCCATGTATCTGATGCTCCATGTCTCTGATGTATCTGGTGCCCCTGAGGCACCACCAGGAGAAAGTTCTGAGTGCAGAGCTAGGAGTAACCCCTGAGCATTGCCAGGTGTGACACAAAAAGAAAATAAAAAAAGAAGAAGAAAGATTGTTTTCTACAATAGAAAGACTATAGTATAGGTTTAAATACCATGAGATCCTACTTAGATTCCGAGGTTTCTACTAATAGACTTGGAAAGAACCTTCTACTCTCTTGAGAGTTTACTTTCTCATCTTCAAAATGTAGGTAAGGAAACTCATGGGAGGGTTGTGAAATGTACAAGAAAAAAGATATTAGCAAGCATGAGACCTTGCAGTGCTAAGGTGCTGGTGAACTGGAAGGTACAGAGATTGTACATCTTGAAGGGCTGGGTCAGGAACAGTAGAGATCAAGTTATCATGGGGCTCAGTTATTTAAGCCATCAGGTCATGATGAGGACTTTGAATTTTGCTCTGAGTGATAGTCCCATGTTGAGCTATAAATAATAGAGTGACACAATCTAACTTATTATATGCTTTAGAAAATAATCACAGACCAGAGTGTTAGTACAATGGATACTTGCCTTGCATGCAGCCAACTCTGGTTCAATCTCTGGTATCTTAAATGGTTCCTGAATCTTGCCAGGAGCAACTTGGACAAAGCTTCACAATGCAGATTTTGAAAACTGTTGGGGACCAGAAATGTATGAAGTGTATTTATTATGGTTACTGATAGAATGACAATAATATTCAAAAGAGAAAAAAATTAAGAAATACTCCCAAATGCTTGGCTATTTCAGCTATCAGAAGAGCCAATTTGGTATAAGGAAATAAAGATCAGTTTTAGAAAGAGGTTTTTTTTTTTAAGTATAAGTATATCATCCAAACAATGGTATGTATCTGGAGTTCCTGGAAAAACACATTATTAAGTATATGAAATGTTATTGCATATAGACTGTATTTAAATAAGATCAGTGAAGAAGTTGGTATGCAAACTAAGACATATGTAAGAAAACTGAGTCATGGAACATGGAGTATATCACTTGATCACTTGATCACTTGACATCCCGTTTTCATCGATTTGCTCGAGCGGTACCAGTAACATTTTCATATAGCCCTATCACGTGCCAGTATATCCCAATGGTATGTGCTTGCTACAGGAATATGAAGAGCCTCAAACTGTTCATTCAGGGTCTTGACAAAGAAGTCTGACCATCTTGTAGGTGGGTGGCCACGTGATCTTTTAACATCCATGGAATCCAGTCGGTAACGGCTCTAGTTCAGGGTCGTCTCCAAATCACATTCCATGTACAGCCCATCTGATTTTCGATGCCTTGGCAAATGAGACAGCATCTCTGACTCTAGAACAGCGACGAAGGTGGGAAATCCGGATTCCTTCTCTCACTTGAGTGAGGCGTCATATTCCAAGCATCACTATCACTATCACTATCACTATCTTCCCGTTCATCATCTATTTGCTAGAGTGGGCACCAGTAATATCTCCATATGTCCTGTCTCATGCTAGTAGAACCCAAAGGCATCCGCTTGCTCCAGGAACATAAAGAGCCTCAAACCATTATATTAGGTCATGGAAATGACCTAATATAAATGTTACTGGTATTTGGCATATCAAATATGACACAAGCAGCTTGCCAGGCTTGCCATGCGGGTGGCATACTCTTGTAGTCACCTCTAAAAAAAGCAATTATTGATGAATCACTAGCGGCTGCGTGAGACTGGCTGTGATAGTCTGGTCTGCTGGGTGGAGTTGTGACAAGAAAGAAGTCCGGATGTGGAAAACAGCAGCCCCCATGGAGTCGGGGGAGGGGGGTCATCTGGCTTGTTGTGAGGCTCTGCTGGGGTGGCAGGCCAGGGCTAGAAACCGCCATGCCTCCCGGGAGCCTCATGAGCAGCTATATCCAATAAAAAATCTCTCGGGGGGGGCCGGGGGGAGAGGTGGTGAAAGATTGGTCAGCACGACACGCCATCGGCATCAACAGTGGCTTTCTTAGCATGACTTGAATAGATTTTTGCATCATCTAAAATTGTAGTCACATATCGGAAGGCAAACTCCAGCATCTGATTTATAACTAGTTCTTTCAATTCCTCTTTGGGAGATCTGAATAGCATTCTCATCCTGCTTTTGTAGGGCCCATGTCTCTGAGGTGTATGTTCATGCAGGGAGAATGGTGGAGTTGAAGAGATGTGCCCGGAGTCGGAGATTCTTTGTCTTTTTTAGCTATTTCTTCGATGCTTTTGAAAGCATTCCATGCTGCTCTCTACCTCCTGCACAGCTCAGGTTTTAGGTCATTCATCATGTTGACTTCTCGACCTAGGTACACATAACTACTGCATTCAGAGATGTTTGTTCCGTTGAGAGTGAATGGAGCCTCTGGAACTAGTTCAATTTTCATGAACATAGTTTTTTTGAGATTCAGCTGTAGACTAATATTTCCACATTCTCGGTCAAAGTCAGCCAGCATTTGTGCTGCTTGGCTAATGTTTGGTGGTATTAGAACGATGTCATCAGCGAAGCAGAGGTGGTGTAGTTGCCGACCGTCTATCTTCACTCCCATTCCTTCCCATTCTAATTGTCTCATGATGTTCTTGAGGGTGGCACTGAAGAGTTTTGGTGAAATGGTATCACCCTGCTGAACCCCTCTTTTGACATCAATGATCACTTCCTTGTAGAATGGTGAGATCCTGGTGGTGAATCCGGATCATGAAGGATCTTGATGTATGGGGTTTGAATGCCCTGTTTGGCTAGGGCTTTGATGACAGCTTCGATGATAGCTTCAGTCTCCACAGAATCAATAAACATGAGACAGAGTGGCATCTTGAAATCCCAACAAAGTTCAATAAGCTTGGTTACTGTGTGGATATGGTCGATTGTGCTGAATCCTTTCCAGAAGCCAGCTTGCTAGCATGGTTGTCCTTCATCTAGTGTTCTGCCAATCCTGTTCAGGATGACTCGAGTGACAGCTTGTAGATGATGGACAACAGGAAGATGGGGCGATAGTTGCTAATGTCGTGAATGTCTCCCTTCTAAAAACAGTAGAAATGTCCTGCTGGTTTTCCATTGGGAGGGCACCTTGTATTCTGACAGGTAGCATGTGAAGAGCCGAGTCAGTGTATTGATGAGTATTGATGGCAGATTCTTCAGGTGTTTGGGTCTGACTTTGTCTGGGCCTGGTGCTGTTCCCTTCTTTACTGATGAAATGGTATGTCGGATTTCAGAACGTTGGGAACAACATATCCATCCTGCGGAATTTGGTATGTTGGCAGGTGGGCGTGGCTATCAAAGAGATCTCAGTAGAAGTCGTGGATAATCTTCTCCATTGCCTTTCTGGAAGATGTGATAGATCCATCAGGACATTGGAGGGCAGTTATCTTGGTCTTATAGTTGGCAAAAGGACAGGCAGGCGTTTGAATGCTTTTCCCGGCTTCTGCTGCATCTTCCAGTATTTCTGCTCTTCTCTATTTGAGGTCTTCCTTTATCACTTCTCTGCACTGCTTTGCAAGCTTGGATGTTAGCATTTGGTTGCCTGAGGCTCATGCCTTGCCATGTTGGCAAATGAGCCCTAGAGTTTTGAAGACAGGCATCCTTTTGTGTCCTTTTGTGTGCATGAAGTGTATACAGGTCAAAATATATAGGAATAATGTGCAAAGAGATTTAAAATGAGGAATCAATAATGGAGTAGAAAGATAGCTAAGAAGATATACATAATAATAAAATAATACAAGAATAATGGACTATTGGGGCTAGAGCAATAGTACAGCAGATAGGGTGTATACCTTGCATATGACTTATTCAGGTTGTATTTCTGGCACACATGGTTCCCAGCCAGCCAGAAGTAATCCTGAGTTCAGAGCCAGGGGGAAGTCATGAGCATGTTGGGTTTCAAATAAAACAAAAAAATGTAAAAGAAATAAAACACTGCAAAAAAAATAAAAGGAACGACTATTCAATTATATCAAATATTACTGAGAGATCTATTTAGATAAAGACTGAAACTTGATCATTTTTATCAAGAACACAGAGTTAATTGAAAAAAGGGCTGGAGAGATAGTACAACAGAGAGGGTGCTCGACTTGCACATGGTCAATCCCAAATTCAGTCCCCAGTACCCTATATGTCCCCTGGATGCCCCCTCAACCTCAACTCTGACCAAGTACCCTATATGTCCCTGATATGTCCCCTCAACTCTGACCAAGATTTAGGCCGCATTATTCTCTGGTGCACAGAGCCAGGAGTAGGTCTTGAGCATCACAGAGTGTACCACCTAAACAGATACAAACAGCAAAAAAAAAAAAAAAAGGAAACTCTTGCTAAGAGATATTTGGGTAAACAAGTATGGATGGAAACCTCATTGGGTTTATTGAGAAAAGTGGATAATTAAGGAGGTGGGGTGGAGTTCATTCACCTACCTACAAATTAAGATATTTTATAACACTTAAGATAGATTTTATTGGCACAGGACAGGCTAGTGTAACAGAATAAAATTTCTAGAAATAGATCCAAATATATATGAAACTTCAGTATATGATAAAGGTAACATTTCAGGAATAAATGGTGTTGAAATAAACGATGCGCCATATGGGAAGAGATAAAGTTGGCTCTAACTTGGTCCTTTCAAGATTTCCAATGAACTCATCTGATGGGAGAAAAATGCTATGGAAAAAAACATGGGTGAATTAATTCCTTTATAAAGTAGAAAAAACTTTCCTAACTACAACTCTAGTTCCAAAGGCTACACAGATTACTAAATATAATTAATAAATATAATCCTGGACAGGTTGAGCAGAAATGGGACCACACGTCTAAACAAAGGAAATGCCAATAAACCAGGAACTGAAGTTATAATAAGGTACTAATATAGGCTTATTCATTGTGACAGATATGCCATTGTAACAAGAGGGGAAATTGGATGAAAGCTATCAGCTCAAAATTCTTGGGTTTTTTTTCATCCTTATAGTAATATTTATTTTTAGAATATCCGAGTTCTCACTTGTTTCTTTGCATCCAATCTCATGATTAATGTTTAAACGGGTCAAGCCATATCCCTGAAACTTATATTGAAACACTAATCCATTTTTTCATCCTCCCTCACCTACTGACTCCCCTATGATTGTAACCTTTTTTGGAATTCAGTATTTTACAAAGGTGTTGAAGTTCAGGTATGGTCATTACAGTGGGCCACATTCCAATATAATTAATGTCCATGTAAAAGGGGAAATTCAGCTACAGATATGCATGGGGAGGGTTTTAGAAAGATAGACTGGGAAAGTCCAGGAATCAGAAAACCAGAGATAAGTATGAGCAGAAGCTTCCTTTTTAACCCTTGAGACCAGCAAGGCTGCCTACCCATTGGTGTAGAGATTTCTAACCTCCAGAGCTATGAGACAATACTTTGATGGCATTTAGCTCTGCCATCATTTAGTTCTCCCATTCTGTTTGGTATTTTTGTTGTGGCAGCAATTATAAACCAAACAAAGCACTAAAGAGAGGGGTTTACACTGAACTTTTCCAGTGCAAAACGAAATAGAGGCTGATGCTAAAGGCCCCTAGTTGGAAAGGCAGCTTAGTCTGTGTAGGCTACTAGGACAAAATGTTAAAGACAAATTGCAACATTGGGGGGGCTTGGGGGGGGGGGGGGGGGGGGGGGTTGTTTAAAAAATTGCTAACAAACAACAAACATGATTTCTCCCCATTCTGGAGATTTGTATAAAATACTAGCATGTTGAGGCAAGGGCCCTTTTCTGCACTATAGAATTTTTTGTTTGTTCATTTTGAAGGTAATGCTCCGGGTCACTCCTGGTGGTGTTTAGAGAATCGTATGTGGTGTCAAGGATTAGACATGGGTCTGTGAGTGCAAAGCATGCACTCCAGGCTGTTGCAGTATCTCTTCAACCTTGAATTGTGGTCTGTTTATGTATCTTCATGAGTGGAGGTACTATGAATCTCTGTGAGGTCTCTTTTGTAAGAGTACTAATCCCATTCATATGATTCCTACCCCTAGACCTATATGTTCCCTGAAGGCTTCCTACCAAAATATTAATTATGCATTAGGACATTAAAATTAATATGGTGCAAAGTAGAGGTTACACATATTTAAATTATAGGAAGAGGAAAATAAAGTCCAAAGCCTGCAGGTTTATTTGCCATTCTTAAGAATAGGGATGCACGTTTGAACTAGTCCTGAAATCTTTGTCTTATACATTGCATGAAGATAATGCAATATTGTGGACCAATGGTGCAAATGAAAACTTTTCCTTTAAATTATTCTAAACAATATATTTCACTATCACTATCACTATCTTCCCATTCATCATCTATTTGCTAGAGCGGGCACCAGTAATATCTCCATATGTCCTGTCTCATGCTAGTAGAACCCAAAGGCATCTGCTTGCTCCAGGAACATAAAGAGCCTCAAACCATTATATTAGGCCGTGGGAGTGACCTAATATAAAAGTTACTGGTATTTGGCATATCAAATACAACACAAGCAGCTTGCCAGGCTTGCCATGTGGGTGGCATACTCTTGTAGTCACCTCTGAATAAAACATTTATTGATGAACCACCCGGCTGCTAGCAGCTGCACGAGCCGGGGTGTAATAGTCTGGTCTACTGGGTGGAATTGTTACGAGAGGGAAGTCCGGATGTGGAAGATGGCAACCCCCATGGAGTCCGTGGGTCGTCTGGCTTGTTGTGAGGCTCAGCTGGGGTGGCAGGCCAGGGCTAGCAGCTCTGCCCCATGTCTCAGAGTCTCTGGTTCAGCATACCTGGGCCGAATTGAAAAAAAAAACTGCTGCAGTATATTTAGTAAATCAAAATTTGATAACACAATATATGTTCAAAATTATTAGTAATACATATTATAAAGTATTAATTCCCTAATATAATTACAGAAACAAAACTAACAGAAATTAGGAAATTATAACAAAATAAAATGTGAAGAGGTCTTGGCAAGTGTGAACACAACCACACTTTCTACAAATATGATGACAGTTGTCTTTTTACTAAAGCACATTAGCTGATTTTTTGATCCGAAACCAGGACTCATATATTTCTTCACATGATCCCTGAAGGTTTCTTTGATTGAAAAGCAGAGAGGTTGTCTTCAGTTAATATGAGTAATATGAGCAAGTTTTAATATGACAACTGCCATCTTTATGATGGAATTTTAAATTCTATGGATTTTAAATTCCATTCTAATTTCAGAGATAATAAAGTGTTAGAACTATCAGTCTTAGAGCATCTTCAATTCTGTCACATAATTATAAAGCTGGAGCAATGTGTTATTTAAACGTTGGCATCATGCACTCATAGTAGAATTGGGGGACATAACATTAGCTGTGGTCTTGGTGACCTCAGAATATCTCCTGGAGTGGACATGGCCACCCCGTGCCCTGACTACTACTACCATTAGGGAGGGTCATTATTAAAAAGGAACTATGAGGACTGGCATAATGTGTTTCTTTACCCCATCTTCAGCTGGCCTAGTGTAGGTAGTTGGATTTTCCAGCACTGATACTCTATGAAAGAAAGATAGATGAATAAAAATGAAGACAAAAGCATAGCATGTAGAAGTCAAACTGTCATGCTTTATTCTAAACTGGGTAAGGAGAGAAATGGGGTATGTGGCATGTTAATGAGAGATTTTTGTCTATTTGCTTTTCCCACATGCATTGATTCGTTAAACACTAACTAGTTTCTCCATAAGGACCATGCCCTGTGGTAAGCACTGAAGATGATAGCGAATATGCAAGGGTCCCACTATAGAAGCCCACATAGTTTATTAGAAACAAAACAAGTGTTGCTGAGCATTACCGCTAACGTAGAGAGGAAATGAGGTGGAATATGTAAATGAGGGTTAGCTCCTGTTGATTTCTATAATTTGGATAAGGTGTTTGTATTTTATTCTAAGCACACATGTTGTGTTGTGGTGTGTGCTTTTAAATGCTCAGTGTACAATTTGTGGCATATATTGTGGAACATGTAAGAGTAAATCAGAGACCAGTTAAGAATTTATTGACATAATCCAAGTGATAGTTTTGTTACAGAGATTGAAAGAAATGGACAAACATTCTTACAGCATTATTTTGAAATTTTAGGTAAACAGTGCCTTAAATTAAAAAAAAATAGATTATAAATGATAGGTCAGAGGAGAAATGTTTAGGGGAGATGGTGAACTTTGGGCATTAATATTTAAATTGAACCTAGCATAGTCATGCCTAGCTATGAATCCCACCTAGAGACAACTTAGACATATTGATTCCTGACTTCCATCCTGTGCAAAGCTTACTCAGACATCCACAGGGCATGGAAGGAAGAAAGAATGGAAGAAGGGACAGCCAGAGGTCAGGGAAGGAAAGGAAGGAAAAGCAATGAAAATGATGTAGGTAGGCCCGCAGGTGACTTATGTGAGGCCAGAAGGGAGAGAGATGGTCACTTTCTCCCCAGCTGCCTCTGCCGCCCGGGACCCACTAGGCAGGCTTAGGACTGATAAAGTCTGTGATGAGCCCCTGCATGGCGTGGACCTGAACCCCACCAGCCGCACGAGGTGGCCGTCAAGCCACACCTGATGTCCGCTTGATCTCTCAGCACAGGAGTTGATCCCCACCACCGGAGATTTCTCAGAGCTAAGGACTCAGGCTGGAGCCAGGAATTGCTCTTTGCAGGAAAGGAAAGTCAGTCCTAGGGCCTTACCCAGGGTTTGCTCAGGATTCTTGTCTTCCTTGTAGAAAAACAAATTTCAGGAATAGATGAGCAGTGAAGTAAAATGGATTTTATTATGGAGGTTTTAGGATGGGGAAGGAGAAGGGAGAGAGAGAGGGAGGGGAGAGAGAGAGAGAGAGAGAGAGAGAGAGAGAGAGAGAGAGAGAGAGAGAGAGAGAGAGAGAATACACATCTCAAGAGGGGAGGAGGGAGATGGGGCTGCTCCAGAGGCAGAGAGTGAGGAGCCCAGTCTGATTTCCACAGGGGGCTTTTATCCCTTTGGGCTGGAATGCTCTGGAATCTTCTGTTGGGCCAAAGGTTGATGAGGGGCTAAGGGCTGTGCAGAAGGAGGTGGATCCAGCTTCCTCGGGATCTATTGTTAGTTAATGGGCCCTATCAAGTCTTCCTTCCTGTTTCCAAAAGGTGACAGCCTAATGGATACAGTTCATTGCCATGCCCCCACCCCACCCCCATCTCAGGCATTTGCCTACATCAAAAAGATAACAAGATTCCACAAATAAAACGTTTTAAAATAGGTACATATGTGGCACCAATTTCATTTTGTAATTGGAGATGTGTGCTTTATAAATCTCAGTATGACTGAGAGGCAGTTTTTATAAAACATTTCTATTTCTCTGGGAAATTTCCCAGAGAAATTTCTATTTCTCTAGGAAATGACTGAGCATACATTAGGTAGTCCTAAGTGTCTCAACCTGTGTGAGCCAATCAGTCCCTGCTATACTCTTCAACCAATACAGGTATTAAAGCTCATGAAAATCTTGGCACTGCCTTTGAAATTTTGGGCTTCTTCATTCACATTCATCTTCAGGAGGAGGGATAAAATCTGCCTTTGTACAGGTGGAGGAAGGGAAAGGGGGGAAAATGATATAGGGAACTAACAAGCAGTTAGACGTAGTGACATGGAGTTTTGGTTTGGAATAAAACTGCAGTAATATGTTTTTGTTATAATAGACTGAAACAAGAAGGGGCAAAAAAAGCACAGCTTCTATTGAAAAATTCCAGTAGTCTCTAAGGAGTACATAGAAATTGGCTCAGTGGATTCCAGTGAAGTAATGGAATAGTCCAGTTAGGAAATATGCCTTCAAGCACGTCTCAGTAGGACAGCCAATTTAGGAGCAACGGTCCCAATACCCAGCCACATCATTTCAAAGAGTGGCCTAGGATTAAATATAGATATTTGAATCTGGGGACTAATCTTTACATAATTTAAGTGTGCTGTGTACAGCCACACCTGTACAATTGGCAACTGATATTCATAGTTCTATTTTTAGAAATGGAATTAACTCAAACCTCAGCAAGATGTGGTTGGTAGACAATTTTATTTTCCATGCCTGTAGTATTACTTTGAAAAATATCCTGCACTTTGGCCTCAATTCCTCAAAGGTTACTCACAATTGCCTTTGTTTAATATAGGCATTTAGAGAATGGATGGCTTAAAAGTAGGATATTTCTCGCTTGCATAGAGAATTTTAGACATATTCTTAGAATGGACCATCGTGACTTCGTGTTGGTATTTCAGACACTTGATCCCCATCAGTTTACCCTGAGAAACAGAGACAAGTGCTTTGATGTTTTACCTTGTGCTTAAAAATGTGACTCTTAAATATGGCATTTATTTTCTTTTTAATTTGCTGTGGATTTATAAATAATAAACCATTAGATAATCACTATCACTATCTATCACTATCTTCCCGTTCATCATCTATTTGCTAGAGTGAGAACCAGTAATATCTCCATATGTCCTGTCTCATGCCAGTAGAGCCAAGGGCATGCTTGCTACAGGAACATAAAGAGCCTCAAACCACCATATTAGGTCATGGGAATGACCTAATATAATTGTTACTGGTATTTGGCATATCAAATACAACACGAGCAGCTTGCCAGGCTTGCCGTGCGGGAGGCATACTCTTGTAGTCACCTCCAAATAAAGCATTTATTGATGAACCATGCAGCCAACCGAACTGTAATGGGCTGGTCTGCTGGGTGGAGTTCTGACGAGAGGGAAGTCCGAATGTGGAAAATGGAGGCCCCGTGGAGTGGGGGTGTCGTCTGGCTTGTTGTGAGGCTCTGCTGGGGTGGTGGGCCAGGGCTAGAACCCACCATGCCTCCCAGGGTGACTCATGAATGGCTGGGCACAGGGAGAGCAAGGAGCAGCTCTGCCCCATGTCTGAAAGTCTCTGGACCAGCATACCTGGGCTGGATTGAGAAAAAATCTGCTCCAGGGTGGGTGTTGATGATCTGGGCTGTGATGGGCTGGTCTGCTGGGTGGAGTTCTGACGAGAGTGAAGTCTGAATGTGGAAAATGGACTGTCACAGCCGGCAAGGCTTCAAGCGCGGTCCCCTGAACTGCTGCCCCGCGCCCTGGGCTTGGGAAGGGCTCTGGCACTACCTGAGATATGCCTGGAGTGTCTGGGGAGCCGCGAAATGTGTCGCGGTGGCCCGTTACTGTAAGCAGAAGCCCGCACTCACACTGCATGCCTGCTGCTGCCTAAAACAAGAGGGCACCGTCCTGGGCTTTAAAATTTGACTTGCAACTCTGGATGAAGTTCAAACCACACACTATATAAACTGATCCCAACACAACCTTCTGGCATGCTGTCCAACACCCCCACTCCACAAGGGCCGCCATTTTCCACATTCAGATTAGATAATAAGAAACATATAGTATATTAATATATAACATTTACTTATTTTTATAAACTTAATTTTGGGTGAATAACTGCACATATATAAAGGTAGGAAGTTGATCTCTTATAATGTTGTAAACCAGTTATAAGTCAATGAAAAGTACAGCACTCATTTTAGTATTGATGCCAAGTAGCAAAACCCTGAGCCAAAAAATGTTATTTGGAACATGCTGTGATGATACTAAAGCAAGTGAGACTGAGAGGTATATTACAACCAAATTAAAATGGTACTAATACAGGCTTGGAATTTTGAAGCAGAACATTCTTTCTTCTCAGTTCAAGAAAGTAGGGGAGGGACCAGAGCTATAGCACAGCAGGGAGGGCATTTGCCTTGCAGAAGGCCAACCCAGGTTCTATCCCCGGTGACATCCCATATGGTTCCCCATACACTGCCAGGAGTAATTCCTGAGCAAAGAGCCAGGAATAACCCCTGAGCATTGCCGGGGTGTGACCCACAAAAAGCAGAAGAAAGAAAGAAAGTGAAAAAGAAAGAAAGGAAGAAAGGAAGAAAGAAAGAAAGGAAGAAAGGAAGGAAGGAAGGAAGGAAGGAAAGAAAGAAAGAAAGAAGGAAGGAAGGAAGGAAAGGAAGAAAGGAAGGAAGGAAGGAAGGAAGGAAGGAAGGAAGAAAGGAAGGAAGGAAAGGAAAGGAAGGAAAGGAAGGAAGAAGGAAGGAAGGAAGAGGAAGGAAGGAAGGAAGGAAGGAAGGAAGAAAGAAAGAAAGAAAGAAAGGAAGAAAGAAAGAAAGAAGGAAGAAAGGAAGGAAGGAAGGAAGGAAGGAAGGAAGGAAGGAAAGGAAGGAAAGGAAGAAAGAAAGAAAGAAAGAAAGAAAGAAAGAAAGAAAGAAAGAAAGAAAGAAAGAAAGAAAGAAAGAAAAGAAAGAAAGAAAGAAAGAAAGAAAGAAAGAAAGAAAGAAAGAAAGAAAGAAGAAGTAGGAGAAGGCAAAGAAATGGTTACTCCAGCTTCTCATCAATGAGAATGTCTTTTAAGTTCAAAAAACATAAAAACTGCCTTTAGTTAATTCTTTGGCCACCATCCCTAAAATCATATTAAATAACCAAGTCACAAAGATTCACCTTAAGGGACACACAGAAGGAAAGGCTTCTGTTTTCTATAATTTAAGTCTGGCATGTTTTGCTACAATATTTATTCTAATAAAATATAGAATTAAAAACTTGTGGGCTATAGCTATATTAAACTAGGTAGGAGCTTGTCTGATTGACTCAGATTCAAAACCTAGCATTCATTCTGGTTCCCCAACTCCACCAGGTATGACCCTTACGACAAAACCATGAGTAATCTCTGAGTAGAGCTGAGTATAATTTCATAAAACTCCCTTTGATTTAATTTTCTTCTGAACTTAACTGAAGGTTAAGCACAGTGCTGAAAATATTTAGCTAATCCCTCCGGGTGAATGGCTGATCCAAAACTTTTTAAACAAAAGCTTGATAATATAATATATAATATATAATATACATAATATATATATATACATATATAATGTATATATATGGATGATTTGCACTCACGCATAGGATATGTTTTAATTTTCTAGGTTTTTACGTGCTGGAAAAATTATAAAATATGCAGTAAATATATGTGTCATTCTATGTTACTTATAACAGAACATGTATATGTGCATACATATATACATATAAATAAATTTAAAGAAATATTCTTCCAAGTTTCAAAAAAAATATTATCTGATTTGACAAAGTTCTTATGTACTCCTGGATAAGTGAATATACTTACACTTATAAAGTCATTGTTTTACTTTCTTCTTTCTTTTACTTTTTTTTTTTTTTTTGCTTTTTGGGTCGCACCCAGCAATGCTCAGGGGGTTGTTCCTCACTCTTAGCTCAGGAATTACTCCTGGTGCACAGGGACTGATGCAGGTGAGGCAGAAGCGGCGGCGGCAGCTGGTCTCTGTGTTCGATCACGAAGTCCCAGGGTTCTTCAATATTTTCAAGAATGAAAATATTGAATAATAAAAAATGCTTAGACTCAGAATTAGAAAGTAGAAAAGTTTATTGGAAAGTAGAAGAGAAAGGAAAGGTACTCTCCTTGTGGGGAGAAACTTAGTATAGGACTAAGTCAAAGTAAGGGATTTTGTGTAAGCCCTTTTTAAAGGCTCTCTGTGGAGTTATCAACTAACAAATGGTATAGAGGATGCAAAGAAGTTACAGGTATAGGCTCTTCCTGTAGCACTTTTAAATGGAAATTGGGATCTTTACATTTCTAAGATATGCATGCCACAGAAGATTACCAGTTTGACTTCCTCTCCATTTGCCAAGGCTTTGTGGACTTCCTGTGAGCCTAAGATCCAAGGGAGAATTTTATGGGCCTGCAAAAAATCTTGGAATATTAAGAAAGGACCTTAGGAATGAAGTGTGTTAGGGAGATGGGGAGGGGAGATGAAGCATCTGGCAAGAAGAAACTGGCTTCTTCAATGGGCAAGGGGAAACTGAGGCCTCCTCCTTCAGGACCATATGGGATGCCGAGGATCGAACCCAGGTTGGCGTGTGCGAGGCAAATGCCCTAACCGCTGTACTATCGCTTCAGTCCCTCATCTTTCTTTTAGATGCAAAGAATAATTGAAGTCAATATTCATGTTAGAACTAGCGTTTTTTCTTCATTGCATTCCTAGGTTGTTGTTTACAGATAAAGAATCTATTTAAAAAATTTAAAGTGTTCTATCATAATCAATTTGTTTAGGCTCAAGCAACAGTACAGTGAGTAGGGTACTTGCATTGTACACAACTGACCTGGGTTTGACACTCCACATGGTCTCTCAAGCTCTACCAGGGGTGATTCCAGAGTGCAGAGTCAGAAAAAGCCCCTGTGTGGCCCAAAAAATTAGATGAGAAAACATTAAAAATTAATTTGTATAATGGAATAGATCGTGTGTGTGTCTGTGTGCTTTAGGAAAGGAAAGTTGGACACTTAACAGAAGACCCCAAAGTGTATAGCTTACTATACTATTAACAAACAGAACTCATCAGAATAAATTTAAGGATCCAAATGGATTTAATAAATGATTCATAAATTGGGAGGTATCCCATTAGAAAGTAAAAAGAATCTGCAAGGGCCTGCATGAAGATGTGAGGTTTTTAATATGCAAAAAGCAGGTAGGACCAAGTTATTAGCCAAAGAAAAGAAAGATTACACTACACAAAGTCACCTTCCCTTAGTCAAGGACAAGGGGATCTTATGCAGATTCTCTCACTGGTGCCTACCAGATTGATTAGTTTAGAATTCTGCTTTGGAATAGGCTAACTTTCTATTACTTTAGGTATCATCAGGACAGGAAATGAGGCTCATCCTTCACTTTTCTAGGTTCTTCTTGGTCTAGAGGAGCAATCAAATAGCCACAGATGGGTTAGCGAAGAAAAAATCCATTTAATAACATGCACAGCGAATTTACATGTTTCAATTTTTGAAGTTGATTGGGTTAACCAGCACTCTAGATCCTGTGAATAGTGTTGTGGGCATCTAGGGAGAAAGAAGAAAGATTTCACATGACGAAGAAAAAAAGTCTTCATCTTTACTTTAAGAATAGAAAGATTAATTCTCAGAGACAGGAATATGCTTATTCGGGGATGAGAAATAGAGATTCAGAGAACCAGAGAAATGTGGAGTTTATTAGCTGGTGACTGCACAGGGTCCCGAACTCAAATCCAGCAGCCCGGGTCACAGCTTTTCCCAGCCTTCTGAAACACATCCCTCTATGGAGAAGTCAGATGGTCTGGTAGCAAATGCATAGAAGCAGAGAAGCTATTCCATCAGCATTATAGTTTGGTCCCAATAGTGGGAAATACAGTTGCAATCGCGAAGGTGTTACCACAGTCAGCAATTTAGGAAGATCTTACCCCTGGTCTTAATCAATAAGTGATTATTTCTGGAGCCCACTATCTCTGGAAATCCCTAGCACAGTCTTTAAAGATTATTTAAGTGTTCTAGTTTTAGCTCCAGTTCTCAGCAAGTGTCAGTCACTGGTCGCAATCACAGACATGTCTGTATTTCTGGGGTCTGCTCAGAGGCAAGGAATGTATAAGCAACCTGGACAAGATGGCAGCCCCAATGTTAAACTATTAGAAGTTCACTGATACTTTTACTATTGGATAATATTCCACAATGTTTTCCTAGGCTATAAAAAAGGTACCGGTGGTGATGGCTTCTTCTGTTACAAAGGGCAAAGGACTAAGATAAGAGCAAGAGTCTCTTTACAAACTCCAAAGCTATCTCTAATTTTAACATAAAATGATCTGCATTCTTTGACTAATGGAGATAAAGTTCCTAAATCCATCAGAGACTCTATTGTTCAAGTTTCCAATACCAAAATGATGCTATTGAAAGATGCCTCCCCAAAGGGATAGTGCAGCAGGTAAGGCACTTGCTCTGCTGATGTGGGGTCCATCCCCAGAATTCCATAGGGTCCCTGGAGCCTGCCAAGAGTGATTCCCAAATGCAAAATCAGGTGTAATTTTTGCACTTGATCATCCCCAGGTATGTCCAAAAAAAAAGCAAGTTAACAAGAAAAAAAAACAAAATGGAGCAACCGCTGAGAAGCATGTCTTGCCTCTCTCTCTTTCTAGCTCTTTCTCTCTCTCTCACTCAAATAAAAGCTCTAAAGACAAAGAAAATGTGGCCTGAAATGATCAAATTTCCATTTTTTAAAATTTAGACTCACAGATGGAAATCCAGGTCACAGGAAATCTAAAAATGAAAAAAATTAACATGCTGGACAGAGAAGGTACAGTTGTCCAGTGTTCTCTATTTCTGGAAGCAGCTGTTGTCTTTGCTTATACTTTCACTCTTTACAGCAACTAATGATTCATAAGTGAGGAAGCTTAAGTTTCCCCTTGCCAACCAGAGTGCCCTCAGTTTCCCCTCACCAGCACTTCCATTTCTCCCACCAAACTTACCACACCTTATCCAAAGGTCCTAAAGTTAATATTCCTGGTATTCCCCAGGACCATACTATTCTGTCCCTGATGCAGGAATGTCCTGTCGGGTCGGAGATGCAGAGATGAGACACCAGGAACACAATGTATATCCATTAATATTTTTAATGATCACCAGCTTGAGGGGCAGCAGTTCTCATCTTGGCAGCTGACTAACCACAGCTAACTGACTTTAGCTGACTGACCTGAACTGCCTTACTTGAGCTGACTGACTGAACTGACTTACCTGAGCTCACTTACTTGAGCTGACTGACTGACCTGAACTGTCTGACTACCTCCATCAAGACCCCAACTCTCTTACCCCACAGTCTCAAAGGGCAATACAGCTTAAAGTTTGCATGGTTTACATTACAAAGACAGTTCACATTCATTGAATAGGACTTAGGAATAATAGGAAGGAGACAACCAGGAACCAAAAACCTGCAGGGGGTGCTATCTAGGTAAGATGAGATGAACAAAAGAACGCATTACAGTTGCTGATAGCCCATGATGGCAAGGACATGTCAGACAGAAGAACAAGAAAAACCTGTTTTTTGCCTAACCTTAAGCATCATCCATTAGACTCCATCTTAGGCTAGTTATAGCCAACAGGGAAATGTGCAGAGAAATGGCCTAGGATAGCCTTGTCTGGGTACCTGCAGCTTTGATTAACAGTCTCACTAGGGATTTTACATACTAACTCTATTGGGAGATAGTCTGCCAGAAGTCCCTGTGTATCTGTTAACAGGCAGTATCCATCAGACCTTCCTTCGCGATATCCTTAGATCTACCTTCTGCCAACAGTCCCAAAAAAGGATTCAGAAGACTAAGATAAGTAACAATCCCAGAAGCAGAAAATCAAAAAACAGTACGACCTGTAGATTCCCTAAATTTTTTTTGATACTTGTTGAACAATAAAGACAAAAGTGTCTTTAAGAGTCTACACAAGACTCCTTTAAAACTTGGTCCTACACTAAGTTCTTCCCTGCAATCAGCATTCCGTTCCTTTCTCTTCTACTTTCCAATAAACTTTCCTACTTTTCAACTACTCTGAGTCTGAGCATCTTTATTATTCAATATTTTCATTCTTGAAACTATTGAAGAACTTGGGACTTGCAAATGAACAAAAAAAGGCCTGTGCCACTGCTTCTGCTTCACCTGCATCATTCAAATAACTTATATTTATTAGGTAACTGAAGTGGCTTTGCCGGGCGCCCGGGGTCCCCCGCAGTGCCGGGAAGCGAGCTCCCCTTCACCTCCGGGCCGGAGAATGGATGAACACTCAGAATCCAGCGAGGTTTTAAAAAGCTTTACTATCACAGGTCAGGATACAAATCAGCAAAAGGAAAACCCGTGCTTAGATTCCAGGCTAGAACCCCAGCCACGGTAGGCCAAGATGGCGACCCACCACGGTAAAGCTTCCAAGGGAATAAACGCCAGGCGGATCCCACCGGGAAGAAGCACGGAGCCGGAACCGGAAGTTTATACCCCCGCAACCAGACCTTCCCTCCCATTGTTATGGAAAGCAGGGAGGGTCCAGCCCCAGGTAGTCCCTCCCCGCATCTCACCTAGTGCCTTTACTTGCTAATGTTTTGAGCCGGATGCCTTTGAAATGTAGAGAAGGGGGTTTCTGAGATGGCAGTCACTGTACAAAGACCAACACCAAGCCAGTTAAATATTTCTCCAAGCCTTCACAAGTCTCCTCTACTTCATTGTAGTTTTATATTTTATCAGGAGCCATGTTGTTTGTTTGGAAGCAAACAGCATTTCTCCTGGTCTAATTACTTAGGTGTCCTTAGGTGGCCAGGCTAATTGGAAGTCAGCTGCCCACGATGATTGTGATAGATGGGAGAATATTTATACCAGCTAGCGCATACAGGTCGGATAAACGCCACATTTAGACACCCTTATCACGGAGTGATTTCGGAGGCAATCCAGAGCAGAGCACGGCCCTTAGGAGTCCTGCAAACAGTCTATCATAAATTCATCCCATAAAGATGCCTGACTAGGGACTGGAGTGATAGCACAGTAGGTAGGGTGTTTGCCTTGTACATGACCGACCCAGATTAGATCCCTAGCATCCCATATGGTTCCCGAGCACTGCCAAGTATAATTCCTGAGTGCAGAACTAGGGGTAACCCCTGAGCATTGCCAGCTGTGACCCAACCAGGAAAAAATATAATTGATAAAGATGCCTAACTTAACTTCCATATCTAAAACATCTGACACATTAACACCATCATCTGTGCTCTCTCTGCCAACATATTTAGCTCTGCCCAGAACCTTTTGATTGCTCCCCTAGTAAATTCTTTTTACTGACCCACTGCTTGACCTGGGCAGTCCAGATTGAACACCTCTCCCTTCAATAATAACTATGTAACAGATGCAATACCGAATATACTTTGTAGAATATCGTTATAATCAACAGAATAAACCAAGGAGACAGTATGACCATTCCCAGTTTATTTTTCCTAATGAATAGAAGATTGATGTACCGAGGCAAGTTTCTCAAGGACAAACTCTTCTGTTAAAAAAATACAAATCTAGCTGAGTTCATTGAAAGGGATTAAATTGACTTTATTAAATTACTTGTCAATTAAGCCTTCAGTAAAAAGGGCTTCCAAGAAATTGTTAAAAAAAAAAAAGCAAGGCTTTGTCCAGAATTGGGAGTATTGGGACAAGGTCATAAGCAAAGAAAGGGAAATTACTTATTAGACAAATCCACCTTCCACTTGAGGAACGAGAGCAGGGTGTGCAACTGCTATCATGGTCCAGACTCTTGTTCTTGAGCAGTCAAGATTGAAAGCAAGGACCTAGGAATTAAATGGCTGAATTCAGAAAAGAACTTATTTTAGAAAAGGGAAAGGAAGGCAGATAGGTTCCCATAATATGGAGGGGTTGCCCAAAGTAGGATTCCACTAAAGGCAGAAGTGGTTCCACTTTTATACCCTTTGAACAAAGGTAGATGGGTGTCCATGTCTTTATAATGTTCCAATCAAGTTGGCCAATAAAATAAGAGCAGACCTGAGATATTTCTCTTCTCATGTCCATATCCAACACGGCCTGGGTCAACCAACTGGCCAGGCACCACTAAGGCCACCCTGTGACATATCAGGTTGATGTCAGTAGGTCCCCATGGGTATCTTATGTGAGAAGGAAAGAAGAGAGATAGGCACTTTCTCCTCATCTGCCTATGCTGCCCCAGGACCTGCAGGGAAGAGAGCCCCACCCAGGCCTCACAGGTTCTTGTCTTTACCTCTCAGATGAAGAATTTTAGGAGAAGATGAGCAGTGAAATATCACTGCCTGTATCAAAGTGATTTCCTTTCCTAGGTACATATTCCAAATCTTGCCCTGACTGTACACCTTTTGTCCCTATGAAAACCAGCCCCCAAATATTAGTCCTGGATTCAAATTAAAAGCCAAAAAGCCCTCTGCATACAATTAGTTACACTCAACCTTCCCTCCCTCCAGTTTTTAAAGCTTAACATAGGGTCAGGAATAACTATTATTATTTTATTTATTTATTTATTTTACAATTACAAAGATATACAATTAAAAAGTTCATATTTGGGTTTTGGTCATACAGTGTTCCAGCACCCATCCCTCCACCAGTGCCCATCTCCCACCACCAACGTCCCCGGTTCCCTCCCCTCCCCAGCCCTCCTCCATGGCAGGTTCTTTATTTCTTTCCCTTTCTCTCTCTTTCTCTTTTCCTTCCCTTCCAGACTATGGATTACAGAACATACATTAAAGGGTTGTCATGTGTATCTTTTTGCCTCTATTTAATGCTCAGTTCTAGGTTGGTATTAGTACCCTTGACAATTGTTAGCACACTGTAACTCCCACACGTTTGTGATAATTTCCACCTTTGACAAGACCTCCTGATATATGTTTCACTTGACCTTGGATTTTGGTATCATAATATGTACATATATATTTATGTTATGCAAATAAATGCAGTCATTCTGTATTTATCTCTCTCTCCTTCTGGCTAATTTCACTCAACATAATCTTCTCCATGTCCATCCATTTATAGGCAAAGTTTATAACTTCATTTTTCCTAACAACAGCTTCATAGTATTCCATTGTGTAGATGTACCAAAACTTCTTTATCCAGTCATCGATTTTTGGGCACTCTGGTTGCTTCCAGATTCTGGCTATTGTGAATAATGCTGCTATGAACATAAAAGTAGGGATGGTGTTTCTACTGCGTATATTTGGTTTCCCAGAGTAGATTCCCAGGAGTGGTATGGCTGGGTTAAATGGGAGCTCAATTTCTAGTCTTTGGAGGAATGTCCATATTGTTTTCCAGAAAGGCTGTACCAGCCGGCATTCCCACCAACAATGGATGAGTGTCCCCTTTTCCCCACATCCACGCCAGCACTTGTTGTTCTTGCTCTTTTGAATAAGTGCCAGTCTCTGTGGTGTAAAGTGATATCTCATTGTTGTTTAGATTTGCATCTCTCTGATGACTAGTGATGATGAGCATTTTTTCATATGTTTTTTGGCCAGGAATAACTATTATTTAAAGTCTTGTTTAGTTTGCCTCAGAAATCTAGCTGAGAAGGGAATTTACTGATCATTCTTGAGACCATTAGTCAGCTATTCACCATTTGCAAAATTGTGCTCCTCCAGCTTGGAAGAGAAATAGTACAGAGGATGAGACACTTTCCTCCTATGCAGCAAACAAACCCAGGTCTGATTCCTGCACCACAGATGGTGTCCTGAAGACCCCCCAGGAATGTTCCTTTAGCATAGAGCTAGGAGTAAGCTCACTGTACACTCAGATATGACTCAAAAAACAAAATATTTAGAAAATGATAAAAATGTGCACCCCATTCTTTTCTTGTTTTCTTATGACTGTTTCCTTATGTCATAAGAAACAAGTTGAGTACAGAGTTTCACCATCTTCTAAGCCACTGGTCAAAGATCTTTTTCAACTCATCATTCTGTCTTCCAATTGATTGAATGTTCAGTAAGGACTTAAACCAGACCTTCATGGTTAAAAATTTACTACTGAAAGTATAAAATACTGGCAAAATTTTAAGAAATATTATTATTGCCCCAACTGTGTCTTCTGCATTGCCATGAGACTAAAGAGCTTATAGTTTTATTGATCTGGGTTTCCATTCTGAACCTCTTCACTGCAAAAATCCAGACAGGAGTCTTTCATGTAGAGCTATGAGTTTAAACCTACAGTCTCTATTCCTGATATGAGAGAAGGCCACAAAAGAAAGTGGGTAATTTCTATGGTAAGTTTCCTGAAAGAACAACAAAAGGGGATATATAAAAGTCACCAAAGAATTAACATATATACAGACATTTCTCAGACATTGATGCACATTTGCAAAATATTTGTAGGTATGTATCTTTTTATGGACATACGTGTAAAAGTATTTCCTGATTCTGAAAGCTATTTTACTAGCTGCTGACCACCATGAAAACATTGAAACATAAGAGTAAAATTTTTATTAACAACAACATTACTTTCCTTTTACCTTGCTTGACCCAAAGCTGCCAGGCAAAAAGCTCAGTGGAATAGTTTGAACACTGAAGTGAGTCCAAGTTCTGAACAGTTTAATAAAAAATGATGGAAAGATGTATCTTCATTACTAATTACAGGTTTGCTGCCATGGTTGCTGAAAAATGACCAAATCTGTTCTTTTCCTGAAAGCATGTCACAGATGCATGCTCCTCCTCTACCCACCCACAAGCTGCATCTCCTCTATCCAGTGTCCACAGATACTCTCCCACCGTGATTTATGATTTTAAAAGAATAAAGCTGTTAGATAAGTTGTATTTGAGAGCAGAAGGGAAGCTAGACAAATCAGTATAGAGATGAAAGTAAGGGATTGGGATAAATGGGGGTGTGGGAATGAAACAACTATTAAATAGTTCAAAACAATTGCCCAAAGGAAAACACACACTGAATGGAAATGGAAGAACTAAATAGATAAAGGAATACAGCAGAAGGAAAACATAGAATGGAAAGAAGGAGGAGATGAAAGAGCTCACTCAAGGGAGACAAGCAAGAAGACATTGCTAGGTCCAGGCAAGAATATGAATGACTAGATAAAGAATGGAAAGGAAATAGCTCAAATATCCTGATACTCCCTGAAGAGGCCCCAGGCAGTGACTCTGTATGATTCATCTGGGTTGTTAATGCTTTCAGAAAAATCTCTTTCTCTGGCCCAGTTAGAGACCCTATGGAGTAGAGACATGGATCTTTGGGAAGTAGTGACCTGAGGATACTGGTTGATAGAAAAAGGAATTTTCACTTCATTATAGATTTGAGATGTCACAGAAAGTAAAGTTCACAGATGCCTTTCCAGCTACTCATTTTCATCCAGGCAGGCATGTTGAATAAGCACAATCCATTCCATGCTGCAGATCTTGGTCCATAGAAACTCTTTTGTTCAATGGTCAATGAAAGTTTTTCTTCTGTAACAAATGTGATGAATGTGAGACTGTAGGAATGTAAATTTTACTTAAGAGAGAATCTATATAAAAAGTTGTCCTTTGACTATATTGAAAATTGGAAAGTAGGGGAGAAAACACTGGTATAGCCAAATTTCTGTGAGCATTTGCAAAGTGTGAGTGAATAAAGTAGAAGTCCAGTGTGAAGATAAATGATCTGCATTTTGGTGATTTACTGAAATTTGGATTTAGTTACATCTAGGATACAGAACTTTCAGCCAGTTTTCCAGAAATGCTTTTCAGAGCAAAGTTTCTCAACTTAAGTTTTTTAATTATCACTCCCTAGGGGAACCATTTTAGTCATCTTTTTCCTGTTTTAGCCCACTGTGAAATTTTAATACCAACATTATATTGTATATCTATTTATGAACTATTACCACTTGGAAAACCACAATGTATTTTAATCTTGGAAATTCTTTTTCATTCCTAAAACCAAATATTCTCCTCCCGTGGTGGGTTGTAGAGGTGCATTTTGCCGCTATTGAAATATAACCCGTGTTTTAGTATTAAGTAAATTCAGATCGCTAAGCTTGGAATAAACAACTCAGGTTCAACAGACATTCTGTGAGCATGAATCAGGCATCAGGCACAGTAAATGACTCTGGTGTCACTATACACATAAATTAGAAACATATTATTCCTCCTCAGGACTCCAACCAGGGACAGAAGTCTAAACAAGTTCTATCATTGTGGCATAGGAACAATGTAAAGTCAACCACATATTTACTATTTCCTTCTGTCACTATGTAAGGCATAGTAAAGTCAACCACAGTGTGTTCATACTCCTTAGGGTTATTAGTCAAAATGGATGTTGGAAGAAAACATCCTAGAGGACAGAGCTGATCATGACACAGAAAAGTTCACCAAGAAAAAAGATTTGACAATGAAATCTTTGTGGAAGATGTGGAATTTGGATATAAATTCTGCTTGATTGGAAAAATAATGAGTCTAGATTATTTGTCTATTAAGTATTAGGAGATAGACTGGAACCAGGAAATATTCCTTTTGTAAGTATAGTTTGTTCTTATGTATGAAAAGTGTGCAACCTACAAAATATTATAAAAAGTTCACTATTGTGACTAGAAGAATGTGTTGGGGGTTATGCATTTTTAATAATCTGCATTAATATATGCAATCTAGCAAGAAATGTACAAATGTAGAATTTTAGATTTATTTGTCTATTTCTAGGAGAAACCTCAATGTAAAGATTCCATCCCAAATATATTGATTAAATCTGTAGCATTTTGAAAACCTGTCTTCTCCTATTAGTCACCAGGTACTCGGTATCAAGTTTTCCCAGGAAGAAACATACCATAAATAAGTCATAACTCCCTATACCTGAGAATCCGCCCTCTCTTGTTTGAAAAGAGAGATATATTTGAGGATGATAAGTTTCATAGTTATACATTTATTGGTGTGAGGAGACTATAATTTGTCTATCTTGCCTTTGGTAATCAGAGTTGAGCAGAAAGATGACATGGCCCCTTGGTGTTTTTTAAAATGTCTAACAAAAAAAAAACCCACTCTTGGGTTACATCTTTGGGGCATATCAGTTAGTGTTAAAATTTCCACTGAATTTTAAAATTTATACCCTGAAACTATATTTTATTTGCTGTAATTAATTGATTAATCAACAGTCATTGACTGGAAAGCTTGGCAGGTATTCTTCAAGAGTCTGTAAAGGGTAGAGAGTATAAAACGTAACACTTAGGAGTCTTTTTCCTAGTTGAATACACCCTAAACTGTATGTGGATTAGCCTCCACTGCATGCTAAAAGTTGTTATTTGATTAGGATATAAGCATCCCACACTTAAGGAAGCTTGAGAAGTCTGAGTTCATCTTTTCTATAACCATTCAGTTTCTTAAGGAAAGTCAAAAAAATAAATTTGAGGGGCCAGAGCGATAGCCCAGCCGGTAGGGCGTTTGCCTTGCACGCAGCCGGCCTGTACCGGCCTGGGTTCGATTCCCGGCGTCCCATATGGTCCCCGAGCACTGCCAGGAGTAATTCCTGAGTGTAGAGCCAGGAGTAACCCCTGAGCATGGCCAGGTGTGACCCAAAAAAGCAAAAAAAAAATAATAAATAAAATAAAATAAAAATAAATTTGAGTTGTTCAGTTGTGACCTTCTAAAAGTAGAATGCCCAAATAATGTATTAGGCCAATTTGGGGTGAGCACTCCACAGTGCTCATGATTTACTCCTGACTGTTCTCACAGTCACTCCTGGTGGGCTCAGAGGGCCATACTGGTGCCAGGGATCAAACCAGGCTTGACTTCTGTGTAAGAAATTTTCTATCTGCTGTACTATCACTCTGGCTCTGTGATGGGAAAATCTTGGTTATTATGAGAGAAAACAAGAGATAATCATATATCAGATTAATAAACACAAGCAGAAATACCTCCTGAGAAGTCTCAGATGTATGATATATGGTTTCTCGATTGGAAAAGCAGTGGAGTATCTCTGGTGCCAAACACATACTCCAATTTTTGTTATTGTTAAAACAAAGTTTGGATAAAATAAACTTTAACCATGAAACATGCATATCAGAAGAAAGCGTAGTATAATAGCAAGAGTGCTGTTGCTTCAAACAAACAGACTTGAGCTCAGAACCCAACTGTGTCAGCTACTACCATATTGAATAGTGGTTCTCAAAGTACAGTGACCTGGGCTAGCAAAATTAGAATCACCTGGAAATCTTGCTACAAATGTACATTTTGTGCTTCATTCCAGACCAACTTAACCTAAAACTTTGGATAGAGACCAGTGATATATGGTCAACAAATTTCCAGGTGATTCTGGTATAATGCATCAGAAAATTTATCTGATGTCTCTGAGTCCTAGTTGATCATTTTGTGAGGTGTTGCTAAACTGGTCTACTGGATTGGTACAGATAGGTACTTGAAAATATTTCCACAATAATCAGAAGGAATTTTCTTAATGCCAAGTGACATACTCAAAGTATTATAAAGCACAGAGAACACACAGATGTTAGCAGGATTGATAAGACCCATGCCTAGAGATGGGGCCAATCCTCCACTCTTCAATACGAGTATGTAGAACAGAGGTGCAAGAGACACCCATCATGTGCACCATACCTGTGTTGCTGCACCTGCAGCTCTTTTAAGTTTCTGATATGCATCTGTCCCCTTCACTGGTAGTGAATTCTTTAACTCCAGAGAGCATATTCTTCAAACTTATTTTATTACAGTGCATAGTAGACCCTAAATTCCTGTTTGAATAAAGGATCATGGTGATTTAAAACCAGTCTCTAAATTGTGTTGACACATCAGAAAAGACAGAAACAGCTGACAATGAGATAACAACTCCACAGCTTCGTATCTACCCACGGGATTTGTCACCAGTCCAGAGCAAATTGTTCCCGTTTCTTGCTTCTGTCTTTTAAAACAAAGGCATAATGCATGAAGCTAAAGATGGAGTCTCAGCAGCACATTTTTTTCTGGTTATTGCTATTTCAGGCTTCCTTCTGCTGGGCCTACAGCTTCATTACATAGTGTGTGTGTGTGTGTGTGTGTGTGTATGTGTGTGTGTGTGTGTGTGTGTGTGTGTGTGTGTGTGTAAAAGTCTTATCATAGACAAACTTTGTCCTGGGTTTGGTCAGTTTGTTAATTATCATTCTTTAGATGAGTTCTTATAGAAATAAAGGAAAGTTTTCCTATGACTCACTGGGTGAGTACATTTACATGTAAGTACACTTAAGATCAGCAGATTCAATAGTAGGCCAAAGAAATATCACTCTTTAAGTTACAATTGAAATCAGAAGATGCTGTAATTCTCTGGGTCTGCTTCAAAATGCTTTAACCCATACCTTTTCTATTTAAATGTATCATCTTAAGTCTGAGCAAAGGTGGGGCTGTAGTTAGCTAAAATGATTATTTACCTTCCACCTATGATTTGTCTGAGCCTTATTGTTTCACCATGGCCTGAAAACTTCCTTCTTTGCACACATTCTTTCTCTCATCAAAATTTCTTCTGTGATCTAACTCTAAGCTCCTCTTTACTTAATGAACAATGGCCATCATATGTTTAGGAAACATTTAGCTCTGATCTAATCCTTGCTTAAACTCCTATTTCATTCTGCTGTCTCCCTTCCTCTGCCCAACTGATATTTGTTTTGGTTCTCTTGATCTCCTTAAGCAGCTTAATTTTTCCCACCCCAATATTTTGGGGATATTTACTGAGAATTTCAATATAATCTCCTAGAATCCGCTTTTTTTAGTTCTCAACCATTTGTGAGAAATCACATACCAATACTGTAAAAAATGGTTCATTTTCTGCTGGCCCCTCTAGCTACTGTTAATTCCACCATCTTGGGAGTATTTCCCAAGAGATCTGTTTTTCAGGATTCTATTCCCAAGCTCTGACATGACTTAACAATATTACTAGTGCTATTAATACTGCCAAATAGCATGGCCTCTTTTTTCTTATTCTCTTAATTTACCTTTCAGTAACTTTAAACACCATTGACTCCACTTCATTTACAAAAATTCAAGATTTCTTTTTTACCTTTTTTAAATTATAACGTCATGAGATATAAAACTACAAATATGTTCATGATTGGGTTTAAGTTATACAGTGTTCCAATATCCATCCCTCTACCAGTGCACATTTCCCACAACCAATGTCTCTGGATTCCCTACCCTCCCCCCAGCCTGCCTATAACGGGCACTTTTCCTCCTCTCTCCTCCCTCTCTTTTCTCTCTCTTTCCCTCACTCTTTCCCTTTCTTGCTCTTTCACTCTCTCTCCATTCTCATACACACCGTGACTTGCAATATATACATTTATGGGCTATCATGTATATCCCTTTGTCTACATTCAGTGCTCAGTTCTAATCTGGTGTTACCATTTCCAACAATTATTAGCATATTAGCACACTGGTCCCTTCTCTGTCTTTCCTAAGCTCTGTCTCCCCTACACTTTTTGTAGATTCAAACCACTGACAAGTCTTCCTGGTCCATGTTTAGTTTAAGCCAAGATTTTTTTTGCATCACAATGCAGTGGGTATTGTCAATATTCCTATCCTAATCCTCTGTTTAATATCTAAATACTGTGGAAGCCCAGAACTTGTTTCTGTTCATTTTTCTTAATTAACTAGATACTTTTCTTTGACTCTGAGGCAATCATAGATTTTATAATTAGGATTAAAGCCAGAAAACTCTTGAAACATCAAGACTTCAAGAGAGATATGCAGTAAAGCTGAGAATAGACATTCCTAAGACTGTGTATATTAGTGGTTTCTAGTCAATCTATCACTGGTGCTGAGATGGAAATACATTTTTATACTATCACTGTATCACTGTATCACTGTCTTCCCATTCATCATTAATTGGTTCGAGCGGGCACCAGTAACATCTCCATATGTCCTGCCTCATGCTAATAGAGCCCAAGAGCACCTGCTTGCTCCAGGAACATAAAGAGCCTCAAAGCATTCCATCAGGCCATGGGAATGAGGTCTAAAATTGTTATTGGTATTTGGCATATCAAATACTACACGGGTAGCTTGCCAGGCTCTGCCGTGTGGGTAGCATACTCTTGTAGTCATCTCTAAATTCAGCATTGATTGATGAATCTGGCTTTTGCAAGGCTCTGCTGGGGTGGCAGGCCAGGGCTAGAACCCGCCATCCATCCTGGGCGCCTTGTGAGCGGATGGGCACAGGGAGAGCCAGTAACAGCTCTGCCCCATATCTGTGTGTCTCTAGATCAGCATACCTGAGCGGGATTTAAAAAAAGACTGCTGCAGGGGTGGATCTTGATGAGCTGGGCTGTGACAGGCTGGTCTTCTGGGTGGAGTTCTGACAAGAGGGAAGTCCGGATGTGGAAAATGGAGGCACTTATAGAGTCGGGGGTCGTCTGGCTTGTTGCAAGGCTCTGCTGGGGTGGCAGATTTAAAAAAGACTGCTGCAGGGTAGATCTCGATGAGCCAGGCTGTGATAGGCTATAACTGCCAGTCTGTGAACCAGGATTCTGACAGGTCCTGGTCTGCAAATTTAAATGGTTTGAGAATGCTGGTATAGATTAAGAAAGCAAGAATCCTAAAATCTGAGATAACTGCTTGCAGGAACCTTGAAATGCCATAACCGTATGGCAGGCAGAGAAGTACGAGAGCTGTTCAAACCCATTCCGAATCACTTGACAAGTCTGAGGGCAAAACTGAAGGCATAGATGAGAGTACCTCCAAGTAGGAACCAGAAGAAGTCTGGAGGGTTGAGAGTGTTCTTGAAATCTGAAGAGTGTAACAACCTTGTAACTCAACTTCTAATAAATAACTTAGCCACTACTAACCTTTCCCTCCTAGACTGGTCACAATAATTTACTGAAATACATTTGTATCTCTTGATTTTATTTTCTTTTCAATAAAGATGTCAAAGGATATAGGGTTTTATATTGTTTTCTGTCTCTGAATATATTGTAAGCTCTCAGACCTAAGAGAAGAGGAAATAAGCCACGTGACATTTTTGAATTGCTCATCCACGCAGCCTCAGACAAATAGGCTAGCTGGCACCTAGCACGATATGAACAAGGTGGACTAAAGAAGTGGTCAGAAGGTCTAGAAAGACATCACAGTAACAGCAGTCAAGGCGCTCGCTTTGCATGCGGCCCCTCCCAGGATCAATCCCTACCATCCATATAGTTCCCTGAGCACTACCAGGAATGATTCCTGAGTGCAGAGTCAGGAATAACCCCATTTAAATCCATGTGTAGCCCAAAAACAAAAAGGAAAAAGTGATAAGATTACTAAAGGATCATGAAAAGTCTAGGCCTTTTCCTGTAACAGCACCCATATGAACTATTTTATATAGAGATCTCTAGGTCAATGCAATTAGAGAAACTGTAGCTAACCTTCTCCCCAAAAGACATTCTCTACTTTTTCCACTCTAAGATGCCCAAGTTCCCTCTTGAACCTGCATCTCTCCCTCCATTTCTCTCCCTTCACATTCTCTAAGAAAATTTCTTTAAATAAAATTATTTTGCTTCAGATAAAAAAAAGAAGTACTAATATAGCTTGTACAAGTAGCATTATGTTTGCCCTAAATGTTGTAAAAACTTTTGACCTATAAAGTTCATTGTGCCATTTTTTGCTACAAGTGACAGTTAACCCATTTGGACATATTTAGTGCAACAACAGACCCAAGCTGGCCGAGGGGGATGGATCCTCAAAATTGCTAATTTCCCCTTTACTGTGAATCTGGTCTTAAAGATCTGGTCTTTGAATACTTTGAACAGAGAAAAATCTGCTGGTATATGCTCAGATGTTTGCATTTATAGTCATGGAAGTGACAGTAGCCATTTCTTTCTTCTCAAGTGAATGTTTGTAGGAATGGAGTAGCGACACATGGTGTCCATCCCACCCTGGTCACTTAGCCCAGGACTTTGGTTGATTTTCACAAATTATATCAATCCAAGTACTACCTTATAAAAGTCTTGTGTCTCTTATCTCTTTTCTTCCATGCTTCTATTTTCATTTACCAAATCATACAGGATACATTATTTAGATGAGCCTTACCCATTTATTCAAATACATGTATTATATTCCTGACATCTGCTATTCTGCTACTTAAAGAGATAGCAGATTCATAAAAAATACATGAATAATCTATTTCCATGGAGTTAATAATAATGTGGTGTGTGCATGTGTGTGTGTGTGTGTTTGTGCGTGTGTGTGTAGGAGAAATTGAAATCAGAAACCTAAAACAGAAAAGCAAGTACTGGCATTGGTGAACACACAGAGATTTATGGATGTGCAGAAGGGAGGATCCTCTTCCACATGCAGTGCAGTAAAATCTTCCCAGATGACATGACTCCGGACTATGGAAAGGAATGAAAAGGAAGTGATGAGCAAATTCTGGGGTTGTAAGTAGAGCTTGTGCTAAGGCCTAGGGGTTAGAAGGCATAGATCACTATGGGACTGACTCAGGATGGAAAAACAGCAAATATTCCATGGTATTATATGACGCTGCTCAACAAGCATGAAATATGAATCTCCTTTGCCCCAAACAAAGTTCTAGTCACTTTAGATACATACATGGAAGGTATTTTGTGAGCAGAATGAATTATTGTCACGATTCACAATCACCATCACAGACTCCATTACCAGGATTGTAGATTGGAAGACACGGTAGCTACTTGATTCAAGTCTTGTCAGAACTAGATATACTCTGTAACTCTGGGCTCTGAAACTTCCTAACTGAGAAACATAGATTGAGCTCACTGAATAGTTGTTACAGAGCCCAAAAATAAATGGTATAAGTCCTTAAAGTCTGATATTTTGCAGCTTCTTGTTATGGCATATCCCTCATTTCTAGAAAAAGTGGATGTTGACTTCTTAAGTGACAGACAAATCCCTTCTACTACCATCCCTACTCCAGCACCATCAGTACTTTAGTGCACTTTGAATTTATGACTACATTTCCATTAGTTCCCAACAGTATTCACTAGATTAAAACCGCATCAGAAATTGGCTTTTTTCTACTTTTTTCCCCTAAAGAATGTAATAAAAAATAACCTAATAAATCTGGAAAATTAGCAATAAAGTCTCCAACTTTGAGGCATTTGTATACTTATGCTTGGGGAAGAAATGTAAAACTATTGACAGCTGAACCAATCATATTACATTTTACTATTTGCAAGCAGTCAGAATAAAAGACAATTCTATCTAAATTGAACCAAGATTACCACAGGAATAAAAAGGCTCAGGGAGAAGACCATTGTTTTGTTTCCTATGTTCCTACCATAAACTTATATGAAATGGAAGAGTTATTTTTTTTCACCCAAAATTTAGAAACCTGGACAGATGTGGGTTTGGAGTCATTTCCTCTCATAAACTCATTGTGGTATTGGCCTAGAATAGAAAAAAACACTTTGTCTTGATTTATGGTCCCTGGAATGTATTAATAGAAATTTAAATTCCATGTTCATAGGAACACTTAAAAAGAGAAATTTAGGATGCTATTCATTAAAAAGCTTATGAGTAATCAGACTGCTAAAATGCATTGCTTGAAAGGAGAACTGGAGAACATGGGACAATATTATAGCTGCTTCGTTGGGGTCTCTAACAATTTTCTTTGTCATCATCCCCATCTACCTCTAAAATAATTCTGTGGCTCATAACCTCTGTCTGAGTAGCTATCATATATCTTTAAATGTCCAAAAGCAAAACACTTAAAATAATTTTTTCCTTTGTATTGTTAAAACACCGTGAATTACAAATGTCTTTGTAGTACAGTTGTTACAGGCATTCATTGTTCAACACCAGACCCACCACCACCAGTGACCTCTACCGCCCCACCCATTCCCTATCCCCACACCAGCTCTCATAGCTGGCTGCAACAACATTGATAATTGCATCATATATATGGGAAAGGTCCTGGCATAGACCTGACCCTCAACTGGGTTGTTTTGTTAACACGTCACGTGGCTTCTTTGCTGTGCGCCACTAAAAGAATCTACAGTAGTTGTGTCTCTGGTTATTCTTCTCGAAGTTATTGATCAGTCCTGGTTCATGGTCAGTTATATGTGGCTTTTGCTCAGCTTATAGGGGTCATTGGATTCGGGGGAGGAGAGAGGAGGGGCCTTAATCCCCCTCTCCAAGCCTGGTTGGCATGCCCATGGCCACCTGCATGTCTACTGGTCCTAGAAGAAATGATGGAACTGGTTAGTGAAGGAACCAGTTTCCCCCTCTTTTGCTTCTTGGGCAGCTCTCCACAGGCAGGAGCTGTAGCAGTGGTGTGTATTGTAAATCTCTCGGCATTATTTATCAGTCCTGGTACCTGGTCAGTTGGAGCGACAACTGTAAGGCTTGTAGTCACACCCACCGGGGTCCTTGAAGGTGGGTGGGTGAGTGGAGGGGCCTCACTCCACTCCAAGTCCAACTAGCATGCCCACAGCAACCCCCCTGTGTTTGCCAGCCTTAGAAGCAATAATGAAGCTGGCCAGCGATGGAACCAGCTTCCCCACTCCCAACCCCCACCCTTCATGGGTCACTTCCATAGGCAGGAGCTGCAGCAGCTATGTACTGGTCATTCTCCTGGGTTGCTGATCAGTCCTGGTTGCTTGTTGATGTCTTCCAGCTTTGTGGACACACCCACTAAGTCATTGGAGATGGCAGCGATGAGGGAGGGGCCTAAATCCCCACTCCAAATCCGGTGGAAAGTGAACTAATGGTGTAATGTCATAGAACCTAGAAGAAATGGACAGGTCCCTGGATTCCTATAACCTCCCAAGGCTGAACCAAGAAGTTTTGGAATACCTGAGCAAGCCTATTACTCTTGAAGAAATTAAAACAACAATCAAAGTCTTCCCCAAAACAAAAGCCCAGGTCCCAGATGGATTCACTAGTGAGTTCTTCCAACCTTTAAAAAAGAACCTATTGCCAATCCTTTCAAGTTTTTCCGGAAATTGAATAAACACAAACACTCCTAAGCAGTGTCTATGAGGCACATATCACCCTGATACCCAAACATTACCATGACATCACACCAAAAAAAAAAGAAAATTACTGCTGATATCCTGATGAACATAGGTGCAAAGATCCCCAACAAAATACTAGCAAACAAAAGCCAGCGACTCATGCAAAAGATCATGCAAAATGACCAAATAGAATTGTTCCCAGGGATGCAAGGATGGTTTAACATTCACAAATCAATCAACATAATACTCCATATCAATAAAATAAAATATAAAGACCATTTAAAAAGTTTTATGTTTAGCCCAAATTATGATGGATACCAGAAAAGTAAGAAATAATGTTATGATAATTTGAATTACCTCTGTACATGAGAAAAGTGGGTGTATTGACCATGATCATATAATAACCCAGGATGTTTTGTCATTTAAGCTTAGCTATGTATGTGAGAGAGAGATAGAGAGACAGAGCAAGAAAGATAGGAAAGAGAAAAACAAAAGGAAAACAGAAAATATTGACAGCTTAAAATTCCTGGTTCTTAGGCCTTCAATCATTTCTAATTAGTGATTGTATTTTTATTTTTAGAATCACAGACTTTCCCCTCATTCATTCCTATTTATTTTCCTCATTGCATACTCAATACCTTTTAAATCAACTAGGCACTACTTCTATGAATGATTGTCAGTAAGAAACGTGAGCTACCCACCAAACTAACACTAGGTTCTTTCCATGCATCTGAGGGGTTTAGTCCAAGATTCCACTCAGCTGGTGAAAAATGGAATCTTAGAAGTTAAAGAGACAGGTGTCTTTCACAATAGTTGTGGAAGGCAAGTTGATCCCCTTCCAATTTGTATGTCTAGAGCAAAGGGCACAAGTGACAGAAATGAATTTACAATTCAGTTGCACCTGAGTAATGAAACCAATATATTGGAACAAGATCAACAAGGAACTTCTGTAAAAGACAGGACATAACCCAAGTAGGAATGCTGGAAAACCACTTGCCAACTCAGTTTCCCCAAAGCATCATTCTGGGGCAAGAGAGTAGAGCAGAAGTAATATGTTTCTAACTATAGAGCAAGCATTATTTATTTATCACTGAGCATATAGGAAGGGTGGAAAGGATATTCAATGTTTGGCATAGTGAGATAAAAGTAAAACCAATTGAAAGCATGAAACAATGTTTAAAATGTGGTGCTATTGATTTCACAAGAATATTTTCTCCTCCTGTAGTCACAATATCAAATACTAAAATATAATTTGAATGACACTTATATAAACAGTTGCAAGATTTAGAACTTCGGGGATGGGGGAAGAAGTCACAGAATAGCGGGTAGGGGAGTTTGCCTTGCAGGCAGCCAAACCCCATCATCCCATGTGGTTCCCAGAGCAAACCAGGAGTAATTCCAGAGTGCAGAGTCAGGAGTAATCACTGAGCTTGCTTGGTGTAACCCAAAAAAAAAAAAAACGATTTAGAATTTCTAGGTAATGGTGAGTCACATGAGTGAGAACTCTCTACATAAGGGGAATTTAGCACAGACAGAGCCTTTAAAAATGGTGCTGGGAAAACTGGGCAACTACATGTAAAAAATGAACTTAGACCTCCTTCTAACGCCATGCACAAAAGTCAGATCAAAATGGATTCTAGATCTCAACATCAGACATGAATCTATAAGGTACATCGAAGAAAACATAGGAGAAATGCTCTACGACATCGAAACAAAAAGTATCTTTAAAGACGACACACCACTGACCAAGCAAATGGAAGCAAAGATAAACAAATGGGATTATATAAAATTGAAAAGCTTCTGCAACTCAAAAGAAATGGTGACCAAGATACAAAGACAATCCACAGAGTGGGAAAGGATATTCACCCAATACCCATCTGACAAGGGGTTAATATCCAGGATATATCAGGCACTGGTAGCACTCCACAAGAAAAAAACAGCCAACCCCATCAAAAAATGGGGAGAAGAAATGAACAGGAGCTTCCAAAAAGAAGAAATTCGAATGGCCAAAAGGCATATGAAAAAGTGCTCTTCATCTTTAATCATCAGGGAGATGCAAATCAAAACAACAATGAGGTACCATCTCACACCACAGAGACTGACACACATCCAAAACAGCAAGAACAACCGGTGCTGGCGTGGGTGTGGGGAAAAAGGGACTCTGATCCACTGTTGGTGGGAGTGCCGACTGGTCCAGCCCTTTTGGAAAACAATATGGGCATTCCTCCGAAAGCTAGATATTGAGCTCCCATTTGATCCAGCAATAGCACTCCTGGGAATATACCCGAGACCGAAAAACACATAACAGAAACACTATCTGTACTTCTTTATTCATCTCTGCGCTATTCACTATAGCTAGAATCTGGAAACAACCTAAATGCCTGAGAACAGAGGACTGACTAAAAGAAACTGTGGTTCATCTACACTATGGAATACTATGTGGCTGTCAAAAAAGATGAAATTATGAAATTTACCTGCAAATGGATGGACATGGAGACTATCATGCTGAGTGAAATTAGTCAGAAGGAAAAGGACAGATATAGAATGACTGCATTCATTAATACTACATAAATAGATACCAGTGTTTTACTAAATGTGGGAAATGGTAATGGCAGATTAAAACTCACCATTGAATATACACAGACTTAAGTGATAAACTCTAAATATCTGCAGGGCTAGCCACAATGTGTAAAATAAGAGGGAGAGAGATATAGAGACAGAGAGAGACAGAGAGAGAAAGAGAGGAAACTGGGGTACCTGCTATTAAGGCAGCATGGGGGTGGCGGGAGGGGGTGGGGTACATTGGTGGTGGAAATGGGGCTCTGGTGGAGGGATGGGTGCTGGTATACTGTATTACCAAAAACCAATTATGGACACCTTTGTAATTGTATGTCTCATGGTGGTATAATAAATTTTTTTAAAAAAAGTGTTTTTATAGGAGAAAAAAGTTTAAATATGTAAACTTTTTTGTGTCTGGGATCTGCTTTAAGGGCAGGGAGTTTATACTAGAAGGGATTCTTTTGAAGTCTTTTGATTATGAAGATATAAAGCAAACGTGAAACATTTTTCTTAGTGTTAGTAACCCCTATTTTTCTGATCAAGGGATTTCTTTTAGATCTGAATGCCAAAATACAGAGAACCATCAAGATTTTTGGTAATTGCTGAAAAATGGGGGTCATGTTCCTCTCAAGTAAATATCAAGGAATGATTCAGTCCCCAAGAGAATTTGAAATGAAACTTGGGAGAATAGTCCCTCATGACTTGCTTTTTGCTGTTCCAGGAGCACCTACTTAAAAAGAAGTAACCCAGGAAAAGACCATCTGCTTTTAGAGGCTAAAAGAGTGTTCTAGCTGCATTCTCTAACTTGTCTATTGGGGTATATATTGAGGTAGCAGGAACACAAATAAAGTGTAAAGACAGTTTCAGACTCACAACTTCAAGTTCTGACAGTGATGAAGGGAAAATACTCGAAGTGAACTCAGGAGGCAGAGATGACTGAGCTAGAAAAATAATGCCAGGAGTGTTAATGGAGCAGGTATGGGCAACTTCTGGAAGACAATATGACAAAAAGCTAATCAATTTTTTAACTCTTTTACACCTGTAGAGCAGCACCTACCTGCAAGCTAGTGTATGAATTAGCAGTTATAACCGCTGTGATCCATCATAGATTTTCAACTTTTCTGCATCTTCTTCTTGAGCTTCCATCTGGGGACCAGCAGTTGGCCACTAGAGTAGATTAGAGATGAGAGAGATGACAGTTCTCCACAGTAATTCGGATCCCACTGTAATTGTGTCACTTCTAACAGACTTACATTTTTCAGGACTAATTCATGTGATTATAACTGAGTTAAGGTATATACTCTAATATAAAAATATTCTATTTCTACCCAGATAAAAATGTGATATGAAGGCATGCAGGATTATTATAAAGAGCATAAGCAGCAGCACAGAAAGAGTAAAGATGTGACTTTTTCAAGGTCACATATAAATGAGAACTTCACCAATATTTTTGAGAAAAGAAAGTTATGCTGGTATCTGGTACAGAATAATGTGTCTTTTTATACTAATGAAATAAAAATCTTATGATGGCAACATATCAGTAGACACTTCTTTGTTAATTTATAGTGATTTTATACTAAACCCCATAGTTCTTAAGATGCTTAGAAACAGAACACAAAAATATATCTAGCCAAAAGCTAGACTGCTTCACATTTTTCATGCCTTTAAATGCTGTATATCTCTAGCAGCATTCCGATAGGATGACCACATTTTCTTTTTCTTTTGTCTTTGTGTGTGTGTGTGTGTGTATGTGTGTGTGTGTGGCATGAGAGTGCTTTGGGGAATTTGTAACCATGTACCAAATTAAGGACCAGTCAGAGCTATAAATAGCTGGCAGGTTGGGACAGATGAAATCCATAGTATATAGTTTCTTTGATCATCATTGGATGCTTTCATACATATCACTTCTAATTCTTTTGCAGAAACATTGGCTTCTAGAAATAGGACAAACATAATGTATTTCCTAATTTGAGAGCTAGAATCCCTAAATGGAGAGATGCCCTGAAGGCATCCTTAGGAAAGAAACTTAAAATAAAATCAAGAAGGTTGCATAAGTCTAGTTAGTAAAGGTCCAGTTTGAGAGAGATACAGTCAAAAGTCCAGCAATAATAACTCATTATTATTGGTGTGTGGCACTGAGCAAGCAATAAGGCCTCACTAAGTTTCAATTCTGTAACCTTAACATGAGAACTAAATATGATAACTAACACATAACTTAGTTCTCAAATTTTAAGGAAATAAAAATTTTGAAATGAACTTTGTAAACTTCACTTACTATCTCTAATAAATATAATCCTAAAGAAGCTTGGTTTGTAAAGTCAAAACTGGGTAATAGAATAAAACAGTATGATTTATGAGACAAGAAAAAAATAGTGTATAATATTTTGTCAGATAGAAAGAGATCAGTGACATAAAATATCAGAGTAAAAAATCTCTGTGAAAAACTCCACACCTGTGCTGAGGGATGGTGCAGAGATACTTTTCAAACCCTGTGACTAGTTATTTCATAATTCTTTAGAATCCAACCTGGACCATGTTGTATATGAAATAAAGGTAAGAAACATAAGAGTTAATCTCTTGGGAAATCTAGTCAACCAAATGGAAGTTTAAAAAAAATAGAAAGAAAATTTTTTTTCTATAAAAATCTTTATAGGTGACGGAGGGCATAAGCTGTTGAGGTGAGATATTTTATTTTGCTGTACACTGTCTGTAAAGCAATTTCTTCTCTTGGAAAATGATGTTTCTATTGGACTTCAAGTTATTTGTCATTCCTAGCCCCAAACAAAATATTTTTCATAAGAACATCAAAAAATGCCATGCTGAATCAAGTCACTGGTCCCTCTAATTCTGTGTTTGTCCTTTGGAAAATGGCACCTAGAGAGTTCATGAGAAGGCACAGATACTCTATACTGGGTTTAAAAACATTTTTTAAATATAGGGCCTTTCCCCCGCGGCCCCCTCCCCCCCCGCCCCCCCCCCCCCCCCCCCTCCCCCCCCCCCCAACCCCCCCAACCCCCCCAAAGACCCCCCACCAACCCCAAAACCAAACCCAAACCCCCCCCCCCCCCCAAAACCCCAAAAAATTTTCATTCTTAGAGTTTACATTGTAATCTTTTATACACAGATACACACTCAAAAAACAGATTTACATTTATGTGCATGTGTGTTATGGTTGTGTAACCAAAATTTTGTGTTCCATTCAATTCCTTTTTTTAAATATTTAACTACTGGTCCCAACTCACTAACCAAATTTTAGGGTTCATGAGGCCAGAACAATAAAATATCAGGTAGAGAGAGGGCTTTTCCTTGCACGTGATCAACCTGGATTTACTGCCCAATAACCTATATGGTCCCCCAAGTAATGCTAGGAGTAATTCTTGAGTGCAGAGCCAGGAGTAATTCCTGAGCATCACTGGGTGTGGTCCAACAACAAAACAAAACCCAAAAACTGTTATGGTCCACTCAGGATCACTTCTTGCAACTTATAAAACTTTTTCTATTTGCTGTTGTTCTCAAAGGCTAGACATGTAGCCTAATAGTTCATTTTTCCCTAAACCAGTAAGGATGTATTACTGATGAATATATATAAAACCACTGCTTGGAGAGATGAGTTCTACAATCGTAACGAATACTCATACTATGAAGGGAACTTTCACTTAATATTCTCTAGTATGCACAATAAGATAAATGTGATAAAAAAGATTTAGATGAAGAATAGACTTAGGTTCCATTTTCTTTCTCAGCAATTCTCTCACAGAGTACAAAGAGATTATTGTGGACTAAATTTTATCACAGTGGGAGACAGTGGACATTGCGAGAGTCTAACTGATTGCATGCAAGGTTCCTTGGTGTCTGGTTTTCCAAATCTACATTAATGACACATATATTGATTTCCAAAGGTGGTTTCAAAAGTATTTTGCACTTTACATGGTATTCTTTAGTGTAATTTTGTCATAACTCATTTAAAGATGGTGTCTACTGTTGCAGGACTCCTCTAACAGCCTCTGCATCTGCTCTGAATTGCCTCCTGCAAATCACTTTGTAGATAAGGGAGTAGTCTAAATGTGGCAGTTTATCTGACCATATATTCTGTACTAGCTGGTATAAATATTCTCTCATGCTACCACAATCATCGTGGGACTAGCTGGATCTTACCAGCATATTTGCCTGGCCACGTTGGATCCCTAAGTAATTAGACCAGAGAGAAATGCTGTTTGCCTCCTAGCAAGCAAGCATGGCTCCCTGATAACACAAAGGCAACTAAAATACAAAACTACCGTGAAGTAGACGAGACTCTTTTGAAGGCTTGGAGAAATATTTAACTGGCCTTAGTATTAGTCTTTGGTACAGAGACATGCCATCTCAGAAACCCCCTTCTCTACCCTATAAAGGCTTATCCAGGCAGATCATGGCTCAAGACATTAGCATATAAAAAGACATTAGGTGAGGTGCTGGGAGAAATTACCTGAGGGCATTTGACCCTCCCTGCCAGGGGAAGTTACATTTAGCTTACAGCTCCTCCCAGCTCTGCTAGGAGGCTTTGAATTAGCTCTGGGTCCTTGTAAACAACCAGAAGTTCTCCTGAAGTTGCTACATTTCTATAGAGCTATTTTCCTGTTTTCATCTCTAGATAGCCTAGCCCAGAATGGGCTGGGCTGGGGAGTTTGGGCGGATTTCTAGCTATAAAATAAGCTGCAAGAAGAAAGAATCTCTTTTTTCCCCTTTTTGCCATTTTGGCTTCCCTTGGCATTTTGCTTCTCTGTCCTCTCCATTCTCTTTTGGGCCGCAACACGTGGTGGCAGCCATCTTGGCCTATACCTGGCTGGGGCCTAGCTGGGAACCCAGAGTCCGGAGGTTTTCCCTGCTCTTGGATTGTATATTGGAACCTGTGATAGTAAAGTCCTTTTAAAACTGCATCGGATTCCTGAGTCTTCATCCATTCCCTGCAGGCTTCGGAGGTAGAAGGGAACTCTCTTCCCGGCACTGTTGGGGACCCTGGCAGCGTCCCGACAGTCTACTTTTCTACTTTATAAAATTTGGACTAGAAGTATGCTTTGACTCACAGTATGAAGGAAGTTCCTAGTGTTAGTGCAAGGATAGGTCCCACTGATCTGGCAGCATCGAATTCTTACCTCTGGGAACTCACTTATAAGATTAGAAGTGTGGGTACTTAGAGGCCATCATGTGAGAAATGTAATGTAGGGAAAAGACCACAGAGAATGAGATGTCAGATGTAGAAATAGAAAGATCGCGAGTACCAAAGTCTTCATGCATAAAGCAATTAATGAATAAGACTCTCCATTTCTAAATGTAGGGTCCAACTGTAATGTAATGTGAAATCTTTCCTGAATCCCTGACTTACACAAGTTTAAATAAGATTGTTGGGTGACCGGCCTATTTAGCTTCCAACTACACTTAGCTTGCAGCCCCTCCCAGATCTGCTAGGGAGGCTTTTTTTTTTTTTTTGCTTTTTTTTGGGTCACACCCGGCAATGCTCAGGGGTTACTCCTGGCTCTGCACTCAGGAATTACTCCTGCTGGTGCTGGGGGACCATATGAGATGCCGGGGATGGAACCCGGGCCAGCCACGTGCAAGGCAAATGCCCTACCCGCTGGACAGTCCAGCCCCGTGCTAGGGAACTTTGAATCAACTCTGGGTGCTTGTTAATGCCATGAAGTGCTACATTTCAATAGAGCTATTTACCTGTTTTCATCTCTAGATAGCCCAGCCCACAATGGGCCGGGCTGGGAATTTTTTGGTGGATTTCTATCTATAAAATAAGCAGCAAGAAGAGACAAGCTCTCTCTTTTGCCATTTTGGCTTCCCTTGGTGTTTTGCTTCTCCATCTTCTCCTTTCTCTGTTGGGCTTCAACACGTGGTGGCAGCCATCTTGGCCTACAAGTGGCTGGGGCCTCGCTGGGAACCCAGAGTCCTGAGTTTTCCCTGCTCTTGGATTGTATATAAGAACCTGTGATAGTAAAGCCCTCTTAAAACTGCACTGGAGTCCTGAGTTTTCATCCATTCCCAGCCGGTTTCAGAGGTAGAAGGGAACTCACTTCCTGGTATTGTTGGGGACCCCAGCGGCTCCCCGACATAAGATAACCTTTATTTTAACTGTCTAGAGATGATCAAAATATTCATTCACATCATATAAGTCAGAAATACTTCTATAAATTAACAAAAGAAGGTAGATACTTTGTAATTTTTTAATTTACATTTTTATATTTTCCGTAACAAAATTAAAATGATAATCTAATTGTGAAAAAAAATCTCAAAGCCATAATTTTAAGTAGTGTTTTTAAAACCACCATTGATATTTTACTAGCACCTGTCTATTATATATTTATTTTTCCCTGCTAGATATTGATTATATATCATGTATCTGCTGGGAACCATAGAATTTAGGGGCTTATAAGTCATTCTTACCATTCTTTACCTTGATGAGTCTGATTATTAGAGAAGAAACAAATAAAGGGGAATCTTACCGCATCAAAATCTGGAGAATTAGTAAGGAGATCAATATGATGATCATTTTAAGCAAATCTGAGAATGAGTAAAAAAAAATCTGAGAACAAGTAGATTAGCAGAAGACAGAGGAGATATGAAGACTAAAATAATGGCATTCAAAAGCAAGAAAAAATGAAGGTATGTTATGCTATCTATCACTCTATGCATTAGTAATTAGTAGACAGAAAGCAGCAGTAATATTGGGTATGGCAGGGCTTATAGAATGAAGACTTTGAAGACTGTGCTCTGAAGTCAGCACTATGACCAGCAAGCATGGATTGGAGTTATGGCTCAGGGGAATGAACTCAAGTTTTTTCATGTTGGAGGCCCCATTCAGTCCTGAACATTGTATAGTCCCATGGGCACTCCTGGGGTGACTGCTGAGAACAGAAAAGTAGCCTTTGAGCACACTAACGTATTCCCAAAACAGACAACAAAAGCAGGTCCTAAGGGATCATAAAATTTTTTTGAGTAGAGATATGTCCTAAGCTCTTCCTGTTCAGAATTGCAGCAGGAGAATGCACAAGGAAGCCCAAGGGTCCACCTTCCCTAGCAAGAACCTCTGGGCTAACACACAATAAATAAAAACATACTTCAATGGGAATCACATCTCTTTTACCTCTTTCTTTTATTAGAATAGAGGACAGCCACTTCCTAGGATTATTGTTGACCTATGAGTTTCATATAATAATAAGAAACAAAGATTTTTCAAAATAAAGGAAAGAAAACAGTTAACCAAAATTACAGCAACTCAGAATGGGGGCAAGTTTGCACTGGGGATATATCCTTCGAATGCTAGGATATTACACTTTATCCTCATATCTAAAATCATATTTCTATCAAAGCTTACAAAGCCAAAAACATAAATCACTAGCAGAGATAAAACTTTCTGAGGTACTCTTAGGATTTTTTTTTCTTCCTGTACTAAAGGATTTAGCTTTGGAATTTACACTTTCTTAACATTAGAGAACAAGTTGCAACCAAGACAGAGGTCAAGATTTGGGGGTTTGGGAGTTAATCTTATTATTACTTCAGTGAAACATCCAAGCAAAGGAAAAAGCAACCAGACCAGATTCCCTGCAGCTAAATACTGTAGTACAAATGGGCATCACAGCCCCAGGAGACATGATGCTAGAGACAAAGAGGCAAAAACACTTCACTCAAAAAACCACCTGGGGTGACAAGGTAAAGAAAACTCTCTCCAGTGGACTACAGTGCCTTATTATGATGACCCAGTCTCCAGGATTATTTAAAATTCTCAACTCCGGTTTCCTATGTTCTGATTTCTTTCTCATCAAAATTGCTATCCCAATTTTAGCTGCACTTCCCTAAGGGCACAAAACATCAACTCACCTTATTTATATCTTGTGCATAATTACTATTTGCGATATTTATCTGGCTATTCATCTGTTTACCTGTCTTCTGCCTAACTGATGAAATTTTCAATAGGTAAGCTTCTTGCTTTCTGTACAGGAGTTTGTCATACATGGGGTATTTTATCCAAATGGCTCTCTTGACTTGTTCCTTGGTTTTATTTATTTTCTTAACGACTAGCTGACCTTCACCAGCATTTTGGGAGTTCTCACATCATGAGATTTATGCCCTTTTCATACCTTCCCTTCTAATTTTTTTGATCATTGATGACAGCAAGGTTCCTATGATTTCATAATTGCCATTTGCCATTACTTACATTTAACTTACATATTCTTACCTAATCTAATCTCAGTGCAACTTGAAGCTCCTGAAATCGAAAAATAGGATAAGTATTTTAGAACCGTTTAAAATATTACATCAACTTGAACGCATTTTGGTATCTTAACTAAAACTTCTTAATCTGTTTCCACTTACAGTCTATTTTGCCAAAGAAATGTAACTTGGGAATTTCTGCCAGAAACACCTTGCTTGGGTACTGTTGATTTTGAGCTAAGTTTTGATCATTATTTGGGTACTGTTGATTTTGAGTTAATTTTTGGTCATTATGCCCTAAAAAAACACAATACTATTGCTGGATTTTTTTCTTCCCTCCCACTTCATGATATCCCATCTTAATTTTCCACCCACAATCTCAGAATCTAACTTTTTTGGAAGATCCATCTTGGCCCTTCCTAGATACCCTGAAAACAGCAAGCTTGACCTCATTCTCTAGATTGTTTCTCTATGTGAAGACTTTTTGAGCTACCTTTTTTAAAATATGACTCTCCTCCCAACAAAGACAGTCTTTGAGGTTGGAAAAAGAAAACTTATTTTTATATTCATGCTTTCTTTCATCAATTGTAGGTTTTTTCTGGAATGAAATTTTTATCTTCACATTTGGCCCCAAACAAAATGCAGGGAAAAAATGACTTATGGACAATGACTATTTTTTATTCAGCTTCATACTGGATTCACATTTAGAAATTATTAATTTCTCTGTCATTTCATGTCTCTCTCAATGCCCCTTTTCCTATATTTTCTCTCACTCTTAGTATTTTTCTGTTCCAGTTTTTGTTTCACTCTTAGTCTTTTTTACATGTTCCCTCTAATTTAAACCTGAACAAATAAGAATCATGATTATGAGGGGAAGGAGGTGGGAAAGGACTGATCTGAACATAGAAACTATCTTGATTGAGTCAGTCAGTGCTTTGGGACTGCTCTCTGCTTTACCATCTTCTTCTTGGATACCATGGAAATGGTCCCCGAATGGTAGAAACTGTCTCTTCTTAGCATCTGTTGTGATTCTCAGAAACTTCCTCTCTCCTACTCCATTCACTCCCTTCACTATAAAGTGAAAAGGAAAAGAACACTATATATATTTCTCCCCTGCTATTTGCAATCATTTTAGGAACCACAATTGCCCCATCTACCCTGAAAAAAGTAAAGTGCTTACATCTGTGTATAAACCAAACACCAATTAATAACCTCCAGGCTTCTATGAGAACCCCCTGGTCTTCTTAAATTGTCTACAATTTCCATTTAATATCAGAAATATAAGAATGATATCCTTTTTCTCCTTAGTAACACTTGTAAGGAGGGTGTCTAATGTCCCTTTAAATTATTATTGTAAAACTTGATTTGCTAATGTTGAGTAGAAAGGTTGAAGATAGGCAGGCCAAAGCACTTTTGCATTTATAGCCCATGCCAGAGTTTTTATTTATCATTACTGCCTTTTTGCAGATCCACTTAAATAACCGGTAAATTATCAACAGTATCTGTGGAAGCGGTTGGTAAAATGGACAGCACGCTTTAAGCAGAGAAAACAGTGGGAAAACGGGACTTGTCAGAAAATAAAACCAATTTCCATCCTATATCACACATATACCACTATCATTGCTGTTATAACTTCAAAAGATATAAATCTGTATCAATCTTCCCTCCGGCTTGTAAATGACTCTCCAAGGAAGCTCACATGACTGGCTAGGAAGATCTCAGGCAAGTCCTGCAAATCAGAACTTTCAGTACTGGATGTCTCTTCTTTCCTTCTACCCTTTCTCCCCTCCCCCACTATCCAGGTATTCAATGTTTATGTTAGTTGCAGAGAAATGTGGCTGATTTTTTTTTTAATTTGAAGGAAAGCTGACTTGACTGACCTATCAGAGAAACTGAAAAGGACTGTTCAACAAAGAAGGAATGTATCTTTGATTCTATTAGCAATCACATTAATGTGCTACAGATTTAATGCACTACCTCTTCTGATATTTCTGCAATTTTAGAAATGTTCAGCTTCAAAACTTTAGAAAGTAGTGCCAAAAACACTATGCCAGGAGTGCTTAATGTCCAAACATATGCTTAACTCAAAGGAATACCAATAAAAGATCTCTGAAACCAGTTGGAGGGAGGGAAGAAAATTCATTTATTCTTCCATATGTCTCTATTGACTTACTTCATGTCCTTCAAGGGCAAGTTGGGTGGTGGTGGAAGACTAGCAGGATACAAAAAATAAACATAAGTAGGTTATTCTTATTATCATAGTGGGAAAACGTATATAATTACGGTAATAATAGTGACAATTTGTCAAGCATTTTTCATGTTGCCGGACGCTGCTCTAAGTGCTTTTGCAGTCTAAGCTCATTTTATACCCACAACAACCTGTGCCTTTTCCCAGACCCATTTAAACAAGCTGTAAATTTTCAGTGGTTTCTATGGGAACAAATTGGTGAAATGGACAATACATTAAAAAAATAAAGGAAGAAGACTTGAAAACGCAGAGAATGAAAACGATCTGGTCAAAATGAAACCCATATCATTGCTAGAATCATGCAGAATTCATGGTCAATGCAACTATGTTTTCAAAGAGAAAATCCAGTACCCATTTTCCCTCCAGCTGTTCTCCAGGGAAGCTGGACCAGGCTGGTTAAGGAAAAGCCAACCCCACCAGCAGACAAAACTGCAAGATCTAGAATTTTCATCTTCATGTCCCTGATCTCCACATCTGTCTGTTGACTTTGTGCTCTCTGTCTTTGTCTCTCAGTCTCTCTCTGTCTCTCTCTATCTCTGTCTCTCTGTCTCTCTGTCTCCCTGTCTCTGTCTCTATCTGTCTCTCTCTGTCTCTTTCTCTCTGTCTGTCTGTCTGTCTCTCTCTCTCTTTCAGGGCCACTCCAGCAGCTTAGTTTTATTACACCCATTCTAGGAAGAAGCAAACTGGGGCACATAGAGATTAAGGAACTTGCCTATGGTGACACATGTGGTAAATGGCAGTGCTAAGATTTGACCCCAGGAGCATAGTGCCAGAGTCCATACTTGTAAACACTAAGGTAACTCCCTTCCTGCAAAAAAAAAAAAATCACAATCACTTCATGTCACAGAGGCACTTATAAAGTGCCACAGGAGCCCAGAGGCAAGAGCAATTCATTTTTCCTGTAGAGTTAGGAAGGGTTTTAGAGAATAAGTGGCTTTTAAACTGAATCTGGAGAGATGTGTAGAAGTTCACTGTGAAGAAAAGAGCATTTCACAGAACACGAGCAGCACATGCTTCGTAAAATAACAGGACATGTTAGGCAAATTACAAGCATTATGATTATGAATGCATCTTCAGATGTATGTGTTTAAAGGCAAAGATGCTGTGCGAGTGTAAGGGAAAAGTCCATCAGTGATAAGCTGATAAAAGAACTTTTTACTATATCGTCCCAGCCACATCTAATTAGATTTAAATGCATCTTTTAAGACTCATCTTCTGTACTGTTTCCAGAATTCACCTAGGAACTCTGAACAGTCAGAGTATCTTATTGAATTTCTGGATAATTACAGCGTATTATGCTGTAATTGTTTTTTCTCTCTCTCCTTTCCACCACTGTCTGTGTTCTCTTTGAATTAAGAAATGAATTTTTTGTGTTGAATGTATTTTATATATATATATATATATGCATACATGTGTGTGTTCATGTGTGTGTCATAAAGAATATTCAATAAAACTCATAATCTTTCTGTTTAAGGAACTCAACCCTGGAGAAATCCATCATTCTGCATTTTTACTTTCTTTCATAAGGTTGTTCACATGAACCTAGTACGGGGTTCTTGTTTCCTCTTCCTTTAAATAAAACGTCAGGACTCCGTGTCTCTTTCTGGTTACTATTATTTATCCTACTTGGTTTTTACACAGGCGTACCGTAGATTTTCAGTTCTTGCTTTTGTGTCTTCCTCCTCATTCCCTGCATTCCTTTAATCAGGCATAAGGATCCCTCCGCCTCCACTACTTTTACCATAATTATCGATAATCTTGGTGTTGTCAAATTCAAAAGTCACTTCTCTGTCTTTGTCTTATGGATTAATCTCTCACTTCTCAACATGCCTATTTCTTTTTCTTTCTCTGACACTCCACTACCCCAAGTGCTCTGAGATTTTCTTCTGAGTTTTTTTTTTTTTGCCTTCTCTCTGTTTACTCTAAAGGTGAAAAAATGAGACCAGGTGCATGCCTGAAAAATTGTCCAATCCTTCTACTTCTCCACCTCAGTCAATGGATTCATCATCCACAAAGTTCTTCAGTCCCAAAGTTGATATGTCACTTTTCAAACTTTTCAAAGTTTTTTCTAATAAAATAGGGTCAGTCTACAAAGACATTTCAGTATTGAGTCTGATACAGCCTATCTTCATTCTGCTATTCAAATGGAGTTCACACATTGAGCCTTACTTCTTTAGTCACTTATTCTGCTACAAACCAACATCACACAGACTAAGGGAAATTATCCCATGTTTGCTTCTATTCTTATCACTTAGTTTTGCATATAGCAATAAGAGTAATTACTATTAAACTATGTTTGGGGTCCTAGAAAAAATACACAAAAAGTAAACAAAACACAACTATTCAGCTTAGTGAATTATTATAAAGCAATATCAACACAATATCCCCCAGTTCTTGACTTAAGCACATAAATTCTAGGTGTGTTCCCAGTCCTGTTTGCCCACCTTCTGCACAAAATCACTCTTTGGACAGAACAGTAAGAAATTCCTCTCTTTTACTTAACCTTTACTACTTATTTATCCGTCAAATAAATTAGAATTACAGAGTATGCTTTTTTGTTTTCACTTCTTTTATTCAACATTGTATTTGTGAAGATTATAAATACTATTCTTACTGGCAGCTCATTTATTTCTATTACCGTATAATATTCCATTGTATGTTTGTGATTAATTTCACACATTCTATAGAAATTTGAACATTTACAGTTTGGAGAAAACTGGAAACTGCAAGCTATTGTTGCAAATAATACTACTATGAACATTCTTGAACATGCCTCTTAGTAGACATGCACACACGTTTTCTTAGATATATGCAGTAGTAGGATTTTTGGAATATAAATTGTATATGTTATCAAACTTATTAGAAATGTTTTTCAAGTTGATACTTTCTCATTTATGTTTACTATTAGAAGTACAATACTACAAACTTTGCACTTTCCCTTTAAAATAATAAACTTTGCTTATTTTTTACTGTAATTGATCATCCTAATGAAGTATGATAAATTGCAACTCAGGACCCCCAACAAGTACCTTAGTGACATAGACTTTTTTCAAAATATATCGTCGCCTAAAATGGTAATACTGCCTGGAGCTTTATACAGATTCAATGCGGTCCCTATAAAGATACCCATGATGTTCTTCAAAGAAATTGAACAAACACTCCGAAATTTGTTGGAATAAAAAACCCCACGAATAGCTAAAGCAATCCTTGGGAAAAAAGATGGGAGGTATCACTTTCCCCCAACCTCAAGCTCTACTACAGGCGTGTAATTAGACAGTGTGGTATTGGTATAGAGACAACCGTGACCTATGGAATAGAACTGAGTATCCTGAAGCACTCACAAATATACAACCACTTAATCTTCGATAAAGGAGCAAAAATTTAAGGGAGAAGAAAGCCTAAATGGTCTGGGAAACTGGCAGCTACGTAAAAATGACTTAGACCTCCTTCTAACGCCATGCACAAAAGTCAGACAAAATGGATTCTAGATCCGATACAGACATAATCTATAAGGTACACGGAAAAATAACCTCTACGACGTCAAACGAAGTATCTTAAAGACGACACACCACTGCCAAATGGAAGCAAAGAAAACAATGGGATTTATAAAATTGAAAGCTTCTGCACCTCAAAAAACTGCCAAGATACAAGACATCAGTGAAGGGATATTCACCCAATACCCACGCAGGGTAAATCCAGAATATATCAGCCTGGTAGCACTCCACAAGAACACCACCCCACAAAAATGGGAGAAATGAACAGAAGCTTCCAGAGAAATAAGGCCATATGAAAGTGTTCTTCATCTTATCAAGGAGAGCAAATCAAAACAATAGGTACCACTCACCCCACAGAACTGGCCACATCCAAAACACAAAAATCTGTGTGTGGGGAAAGGACCTCACACTCTGTGGGTCGACTGGTCAGCCCTGGTTGGGCATTCCTTGAGCTGATTTGAGCCTTGATCAGAATAGCACTCCTGGGATTCCACCGAAAAACAATACAAACACTATCGTCTTCTTTATCACTCTGCGCTTCCTATAGCTGATCTACAACCTAAAGCCCGAAACAAGACTGCTAAACTGTGGTCATCACCTTGATATCGGCTTCAAAGGATAAATTGAATTACCTGATGGATGGACTGGAGTCTATCATGAGTAAATATCAGAAGACGTTCAATGACTGCTTCTAAGAATGACAGTGTTTTAAAATATAATGTAGGCAGATTAAAACTCACCCTAATATACACAAGAACTTATGATAAACTCTAAATACAGCTAGCCATGTAAATAAGAGGAATCAGCAGAGAAGAGAAACGGACCTGTGGGTGGGGTGTACTGGTGTGTGGGCTGTGGGGTGTCTGTGTATACCGAACCAATTATGAACCCTTGTAATTGTTGTTTCATGGTGGTATAATAAAAAAATAAAAAAAATAAAAAAATAAAGTATAAAATATATAATATATATCGTCTCTGTATTTTCAAATAGCAGCAACTTAACATAAACAGTACAATAAACTAAAACAGCACGTCTTAAACCATAGCATCCATACACATTGTCAGGAATCTTGTTGAAACAGGAATCAAATGTGGAATATCCATAGCAATGCCTGTAACTCTCCATATTTAATAAATACATAGGCAAAGCACATTCTGATCCACAGACAGTATTTTTTTTATCTTTAATTATCTAAGGTATATAGTCAAATATATCTGATGGTATCAATTTATACTTTAAGTAACACTATCTTTTTATTTATTTTAGTTTGGGGATCAGATCCAGGAGTTCTCAGGACTTTACTCCTGGCTCAATGTGCAGGGATCACTACTGATGGGACTTGGCCAGTCATGTGGGATGCCAGACATTGAACTTGGCTTGATGAGGTGCAAGGCAAATGGCCTACCTCCTCTACTCCATTCCATGTTTTCACTTTTTTGATGTATTTTTTAAATGAAAGTCAACTAAAAGTTAAATGTGATATTCACCATTATTGACAAAGGATATGTCACTGAGTACATTTTGTTTTTTGTGTTTTGGGGAGGTCCAGACCTGTGAGTGCTCACGGATATTCCTGTCTTTGGTCCAGATGTCAAGACCAAAGTCCTCGCAATGCAGTACCGGGATCAAACCAGGATCTGCTGCATATTACACAAGTGTCAACCTCTATACTATTTCCCTGGCTCCTCACTGAGCTAAAAATTTAGCTTTCAATGTTTTTTTTTCAGCACACTGAAGATACTATTTCATGGCCTTCTAACTTTTAAAAGCTGTAATGCTTTTGAGAAATCAAATGTCAGTCCTAGTATTGATTCTTTGAAAGTAATATCTTTTTCATTCTTCTACTGATTTTTAAGATTATTTTCTTGTTGTTTTCTATTATTTGCCTAGGTGTTAGTTTCTTTTACTATAATTTTTTTCAATTTTTTTTCCAATGAGTCTTTGGATATTCTTGGCTCTTAGCATGTCAAATACGTGATTGTCCTATTCTCTTTTCTCTGTTGCAAGCATGTATGTATTTTTCTGTGGCATATTTTTCCTTTTTAATTCTTTGTGGGTAATAGTTGCATTCTTTTTTTTCTCCAGGCTTTGTAATGAATATTTTTTTTCAAACCTATATTACAGTCTGTTAATTTTCTCTTCATTTGTATCTGATATACAGTCTAGCAGATCCATTCTATTAAAAAATGTAATACTTTTGTTTGCTTAATGAATTAGCCTAAGAATTTATATTGATTTTATTCAAATCCAATTTTACATTTTAAGAATATTACATTTTACCACCAGTGTTTTATATTATGTCTTTTGTTTTATAGAACATAAGTGAAATTGCTTTAAGCTTCAGTATCTGGAGATGTTGTGGGATTGTTTTCTCTTTGCAATGTTTCTGTTATTTCTCATTTCTATTTTCTGATCTACATGCACCTTGTTCTTTTTCTCTGTTCTAAATGTATTTCAAAACTATTTTGGGAATGAATTAGCGATTTGAATCATTTTAATTTTCTTGATAACAGACTTGATACTTTCATTTAGGTGACTGAAAAAATTACAATAGGAAATCATCAGAAAACAAATATAGGACAAACTCTACAGAGAGTGTTATACTTGGTTTACAAATGTGTTCCTTTATTCAGTGCACAGATATTGAAGAGCTTTATTTTTCATTTTATTTATTATTTTTTAATGTTTACTTATAGGTAGTAATGGTAAATTCTGTTCATACTTTTTAACTTTAATTACTTTTAAAATTTATGTGCCATATTTTTATTTTCAAGGTTTCAGGCATATGATATGTGTTCCTACCTCCAAACCTACTACCCCAATCTCATCCCTCCATTAATGACCCAAGGTTCTCTCCCACAGCCTCAATATGATTCCTGACACATATATTTTTAAGGTTAATTATTGTAGTTTTGGTACCACCATTTCAGTAGTTTTGGGTCTAGTGTGCTATAAACACACCACTACTATACCACAGATGAGCCCAGGCCTCCGATGTTTGTCTCCATCCTAGTAATATGGGCCTTCACTTCTTGACAACCCATTTCATTTCTCTCCTTCCTTGACATTTTTATTTCTGTAATCTAGAGCTACTTTTTGCCCAATTTGGATACCTTCCAGTCCCTAGACACATAATTCTATATATCACAGATTAGTAAGAACATTCAATATTTGTCCTATCTTTCTGATTTATTTCACTTCACATGAGTCCTCTAGTTTCATCCAAGTTTTAACAAGTTGATATACATATATATATCAATATACTAACATCATTATTTATCAAATAATATATTTGTGCATATATGTGTGTATATATACATATTATATACAAATAATATTTTTTGTACATATATATGTGTGTATATATATACACATACAAACATATATATCACATCTGCATTATTTACTCTTCTGTCATTGAACACCTGGGTTATTTTTGTATTGTGGCTATTTTACTGAATGCTGCAATAAATATAGGTGTGCATATCTTTCAAATGAATGGTTTTGTGTCTTTATGGTAGATAACAAGCGGTAAGATCTCTAGGTCATATGGAAACTCTATTAGATTTTTGCAGAATCTCCCTTTTGTTTTCCATAGGTGCTGAACCAAACAATAGTGCACCAATTGCATCACTTCTCTGTCTACAAGGGTTATTTCTAGAATTTTTTGTTATTATTACATTCTCATAGGTGTAAAATAATAAACACTCTTGCATATGCTTACTGGCTACCCATTTGTATTCTTTAGAGAAATGTCTATTCATGTCCTCTCCAAATAACTTCTTCTGGGGTTATAAATATGTTGATGTTTACCTTTGTGGTTGCATTATGTATCTTAGATAGTAACTATTGTATCGTGTAAGAGTATTTTCTTTCATTTCCATGGGTATCTTTTGCATTGGGTAGTCCTTGTTCAAGAACTTTTAAAGGGGGGCCGGAGCGATAGCACAGCAGCTAGGTGTTTGCCTAGCATGCAGCTGACTCGGGTTTGATCCCCGGCTTCCCTTATGAGTCACCTGGGCTCTGCCAGGAGTAATTCCTGAGCAAAGAGCTAGGAGTAACCCCCTGAGCATCGCCGGGTGTGACCCAAAAGAAAAAAAAAAAGAACTTTTAAAGGTAAGCTCCTATACTTCAAAACTGTTTGCATTTTATCTGCCCTAGGGATTCCCATCTTAAAATTAGAAGATTCTAACTATCTTTTAATCAGTAAATACTTTTTTGGGCAAAATAAACCACAAATGTTGTGTTCTCCAAGATATGGTTTTTCATTTACCTGCATTTAATCTTCAATAGATAAGTAGTCTGAACTTGTTTACCTGTTTCTTAACTGGTTTATCTTAACTTAGGTTGTGTCTCAACTTGTTTATCTTTTTTCAAACTTTCAAATCTAAATAGTATTTTAACTAAATATAGTGGAATTTCCATCTGAAGCACCATACAATAGATATTTAAAAAGTTATGTGACTAAGATGCAGATTTCTCACATTGGTTTTCAGAGTCAGATATCTGACCCAAAAGTGAAAAAAAAAAGTGTTGAAAGCAATGCAACAGAAATGTAGGCTGTCTTGAGCACAGAGAAAGGATTTATGAGATTAATGCAAGAGTTAGGAAATTTTCTGCTGTGGGAAACACAGAATAAAAGTTCTGACTCAATGCAAAATAATCTAAAGATGAGAAAATCCTGTTAAAGATGAGAAAGAACAGCAAATGCCCTGTCCTGCAAGTAACCTTTTGCAGCAATAGTCAAATAAAATCATGTATATTAGATAGATAGATAGATAAGAAAGAAAGAAAGAAGAAAGAAAGAAAGAAAAAAAAAAGAAAAAAGAAAAAAAAAGAAGAAAAAGAAAGAAGAAAAAAAAGAAGAAAGAAAAAAGAAAGAGAAAGAAAGAAAGAAAGAAAGAAAGAAAGAAAGAAAGGTAGATGATAGATAGATAGATAGATAGATAGATAGATAGATAGATAGATAGATAGATAGATAGATAGATAGATAGATAGATAGATAGATAGATAGATAGATAGATAGATAGATAGATAGATAGAGATATGTATAATATGATCTATTATATATCATGTATTTTTGCATATATTATATAATTAATGGCAAAATATAATCTAAGTATCCTATTTAAATGATTTTACATCACAAGGGTTGTGTCTATAGAGAATGGAATACCAACAGAGTGAACCCATAAAGTGGATTTTCTGAAAATCAAAAGAAAAGGAGCACAGTGAATAGCAGAAATAGCAGTTAGTAAGGAGGTAATTCCCAAATCTAAGGAGCTGCAGTCTGAGAACAGAGCCGATCAGTCTCTGAAGACTAACAGATGGTATCAGTCATCTTAGATATGTTTCATTGAGGCAGGTCAAAGTTCTCTTCTAATAGTATTAGTAATATAAAAGCTTTTATTCCACTCTTCCTCTTTATATACACCGCAACCCAAAGAGTCAATAACAGCATCTAGCAAGTAAGAGAATTGGTGATCAAGGAAGAAGGAGAGCTCTGATTGCTTTCTCAAGGCAGGAAGCAGCAACGGGAGATGAAGGGGAAAAGTCCTTTCATTTCATGAAGATTAAATTGTGCTTCATACATTGGGATGAACATTTTGTTTCCAGTATAGTTTGTATTTGGAGTTTAAGAAAACTACAAGGTTTTCTATTACCTATGAGTTACAGGAAAATTCATGTGAGTCATAGGAAAATTCATAAAATGGTCACTAAGCTGCTTATTCAGGGAAAGGAAGAAATATATTTAGATTTAATTTTCAAGGGTGAATGATTGGTAAAAGTTAGCTGAGTGTTTTATGCTGTTCCACTTTTCTCATTCAGAAAATAGTTACAGGAGAGTTTGGCTAATCCTCTATGTGAAGGAAGTAATATAATTACATGGACAAAGTTAAAATAAGGAAGGCTAGCAGAATTTTATTACTATAATTCTATGTGATGTTATGAGATGTTAGAGGTTATTCAGACTTTGGAGCACCTGTGATAAGAGGTGTTTGGGTCCACCCATTCCCAACCTCTATCAGTATATAAAGAGAAAAAATAAACCATCTATGTACATTTAACCTCTGTATTTTATTTTTTAGAGTTTCCTCAGCTGATTGTTAGTATTACTAGCATTCATTTTCATCATCTATGAAATGTGAAAAAAATTATGCTTGAGGAATAAATGTCATAAACTATCTAATAATACATGACATCACTATCAATTTAGTTAATTCTCATTATCATGAGAATGAGTGAATGCCAGTTCTGGTATAAACGTTGAAGAGGAGAGAAGCTCTGCATCTCAGAAACACTATCCAGAGGCTCCATGAGAGTTGAACTTTCTCTGGTAAATATTTCTTTTGTGTGTTTTCTTTTGATAATCAGAGTCACGTTTAAATGTTAAAAAGGTGATTTTACTGCCTCAAGGACTAGTCTGGAGAATCCAACTATATTGGTACAAGTTGTTGGGGTGAATGATCCTACTTGCTATTCAGTTTAGTGTTTACCAGCAAGAATTCAGTCAGAGCCCTGCGCTAAAGGCTCCTGGCAAATTTTCCCATGATGGCGGAGTTGAAATGAATACCAAGGCAGTGTCAGCTGCTGGCTTTCATTAGATTCTCTTTGACTGAGTTGAATATTAAAACAAGGCCACCTGATAGAGTCATCTTGGATTCCTGCAGGAAGGGGCTGGAGGTGCTGGAAGCAAAATGAGGTGCAGGTGGAACAGCATAATAAGTTCTGCAATTTACAAGTGTTAATATGAAAAATCAGAACGTGAACCTCACTGGAAAGGATCTATAGGCTATTTATCCACTCAAAGTGACCTTGTAATCTATCAGTCATTAAAATGATAGTACAGAACATGAATGCCACCCTGTGGCTACCAGCAGAAATTATGCTTAATATAACATAATTTTACATAATTAGAAAGTAATGAGAATGTGATTAAAAGAAATCATGCAGATGCCAAGAGAAAAAGAGACAGCCCAGATAAACAGTTATCACTGCTAATATTTATGACTCAGGGAGACATTACTAAAATATTTGAGGAGGAATAAATGTCCTAATTTTACCTCTAAATAATGTAAGCAAAATAATTTCTAATTATAGTCATACAAAGCATCATACAAAGACATGAAAAGATTACTGGTGCTGAGCAAAGAGACTGCAGAAGGGATGAACCATCTTTTTGGGATTTTTATCATACTAAGATCATTTGAAAACCTCATACGTACAAAGAGGGTTGACTTCCACATGTCCTTAATCACTACTTAAATATAAACATGCATATTTCAATTCACATACATATGCCCATTGTTTTGTTATTATTACTCTGCATCTTACTGTAGCAAGAGCAATTGATTTTATTTGTTTATTTTCTGTACTTTCTTGGAGCAGGAATATTTTGTAACTCTCATTCTTTTTTTTTTTTTTTTTTTTTTTTGCTTTTTTGGGTCACACCCAGCAATGCTCAGGAGTTACTTTTTTTTTTTTTTTTTTTTTTGCTTTTTTGGTTCACACCCAGCGGCAGCACTCAGGGGTTAATTCTGGATTTTTGCCCAGTAATTACTCCTGGCAGTGCTCGGGGGACCATATAGGATGCCAGAGATCGAACCTGCGTCAGCCGCGTGAAAGGCAAATGCCCTACCCACTGTGTTGTCGCTCTGGCTCAGCCATTACTCTTGACTTTTCACCCAGGAATTACTTCTAGCTGTGCTCAAGAGACCATACGGGATGCAGAGGATCGAACCCAGGTCAGCCTATGCAAGGCAAACGCCAACGCCTACCCGATGGACTATAGCTCTGGCCCCCTAGATCCTATTCTACAGCACAAGTCTCTGCCCTAATTGTGCTGGTATTCTATACGGATGAAGAGAAAATAAATAGAAGCACATCACTTGTCACTTGTCTTCCCATTGTTCATCGACTTGCTGGAGCTGGCGCCAGTAATGTCTCCATTCATTGGGAATGAGGTCCATTATTGTTACTGTCTTTGACATCTTGAATACACCACGGGTATCTTGCCAGCCTCTGCCATGGCTCTGGGTTCATCCCAGTGGGCCCATCTTTTTCTATGTTAGACCATCAACCATCCAGGGCCCATAGGGCAGAGCCCTGGGTGTAGACAAGCCTGTCTCCTGTCTGCCCTTGCTGGCGCAGCTGGGCACACCAGCCACTCCTGCAACACCTCGAGGGGCAGAAGCACATCAGTGATGAAAATTACAAAGAAAAGTAAAAGTATGCAGATGGAATAGAAAGTAATAAAAATAAAGGAAGTGGGGAAAACTCCTTTAATGAGAGGCTGTTTAGAAGCCTGAAGGGTAAGGAAGCAAGTTATGTATCTATGTGTCAAGGAACCTTTAGGTAGAGTGCAAGGAATGGAGTATTAGACAGGAATTAAGCCAATTGCCTGACCCAGGTTTGATCCCTGACTTATGATCTCTCGAGAACCACCTGGACAGAGTCAGGAGTAAGCCCTGAGCACTTCTGGGTGTGGTCTCAAAAAAGAGAGAGATGGAGAGAAGGAGAGAAAGAAAGAGAGGGCAACCAGTGTAGAGACTCTGAGATAATATTCCTTGTGTGTCTGTGAAGTGTTGAGGAGCTCAACATGGCATATAGAAAATGAGTTCTGTTTAAAATATGATCAAATAGGATAAAATATCTGGGTGTAAATTTAACATAGGAAGTGAAAACCCAATGCATTGGCACATTGAAAAATATAAGACTGTTAAGAGATAAAAAAAAATTGAAAGATAACCTCTGTTCACAGACTTGAAGAATAAGCATTGTTAGAATGGCTCTATTTCCTAAAGTAATTTACAAATTCAGTGAAATCCCTATCAAAACCTCAGTGACATATTTCAAGGAAATAGAACAGTTCTAACATTTGTATAATACTACAATGAAATTTGAATAATCAACTCAATACCAAGAAAAAGGAAAATGGAGGTATTTCATTCCCTGACTTCAAATTATACAATAAGTCTACAATGGAAATAATAATCAAAGCAGCGTGAGGATATTATTTTATTATAGTAAATTATTACAGCTAATGGAGATTAGAATAAAAATGGATATAAAGACCTATAAAGTACAATTTTGAGCCCCCAAAAATAAACCCATAAATATATTGTCACTTAATTTAGGACAGAAAAAAAACCAAGACTATACATGAGAGAAAGGAAAAGATCTTTAAGAAATATTATTGGGAAACCTGGACAGGTTAGAGAAAGTAACTATTGTTTGAAAGACAATAAAAGGTCACTGCCTCACTAAACAAGCAAGCAAATAATTGCAGATAAAAAATATTTTAAAGAAAGCATTGTATATTATTGTCACCCAATTCATCTCAGTTCTCCTTTGACCAGATTCCAAGCACGTGTGCAACTAAAACACCACTCTATATAACTTTCTTTCTTCCTCTCTTCAAAAACTGTTCCTGGTGAATAGATTTCTGGCCTGGCCTCTTTAATTCTAAGAACTGCTTTGATGGAGGAAGAAAAGAGTCAGTGAGTTGCCATGAGAAAGAGGACCAGAAGCTTAGTTCAAAGGGACACTCTGTAGGGCTGGGGAGATATGGAGAGGCAGCTCAGTGGTAGAGCACTTTCCGTGCATGTGTAAAACCCGGTAAGAAGGAAGAAGGAAGAAAAAGAAAAGAAGAAGGAAGACTTTCTAAAGAGTTCTGCTCTTCCTCACTCTTGGCAGATAGATACTTAGGTACCTTATGTAGGTCTAATTATAAATTAATTAAAATCATTTCAAAATTGGGTCATGAAGACAATTATTTCTATGAGATAATCCCTTTACCATTTTAACCTTAAAAATCTTTATTATAAGTTAAGAAAAACTCTTACTATATTATAAATTTTTACTTTGCTATTTACTATCTACTATTTACTGTTATAGAAATATATATATATATATATATATTTATATATTATATATTACTTGTCCTTGTTACTTGCCTTCCCCTTGTTCATCAATTTGCTCGAGTGAGTGCCAGTAACGTCTCCCTTTCGTTGGGAATGAGGTCCGTTATTGTTACTGTTTTTGGCATATCAAATACACCACGGGTAGATTTCCAGGCTCTGCCATGGCTCTGCGTTCATCCCAGGGGGCCCCGTCCAGTCTTTTTTCTATGTCAGACCATCAACCATCCAGGGCCCATGGGGCAGAGCCCTGGGTGTAGACAAACCTGTCTCCTGTCTGCCACCTGCTGACATAGCTGGGCACCACAGCCACACCTGCAACACCTCCAGGGGCAGGATATATTACTATGTAATATATTTGCTATAATACTATATTTACTTTATCAGCAACTTAAGATAATGATGTCAACATCATGGTCTTAGCATATTCAGTTACCTCATCAAACCACAGTTACTTCACTGTAACTTCACCTTACCACCATGAAACTATGCAAGAACCCAACCCATTATCCTGTCATGTGTCATATCCAACAACAAACAAATGAATAACTTTCCAATATGCATGTGTGTATGTGTCTATATGCGTGTATATATACTGGCAAGCTACCCATGGTGTATTCGATATGCCAAAAACAGTAACAATAATGGACCTTATTCCCAACGAATGGAGATGTTACTGGCACCTGCTTGAGCAAATCAATGAACAATGGGAAGACAAGTGATAAGTGATATACACTATGTACTTTATGTGTGTGTGCAATGTAATATAATGTATCATAAGCAAAAATGAAATCTTGCTTTCGCTGAAGTTTGGATGGAGCCAGATTGAATTGTGCAGAGCAAAATAAAACAGAGGAAAGAGAAGTTCTGTAGTATTAACAGTTTTTGCTGTTAAGGAAATCAAATTCCATGTATTTGCTCAAATCCTCACTGCTCGAAGTCATTGTGTGAACCATGACATGCATCTAGGCCTCACAAATATTGTTTCATTTGTAATATGTTCTGGATCTAGAAAAATCTGACTGCTAGCTCTCTAGCCAATTTCCTCACAATTACCCTGTTGGTTATGTATCGGTAGCTGAATAGCAGTGCCCTTTCCTGGGTCTTGAACTGTGTTATGATTCTAAGCTCGCTGTCTTCCCTTCAACTCTCTCTTCCCATTCCTCAACCCAACTGCCAATGAGGAAGAATGCTATTCTCAGAAAAGAGAATGCAAATAGAATGATATTTCAAAATGCATAACTATGAAAAGAAGCAAAGGAAGAGTTTTTCTGGGTCAAAGTTGCGAACTACAAGAATATTTTTTTTGAAGTGCTGTTGCCTTTTAGTATTATCCAGATGGTTTAAAACTATGGCTTCTATCTGAAGCTGACATCCTTAAGGTTGCTCATTTTCTCTTAACTATGAATAATATGCCTTCACCTGTGGATTAAATATACTTTAAAACCTAATTAAAAAATGAAGATTATAATATATTCCCCGCTACCCAAAGGAAACAAAATACAAAAAGTTGTTGCCCTAGAGGTTAATAGGAAATATAGTTTCTTATCTTGATTATTTCACCCTTCTAAAATATTTCAATTCATGGGGCCGGAGCGATAGCCCAGCGGGTAGGATGTTTGCCTTGCAGCGCCGCGCTCATGCCCCTGGGGTTCGATCCCCGGTATCCCATATGGTCCCCCGAGCACTGCCAGGAGTAATTCCTGAGTGCAGAGCCAGGAGAAACCCCTGAGCATTGCCGGGTGTGACCCAAAAAGCAAAAATAAATAAATAAAAATAAAATATTTCAATTCAAACCTAAATTGAATATTATATTATCTTTAATAATGGATAGTAAATTTTTGAAGTATATAATGTCACCATCCATGACTTATCGTTATTAATAGAGGAAAATCAAAGAAATAAAACCCTAATAGCAGATTGCTTTCAATATTTTCTTATTATAATGAAAAAAATATGGGTAATATATTACTGGAGTAAATATAAGATATTATCTTCATAAACACACACAGCATCATGCATGACAAATACAGTTAACTGTCGATTGAATTATATCAGTTAATCAGATGAAATAATTATCACTTGGGATCTCTATATAACATTGAAAGAAAAAGACATGAGAATAAATTTTGATGATGGCAAAATTTATTCCAAATTTAAGCCATCATCAAAATATTTCCCATTTGAAACATCAAATTCAGTGAAAACACTCTCATGGGAGTTCAGAGACCATAGGGACACATAAGACAACGATCAGGGGACCAGATGGTGGCAGGCTGGGAGTCCAGGTCTCCACACATACAAGTCATGTGCCTTGCAATTTGGCCTACACCCCAACTCCTTCCATAACCTTTCACCAGATATGACTTTATATTTGAACTTGTAGGATGTCAACTATTTTAGAAATTTACTTATAAAAGATTTTTCTATTTGATAAACATTTTGAGCTCTGTTCACCATGCACAGTATGATTATAAGGGAGAGAAATAACTGATACATTTATTACATTAATTCTCAAAAGACTTACAATGTAGTAATAATATAAAATTATTTTAAATAAGTTAATGTTTGCTGAACCAATGTAGAAGAATTAGGGGAGTAACCATGAACATGAAAAATAATTTTAAGCTCATAAAAAATAAGGCATTACATAAATGGGCTGTGACACATGTTGGATATAGTGTGATGAAATAGTAAAAGTGGAGTTGTACATAATAATAAAAGAAATTGTCCATACTATTATCAGCAGAATTAAAAATCTGGGTTATATTGAATCAGTTATATCTCAACACATGGTGACTTAACATAACATGCAGTATGTTTCTTCATCTTTACTCAGAGGTCCCACTCAAGACATCACTTATACAATAATACTGTACATTACAGGTACATGCTCACCTGGGAAGTAGCTAACTGGAACATATGGATGACTGCAATATTTTATTCTTAGAAGGCTGTTCGTGTATCAGTTTTCTGAAGGATACAGGTCTAATCCCAAAATCAATATGGTACTGTACCAGGGCACGAATGTACATGGAAAGATATCTCATTGAGAGCCAGAGCATGTATACTCCGCACGATTGTTTGTCTATTATAATCACACTAACACACATATATATTCATGCACGGTCTAAAAAAAGGAACGCATAAAGCAATAATTCATCTTTGGAAAGAAAGGACACTGAGGTTACATGAAGATTTTTTAATCTAATTTTCAACATGCATTTAAAAAGATGCAATGAGCGTTTATAAGAGTCATTATTTCTGTTAAAGGCTTAAAGTTAGTTCAAATAAAATTATCTGTAGATATTCCAACCCAACAATACAGAATTAATTTGACCATTAAAATGTCAGAACTATGCACATTTTATAGCAAAAGTGCCACTTAGAGACATTGTCTTCTCTCCTTCATTCCTTTGAAAGGAAATTTGAAATACTGTTTTCTTCAGAACTTTGCTCAACTTTGCTCATCCATTTAGATTTTGAAGATATGAGAATTATAATATGAATCATGTGTTATCAAAAATCACAGAAATATTAACATGCTATCAGTGATTTAAATACATATATACTCACATTTGCAGCCAAATCTAGTTTTATTCATGAGTCACCTCATTCTTTAGTAAATCTTCCATCTCCAAGTCTTTGCCAATGTGCGAACCTTTTGACTGTCTTCACCCTTGTGATGGATCATTTTTCAAGACCCCCTTTGTCCCAAGGTCATGCATAGATAGATATAGGTCAGGCCTCATATTCAGCTCCCCTTTGCTTAAGCTTGTTTGGTTACTTGGTGAAGTTCTATTTTATATTGCCATTTAATACCTTGTCTTACTATTTGCAGAATTCAATGAACACAGAGCTTGCCTGAATATTAAAAATCTCATCCAAGTCCTGGGCTTTATGTATGGCAGTGAACAGAAACTGATTATTTAAATGACTTCCACTTTTAATTACTGAAACTTTACAATTGTTGAGTGACTATTGAGATTTTCAGAGGTAAAGGATAATACTCCATCTTTGCAGCAGGAAAGAAATATCACCTTATTCTAAGAATTAGTCTTTTTAAAAAAAATTTTCCCATCTGTGGCACTTTTTTGGTAAGGGAAGCTCCTTACAATGGAAATTTCTGCACCATCAGTTTAGAGACTTTTTTTTTTTCTTTTGGGTCACACCCGGCAATGCTCAGAGGATTCTCCTGGCTCTGCACTCAGGAATTACTCCTGGCGAGTACTTGGGGACCATGGGATGCCGGAGATCAAACCTGGGCCGGCATGGGCCAGCTGCGTGCAAGGCAAATGCCCTGCCCGCTGGACTATCGCCTCCGGCCCCAGTTTGGAGATTTTTTTTTTCTGTGACATAGCCATTTTTTTATTTATTTATTTATTTACTTGCTTACTTATTTATTTTATTTATTTATTTATTTTCAGTATTTTATTATACCACCATGAGATATATATTTACAAAGGTGTTAATTTTTGGTTTCCAGCACCCATTCCTTCACCAGTGCCCATTTCCCACCATCAATGTCCCCAATTCCCTCCCCACTCCCCCAGCTTGCTTCTATGGTAGGCTTTTTTTTTTTATTTATAACACAGTGAACATACAATTACAAGATCATAATTGCTTGAAACAAACCAGCACCCATCCCCCACCAGGCCCCATTCCACCACAAGACCCCCACCCCTCCTGCCCACCCCCATGCGCCTTATAGCAGGTACCCCAGTCCCCTTCCCCTGTCTCCTCCTTCTCTGCACCTAGCCTCTACAGGGCTAGCCAGGTATTTGAGTTACCTTAAGTCTCTTTGTGAATCATGGTGAGTCTTAATCTGCCATTACCACTCCCCACATTTAGTAAACACTGGTATCTATTTATGTCGTATTAATGATGCAGCTTCTTCCCCCCTACTAATTCACTCAGCAGATAGTCTCCATGTCCCCCATTCAGTAAATTCAGCACCGACGCCGCAGATCCAGTTGAGACCACAGTCACCATCCCGCCGGTTTAGGTGTCCAGATCTAGCTATATGAACGAGATGAAAACTATGTTTCTGCATTTTTTTGGTCTCTCGGATATTCCCGTGATGCTGATCATGGGAGCCATATCTAGTTTTGGAGGATGCCCTATTGTTTTCCAAAGGCTGACCGCGGCACTCCCACCACGACAGTCCCTTTCCCCACCACGTAGCCAGCTTGTGTGGAGATGGTACCCGTTGTTTGATTTGCATCTCCCTGTGATTAAAGAGAAGAACACTTCAAGCCTTTTGGCCTCAATTTCCTTTTGAGCTTCTGTTCATTTCTTCTCCCCATTTTTTGATGGGGTTGGCTGTTTTTCTTGTGGTGCTACCGGCCGTATATCCATAACCCCTTCAGATGGGTTTGGATATCCTTCCCCCTGGTTGTCTTGATTTTGGTCACCGCTTTTGAGGTGCGCTTTAGTTTTATATAATCCCTTGTTTATCTTTGCTTCATTTGGCAGTGGTGTGTCATCTTTAAAGATACTCACGGCGTTTCCCTGTTTTCTTCATACAATCATCCCGTTTGCATGGCGTTAGAGGAGTCTAGTCATGCTGCCCGTTTTCCCAGCACCATTTGTTAGAGCTCTTTGCTCCAGTATTTTGCTCCTTTATCAAGTAGTGGTTGTTGAGAATGTGTTTCGGATACCAGTTCTATTCCATAGGTCTACAGGTCTGTCTCTATACCAATACCACACTGTCTTAATTACAACTGCTCTAGTAGAGCTTGAGGTTGGGGAAGTGATACCTCCCATCTTCTTTTTCCCAAGGTTGCTTTAGCTATTCGTGGTTTTATTATTCCATACAATTTCAGAGTGTTTGTTCAATTCTGATGGGTACTTTTAGGGACCGCATTGAATCTGTATAAAGCTCTAGGAGTATTACCATTTGATAATGTTGATCCTTCCGATCCATGAGCAGGAATATGTCCCATTTCCTCAGGTCTTTTTATTTCCGAAGTAACGTTTTGTAGTTTTCTTTGTAGAGATCCTTTACATTCTTTGTCAATCTGATTCCTAGGTATTTGATTTTCGCGGCAATTGTGAATGGGATAGTTCTTTAATGTCCCTTCTTCTCTTTACGCTGTTTGCTATAGGAAGGCCATGACTTTTGGGTATGATTTTGTACCCGCTACTCTGCTATAGGAATGTATTATTTCTAGGAGCCTCTTGGTAGAGAGTTTCGGGTTTTCGGTATAATATCATGTCATCTGCAAATAGTGATAACTGGCTTCTTCCCTTCCTATCTGGATGCCCTTAATGTCTTTTTCTTCCCTGATTGCTATAGCAAGTACTTCCAGTACTATATTGAATAGAAGTGGTGAGAGTGGGCAGCCTTGTCTTGTCCCTGATCTTAGGGAAGGCTCAGTTTTCCCCCATTGAGAAGAGCTCGCTGTGGGCTTGTGTAGATGGCCTGGATTATCTTGAGGAAGGTTCCTTCAATCCCCCATTTTACGGAGAGCTTTCATCATGAACGGGTGTTGGATCTTGTCAAATGCCTTCTCTGCATCTTTGATATGATCTATGGTTTTATTTTTTTTGTTGATATGATGTATTATGTTGATGACTTACGATGTTATATGGTAGGCTTTTTTTTTTCTCTCTCTTTCTTTCTCTCTCTTTCTCTCTCTCTCTTTCTTTTCTTTTCTTTTCTTTCTTTTCTTTCTTTCTTTTTTAAATTTTTTTTATTATACCACCATGAAACAAAGAGACTTAAGTGATAAACTCTAAATATCTGAAGGGCTAGCCACAATGTATAAAAGAAGAGGGAGAGAGATGCAGAGAGAGACAGAGAGAAAGAGGAAACTGGGGTACCTGCTATTGAGGCAGCCTGGGGGTGGGCCGGAGGGGTGGGGGGTACATTGGTGGTGGAAATGGGGGCACTGGTGGAGGGATGGGTGCCAGTTTGGAGATTTTTAAAGGCAAGGATTTGGCAAGGATAATAGTAAGTGAAAAAACTTGTCTGTAGTGGAAGATTTTATTTCTGTTCATTTATAAAATTCACTTGAATTCTCCTTCGTCCCCTATCTTCACTTCATGAGTATCAACCAGAGATGTGAGAAGATGGTTGTTGCAGAGAGATTTCCACATTAATATTTTTTTGGAGCAAGAATCGAGGCAGACAGATTCTTTTGCATTACGGGATACGAGGAAATAGGGTTGTTTCAAAAGCAATAAAGCTTTCCTTTATGTTCTATTCTTTCTTATTTTATTTAAATACAAATATCCCCATAGCTTTTGGCAGATAATAAAATAGGTAGAAAGGGTGTTTATCTAATAAAGTATATGCTATCAAGCAAGCAATTTTGTTTTGGAATGAAATACATCATTGTTTCCTTCCACCAGTGACCAAAGTAAGATTTAGTAGCCTTTTCTGCTTTTTCAGCCTATACCACATCAGGGTTCATGTTTGTGTCCTTATCTCACAACTAGAACATGGTGGATTTCACTGACCTGCTGATCATTCTCAGTGGTCCCTCCTTCCTTTATTTGGTGCAGTGATATTCAGGCCCTATGGGGTTCTAGATTTTAAGAGTGGAAACTGTTCCCAACTAATTTCTTTTAAGTAGGTGAAGTTGTCTTCTACGTTCCATACCTGGGTGGGTGTCTTCAAAGTTCATCACCATTCCTTGGCCAGTTGTCACCATACTTAGTTGCTTTTTCCCTCATCGCAATGGGTGTTATAAGGATATTTGTACTTGCTCAATAAAGAAGTTGCCTAATATTTTAGCAAATTAATTTCTACCATTAGAAATAAAAAGTCTTTTATCCATTTGATTCACTATCACTATCACTCTCTTCCCGTTCATCATCAATTTGCTCGAGCGGGCTCCAGTAACATCTCCATATGTCCTGTCTCATGCTAGTAGAGCCAAAGGGCATCTGCTCACTCCAGGAACATAAAGAGCCTGAAACCATTATATTCGATCATGGGAATGACCTAATATAATTGTTACTGGTATTTGGCATATCAAATACGACACGGGCAGCTTGCCAGGCTTGCCGTGTGGGTGGCATACTCTTGTAGTCACCTCTAAATACAGCATTTATTGATGAACTGCACAGACTGTGATAGGCTCGTCTGCTGGATGAAGATCTGATGAAAGGGGGTCTGGTCCATTTGATTAATGGATAAAAGTCTCAAGAAAGACTTCTTACCTAACCTTCATGCAAAGTTCTGATCTGATAGGACTGGACCTAATCTACATCTTTTTTCCTCCTAACTTGACACTCAGTGCGATAATCAGACCTAAATAGGACACAGCAGAGGTTAATAGCCCATGCCCTGGAATCAGCTGTCTGTCTAATAGCTGACTCTTCAAGAGATGAGTAATCTTGGACATGTGAATTTACATCTTTATATTTGAATTTTTTAATCTACAATTACATTCCCCTCCCCTCATAAGTCTATTGGGATATTCAGTGAATTAAAACATGAAAAACACTTTAAACTGTTTATCACATTGTTAGTGCTCAATGAATATTGACTATTATAAAGTACTTATCAAGCTACTTTTAAGTAGCATTTGTATCTGGCTTTCCTACAGGTCCTAGCATAGAGGATTTTACTCCCTTTTGACCAAGGATGCGTAAAACTTGAATATAATAAATTGATATGGAACAATTTTACAGACTCATATAACTGAAAGGAAAACAGAAATACTATGATTCAATGCTTACCAAAGACATAAATGCCAATCAGGATAATGTAAGTATATAAATGCCAATCAATATAAGTACATAAATGCCAATCAGAATAAAATAAGCATATAAATGCCAATCAGAATAGTATCAGGACTTTAAACTTGCATTGTTATCACCTCCTAACTCAGACACCTGTGCATCCATGCAGCAAAGCCACTGCCATCCATCCAATAGCCACCAAACCTCAACAGAGTTTAAGACTAGTTGAGAGTCCCAAATATATGTATTTTGAAAGGGCTGTAAGATTGTACCATTACATCTCTATCTACTCCTTGCCTAACATACTGGTGACGGAGCAGATAAGACAAGACCAAGAGAGAAATAACTCTGCCAAAGGCAAACGGATGATTCTTTGGAGCAGTATTCCTCTGGCTCTTGTCCTCTCTCGCCCCTGCTGGCTTGGTGTCTCTAGTTGCTTAGGAAATATGCTTGCCTCCAAGTGAGTCAAGCATTCCTGAGTCTTTAAGGGATATCCCACACATGCTCAGAATCAAATTATCCTATCAGTCATTGTGCGTCTTGTTTGCCTCATTTCACTCTCATATTTGGCTCTTTGAGTCACAGACTGTGACAGCTCTAGGTTCCAGGCCTGTGGCACCTCCAGGTTTGATGGCATCTTCCAGTTCCTATGGCTGCTTCCACTGAGTATTCCTGCTGCCATTCTCATTGGTTTGTCAACTTCCGTCCCTACTCGTCCCCCCCTCCTGCTGGCACTCTACTCTTATTGTGGCCCTTTCCAATGCTAAAGATGTGTGTTGTGTCCTAATCTTATTACACAGAAAACCAAGAAGTATCTCTTGTTATACAGTGTGCTACAAAAAATTTTGTAACAGACTTCTCTTTAACTTGTTTATTATGGCTCCATTTTTTCCACCTTGTGCATCTCATTGTAGTTGAATAGATAATAGTATGCCATATAGTAAAGAATTCTAATAACACCAAACTTTAATTTGACTGTTCAATTCTCTCTTCCTTTATGTCAGGGACCCAAGCTGAATTTACAAGAACCAAAACAATAATAAAAATCTGCACCTTTTAAGTTCTTACTCTTTTCTGGGCATAATTCTAAGGACTTCACCAATATTGATTCACTTAATATTCATAACCACTCCATGGCATAGCTTATATTGTTTGTCTTTATTTATAGATAAAACCAAAAGATGTTTTGTCACTTTTCCAAGTACTTATGACTGGTAATGGGCACAGCAGGTGTATTTTTGCTAAGTATGGTTGTCTCCAGAGGGTACTAACCACTCTACCTTACTGCCCGAGGCTAGCTTTAAGAGAAACTCTCCATATCTATAGATATGACTTTAATGAGTGACAAAGATAATACAATAAAAAAGCCAATCAATGGTCCTTGCTTCTTGTTAGGCTTACCTATAGGAAGCCTTTTGATTTCTTATGAACATAGAAACTTGGTAAGTCTATTCCACCACGTCACCAAACCTACCAAAGCAAGCCTGAATCTTAGTCATAGATCCAACTCAGGTAGTGGTAGTGACTGGCTCCAAGTAGCATCACTAGGACCATGTGCTCAATTGTGCAAACTGATTTAAGCAACAAGACCATGCTTTCTCATTGTGCTACACATGCTATTTACGAGAGTCTTCTTGGTCACTACAAAACCTATGTATGCAGGGATTGAGAAGAGAGAAATGAAAATATGCTATCTATAGTAATGGGGAAAGCAGAGAAAATCAGTAGGAAACTCAGTAGGAAACACAATTTGGGGGCCAAGGGCCAGGGCATCCCTTCGCACCTGTGTCTACTCAAGCAGTTCCATGGGGTGTCTTAGCATGCTGCAGCTGTGCAGATTTCCATCTCTGATGAAACTTTGCCTGAGAGGTATTTGCTGATGATTGTCAACAATCAAATGAATTATAGATGATGTTGGTAAACAAAATGTTGCCTTGATGAATGATGAGTTGGTTCTACTCTGACATGACTGCTAAGTCATTCAAAGCGCTGATTAAACCCATTACTGTAAAATAATCACCATCCATTACTTTTAATGTCGTGAACTGACAACCTAGTTAAGGCAGCTGATGGTGTCAGTAAAGTGATTTGTTGTACTGCGTGTCCATCAGCAATAAATCACTTCAATAAATCAATGAACAGTAGCAATAAAACAATATATTTTCATATTTCTTGACATTCAATTACAGAGTGTGTATACTGACTTATTCTTAAGCACAAATACTGATATGAAATGGTGCAGCATTCACTAGCAACAAACAGAATTAATTCTATTTTGGTCTAGACTGGGGGAGGCTTGTATAATGCTGCATGTGTGTGCGCCTTCTTCATCTACTTAATCTAGCTGCTGCTAAGATTATACAGTGCACAAGCATAATGATGATACTAAAGATGTCCTTTATCCTAAACTTAGATAAAGAAACACAATGACATAAAGAATAAAGGGATGTGGATCCGAAATTAGGAGACTTGAGAACTCTGCTTTAAATCTGCTGTTTGATCTTTCTCATCACTTAAACTTTCTGGGATTCAGTTTTCTTCATATCCAAAGTAGGGATAATATTTTCTTGCTTCAGAGAATGGTTATAGAGCATTAGAATCAAGAGGTAACATACATACATGTATATATAAAACTATACACATATATGTAAGTATGTGTATATACACATATATGTGTATATACATATGTACATAGGTGTATATATATACATATGTGTATGTGTATCACTGTTATCACTGTCTTCCCATTGTTCATCGATTTGCTTGAGTGTGCACTAGTAACATCTCCTAAGTCCTGTTACAAGCAAGTGTAACCCAAGGGCATCTGCTTGCTCCAGGGACAGGAAGAGCCTCAAACCATTCTTCAGGTCATGGAACTGAGGTCCATAATTGTTACTAGTTTTTGGCATAACAAGTAAATAAAACACAGGTAGTTTGCCAGGCTCTGCCGTATGTATATATGTATATATATATACATATATGTATATATGTGTATATATATGATATCATATATTATATATGATAAATATAATAAAGATGTGTGTATATATACATATATTGTATATATAATATGTATTGTGTATCATCTCAGCAATTGTAGTGCTTTCAATATTAAGTTTTCATTTCCCTTATACTGAAACCACTTTAAAACATTTTTGTCTTATATATTGAAGATAGTTTTCAGATTGAAAGTTCTTATATATCATTAAGTCTTAGACAATTTAATTTAATGCCATAGTATTGTATGTACTAAATCTTTTATCATCCATCTACATGTTATCTAGCACTTAAATTTATGTCAAACAAAACACTGTAGAAATTAGCCAGAAGGAAAAAGACAGATATAGAATGACTGCATTTATTTGCATTATATATATAATGCAATATAATATTGATATTGGCATTATATATATATATATATATATATATATATCACTTGATCACTTGAATCCTGTTATTCATCTATTTGCTAGAGCAGGCGCCAGTAACATTTCCATTGAACCCTATCACGTGCCAATGTAGCCCAATGGCATCTGATTGATTCAGGAATATGAAGAGCCTCAAGCCGTTCCTTCAGGGCCTTGACAAGGAAGTCTGACCATCTTGTAGGTGGGTGGCCACGTGATCTTTTGACATCCTGTGAGATCCAGTAGGTAATGGCTCTAGTCCAGTGGTCGTCTCCAAATCACATTACATGTCCAGCCCATCTGAACTTCGATGCCTTGGCAAACGAGACAGCGTCCCTGATTCTGGAATAGCGATGGAGATCGAACTCCAGATTCCTTCTCTCACTTGAGTGAGGCGTGATATTCCAAGCATAGCTCTTTTGATTCCCCTTTTGGAGACTGGAATAGCATTCTCATCCTGCTTTCATAGGGCCCAGGTCTCTGAGGCGTATGTTAATGCAGGGAGAACAGTGGAGTCAAAGAGATGTGCCTGGAGCCAGAGGTTCTTTGTCCTTTTAGCTATTTCTTCGATGCCTTTGAAGGCATTCCATGCCGCCTCTCTTCCTCCTGCACAGCTCAGGTTCTAGGTCGTTCATCATGTTGACTTCTTGACCTAGGTACACATAACTGCTGCATTCAGAGATGTCTGTTCCATTGAGAGTGAATGGGACCTCTGGAACTAGTTCATTTTTCATAAACATAGTTTTCTTTAGATTCAGCTGTAGGCCTATCTTTCCACATTCTTGGTCGAAGTCAGCCAGCATTTGTGTCACTTAGCTAATATTTAGTGTTATTTGAATGATGACATCAGCAAAGCGGAGGTGGTTTAGTTGCCAACCATCTATCTTCACTCCCATTCCTTCCCATTCTAATTGTCGCATAATGTTCTCGAGGGTGGCGCTGAAGAGTTTTGGTGAAATGGTATCACCAAAACTCTTTTTGTATATATAAATAAAAAATGTTTATATACATACATACATATATATATATATATATATATACATATATATATATATATATATATATATCCAAAGTCAGGCAAAACATGGATCAGGAGGCCTTGTCAAAGGTGGAATCTACCACTCTACCACAAACATGTGGGAGTCAGAGGTTAGGTAAGACAGAAAAGGGAACAGTGTTCTAATAATTGTTGAAAGTGATAATACCAGCCTAGAACTGACCATTGAACATAAGCAAAAAAGATACACATGATAATAACCTCTAAATGTATGTATTGCAATCCACAATGTTTGAGAGAAGGAAGAGAGAAAGAGATAGAAAGAGAAAGAGAAAAAAAGAGATAAAGAACCTGCCATAGAGGCAGGCTAGGGGACGGGGGAGGGAATTGGGAACATAGGTGGTGGGAAATGGGCACTGGTGGAGGGATGGGTTCTGGAACACTGTATGACCTAAACTCAAATATGAACATCTTTGTAATTGTATATCTCACGGTGGTATAATAAAATATTTAAAATAAAAACAGAGCACTCTAGGGTCCTGAGAGATCAGTAGTGAAAATAGTTCGCTAATGCATGGTGGAAATAGAAAAGACAGAAACTAACAATTTGTGTAATCATTATATAAATATTATTTTCTCAAATATTAAAATCATGGATTTTTGTTTTAGGTTTGGGATCCATACTCAGGGATTACTCTTGAGTCAGTGCTCAAAGATCACTGCTGATGAGGCTTGGGGACATAAAGTGGTGCTGGTGATCAAACCTAGGTTGACTACATGCAAGGCAAGCTTCTTATTCCAGTACTCTCAGTCCTCAAATACAAGTTTTTATTACAATAAAATGGTTATATGGTGAATGGAGTCATGCACTATTCCTGGAACTAAAGCGCAACATATTCTGGAGACAGATAAGATATTCATTGAGTGGATTGATGCTTTCAAATTAAAGTCACTACCAACTTCCTTCTGGGATGCAGTAACGGTCATCTCTCTCAGATACTGCAGCCTTGTCTTTAGGCAACCTCCTGCCCCAGTTTCTGCAAGTCCTATGCCTAATAAAACTTTGGTTAAACAATGACCATGCAGGCCGGCAATAGCCCAGCTGGTAGGGCTTTTGCCTTGCAAGCGTCCAGCCTGTGCTGGCCCGGTTCAATCCCTGGCATCCCTTATGGTCCCCCAAGCACCACCAAGAGTAATTCCTGAGTGCAGAGCCAAGAGTAACCCCCTGAGCATCACCGGGTGTGACCCAAAAAAAAAAAAAAAGACTATGTATCTTATATTGTGGAACTGTGAAAATTTGGAAAATGATATGATGTATGTATGTGTCGGGAAGCTCCGCCAGGGGTCCCCAACAGTGCCAGGGAAGTGAGTTCCCTTCTACCTCCGAAGCTGGCGAGGAATGGATAAAAACTCAGGAATCCGATGCAGTTTTAAAAAGGGCTTTACTATTACAGGTTCCAATATACAATCCAAGAGCAGGTAAAACCTCCAGACTCTGCATTCCCAGCTAGGCCCCAGCCAGGTGCAGGCCAAGATGGTTGCCACCACGTGTTGAGGCCCAACAGAGAATGGAGAGGACAGAGAAGTAAAACGCCAGGGAAGCCAAAATGGCAAAGGGGGAAAAAGAGAGCTTCTTTCTTCTTGCAGCTTATCTTATAGCCAAAAATCCACCCAAACTCCCCAGCCCAGCCCATTCTGGGCTGGGCTATCTAGAGATGAAAACAGGAAAATGGCTCTAGAGAAATGTACAAGGGCCCAGAGCTAATTCAAAGCCTCCCAGCAGAGCTGGGAGGAGCGCAAGCCAAATGTAAACTTCTCCTGGCAGGGTCAAATGCCCTCAGGTAATTTCTCTCAGCACCTCACCCAATGTCTTTTTATATGCTAATGTCTTGAGCCAAGATCCGCCTGGAAAAACCTCTATAGGGTAGAGAAAGAGGGCTCTTAGAGGAGTCTTGCAACATGTATGTATGTAGATGCATATATTTTGGTTTGGGGGTCACAACTGGATGTACTCAGGGTTTTCTCCTAGCTCTATGCTTAGGTATCATACCCAGGGATTCTCGGAGTGCTGAATGTTGTATTGAAAATCAGACCTGAGTTAGCAACAAGTGAAACAAGTGCCAACCCTGAAATCACTTGATTTCCTGTTGTTCATTGATTTGCTCGAACAGGTGCCAGTAATATTTCCATTTGACTCTATCACATGCCAGTGTAGCCCAATGGCATCTGGTTGTTTCAGGAATACTAAGAGCCTCAAACTGTTAATTCAGGGTCTTGATAAGGAAGTCTGAACATCTTGTAGGTTAGGTGGCCACGTGATCTTTGACATCCTGTGGGATCCAATCGGTAATGGCTCTAGTACAGCGGTCATCTCCAGATCGCATTATATGACCAGCCCATCTGATTTTTGATGCCCTGGCAAATGAGACAGCATCCATGATTTTGGAACAGCGAATTCCTTCTCTCACTTGAGTGAGGCGTGATTTTCCAAGCATGGCTCTTTCAATTCCTCTTTGGAAGACCCGAATAGCATTCTCATCATGCTTTTCGTAGGGCCCAGGTCTCTGAGGCGTATGTTAATGCAGGGAGAATGGTGGCGTCAAAGAGATATCGTTCCCCCTCCATCGTGAGCCCGGTTTCCCGCCCGGAGCTGCTGACAGGCTGGCCGGCATCCAGAGTCTTGCAGATGGCTCGGGAGGCGGGAGCCTGGCTCGCGCCGGGCCTCAGCTGACTATGGAACCCCGAGGAGGGCAGATGGGCTTTGGGAGTGGCCCGTCGCCTCCGGGAGGTCCCGGAAGCAGCCGGATGGGACTCGGTCCAGCACCCAGCACACTAGCCACCATTTTTCATTGTCTGGGCGCTGGGAAAATGCCCCACGACCAGAGGACCAGCAGAACCAGTTTGAGCCCAGGTCGCGGCCGCAAGGCGGCCGTGCGGGCCACTAGGGTGGTGAAAGGATGATGTTTTTGGTACACTGCATTCTGCGAACAGCAGGAGGGTTTGCTGAGAGGGAGATATACAGAGGAAGGAGATGACATATAGAGCCGCCGGGTGGTTGGGATTCGGGAGGGGGGGGAGGCGGGACGTTGGTGATGGGAGATGGGTTCGGGTGGAGGGTGCATGTTGGAACCCTGTGGAGCCAGGACTCTACATGAGCATCCTTCAATTAAAAAAAAAGGAGAAAAGGTGGAAAAAATAAATAAATAAATGAATGTCTGCAGGGCTAGCCACAATGTGTAAAAAGAAGAGGGAGAGAGATGCAGAGATAGAGAGAAAGAGAGGAAGCAGGGCTATCGGCTATTAAGACAGCCTGGGGGTGAGTGGGAGGGTGGGGTACATTGGTGGTGGAAATGGGGTACTGGTGGAGGGATGGGTGCTGGAATACTGTATTACCAAGAACCAATTGCACCTTTGTAATTGTATGTCTCACGGTGGTATAATAAAGAATTAAAAAAAAAAAAGATATGCGGGGTGGGGGGCGGGGGCAGAGTGATAGTCCAGCGGGTAGGGCGTTTGCCTTGCATGTGGCTGGCCTGTGCCGGCCCGGGTTCAATCCCTGGCATCCCATATGGTCCCCGAGCACTGTCATGAGTAACCCCTGACCATCGCTGGGTGTGACCCCCAAAAAAAAGAGATATGCAGGACCCATGCTATCCATTACCTTTCCCTGACATTTTTAACTGAATTATATTCTTCTTGATCTCTTTCATCCATTCCTCCCTCTCTATAATCACCAAATCTCCTGCACACTGTACTTGTTTTTCATATTCCACATGTAGATAAAATTACATTGTCTGTGTCACTATAATGTATTCAATTGGAAAAATTATATGTTATGTCCATCCATGACATATCAACAGATAAGATTTCTTTATTTTATATGGCTTAATACTATTCCATTGTGTCAAAATAAAAAATGTTAAAGGCATCCAAAAGGAGCCTTCCAAGAAGAGAAAGAACATTTAATTGGGAGTATAAAAGAGGGACAGCAAGTAAAGTTAGTTATTTTAGATAGTTCTGGAAGGATGAGTAAAGTTTCAGTCAGTAGAGAAAGATGGTGAGAAATGGAAAATCTGATCATACAAAAGTAAAAGTTTCCAGTGAAGCAGTGAAGAGAAAAATAAAGTCAAACATAAGGATTCAAGGACACACTAAAGTGGAATGATAATTCTTTTTTTTTCCTTTTTTAAAAACATTTTTTAAACATTTTATTATACTACCGTGAGATATACAATTACAATGTTGTTCACGCTTGGAGGCCCTCGGTCACATAGTGCTCCAGCACCCCGCCCTCCACCAGTGCCCATCACCCACCACCCATGTCCCCAATTCCCTCCCCCTCCCGTCCTGCCTAAATGGCGGGTTTTTTATCTCCTCTCTCTCTCTCCCTCTCTCTCTCTTCCTTCTACTACACATTGTGGGTTGCACTACATACACTTAGAAGCCATCATTTGCATTTTTGTCTGTATTTAATGCTCAGTTCTATGTTGGTATCAGACATTTTGACATTTATTCACATGTTCAAATACGACACGGGTAGCTTGCCAGGCTCTGCCGTGAGGGTAACATACTCTTGTAGTCATCTCTAAATTCAGCATTTATTGATGAACCACGCGGCCGTGTATGATTTGGTTTTAGATAATATGCTTACTTCTTCACTGAGTATAATATTCATTTATTACTTCTAGTCCTCTCAAGCTTCTTTTACATTAAAATTTTAGTCATCTTAAATTGACTTTGGTTTATGGCATACAGTAAAGATTGATTTCTTTTTTTATAATTAAACCGTTATTTTCTGCTTATATTTTCTATTTTGGGGGGATAGAAGACCGACATAGCCAAACAGAGGTTAAGTCACAAGGTAAGACAAAACAGAGATGGCTACTAGAGGGTCATTCCCATAATCAGACTCTAGTCTAAGACCATTCATTTGAGGAAATTTACATACTGACAAATCAAAGACATTATTGGGAAAATGTGTCTGAAGGAAAGTAAACCGCCTCATGGCCTGACACTAGGATTTTTAAGGCATATCAGCTTTCCAGATGTGTAAGGTTCAATAGTTTTGCCTGTGATCAGACATCCCTCCTGGTACTGCCGGCATCCCCCAGTCAGCTAACTTCTGGCGCAGAGGCTTCTAATTCTAGCATGGCCTCCCTTGTTTGAGTCACTGCCTGAGCTTCCTGAGAAGTTCTGGCAGAAGGCAGTGCATGTTCTGCGTCAGATTATCCTGTTCTGAGACAATTCAGGTGAGAGGTTGATTATTTAGTGTGGTTGAAGGAAGGTAATTTTAGACAGAGGCTCCCTAATAATGATATCAGTAATTAAAAGTTAATCAGTTTAATCGAATATATATCATTAGTTTATGCAACTCACAAACTCTGATTTGATGTTTCTAAATTCACTGAATAACAACTTTATAAGTATTACAATAGTTTTCCAGTTGTATTCTTACATCTCTGCCAAATATGATCTTCAGGCTGAGGTTGCTATTTGAATACCACGGCTTCAGGAACATTACATTATTTTTGCAGAAATGCACATTGACAAATTCCAGATCAAAATTCAGGTCTCTGAAAAAAAGATGGAGAATTTCTAACCCTATGTGACTATCCTGTAAACACTTGTTTCTTGGAAATCTGCTTTAAAAAATCCAGTAATGGGGCCGGAGGCGATAGTCCAGTGGGTAGGGCTTTTGCCTTACACGCAGCCCACCTGGGTTCGATCCTCGGCATCCCATATGGTACCCTGAGCACTGCCAGGAGTAATTCCTTAGTGGAACCAGGAATAACCCCTGAACATTGCCAGGTGTGACCCAAAAAAGAAAAAAAAACCTAAAACTCCAATAATGTCTGTTTCAAATAAGCAATCCCCTCTAATAACGTTACTGGCACCCGCTCGAACAAATCAACGAATAATGGGATTCAAGAGATCAAGTGATTTGATGCCTAAAAATGTAATTGACTTTATCTTTTTCTACCAGTTTATACAACACACCTTCTCAAAGATTCTGCTAAATTTATTGGCGTCAATATTTTTTTTCTAAAATTTGAGTTTCTATTTAAGCCTTTTTTGGGCTGTATCATTCTTTGGCTTCAGTAAGATTTTTCCCTTTTTTTTCCCCACAGGAACTAGAGGGAACACAATGTAGTATTTGGTTACTGAGAGCTGGTATTGATCTGGCTTCCCTCTGTTTCCCAGCACTGCAGCCTTGAGTCAGACCCTTCAGCATCTTCTGCTGCCTCATTAAAACAGATCTTGATGACTCATTTGTTTGCCTGGAAGGGGGACTCAGGATCTTTTTACACCTCTCTAGAGAATCTGCTCTTGTCTGATCTCATTTCCTTGATTTTAAACTATTGATTCTGTGTTTTAATTTTTGACACCTGATTCTGACATTTATTGAATTTAAACCTTTTATTTTCATCTATTCTTAAACCTTTGAAATGCTCTAACCATGTTTTCAGGTTAGCTTTGATGATACAGGGGCCCTGTGTCTTTTGGGAAGATTCAGACATACTTGATGCCTTTTTTTGTGTACAAGAGAAAAGGCCATAAGGTCCTAGATAGAGCTGTGAACAAGGTTTATAAATCACACTTTTTATCATAGCTCTGTTGTTCTTAATGCATCATCTATATTTTTATTAATTATGTATGTTAGTCCAATATTTAACCTTTTCTGTATTCTATTTGCAAGTCCGAACCATCTTTCCATACCCTTCTCAAATCCTGTCTCCTCTGGGAAACCTATTTAATCAATCCTATTCTTTTCTTCCTCTCTTTTTTCTATCATGTGAACTCCTACTCTTCTTAAAATATGTACTTAACAACTTTAAGTACATATTTTCTTAGTCTGATGACATGACATCTGCTTCTTTCTTCAGCTAGTTTCTGACCCACTTAAGGAAAGAGAGAATGTTCTATAATTCCTGTAATGTGGCATAGTGCAAAGTGTACCACAAATGCTCAGTACACGTCATCTGGTAGACTAGTGGCTCCAGTCCCATTGCACTAAAGCCTAATAAAAAAATCAAGTTTTCCTATTCTGATTGGAACTAACGCAAGAATATGATACTCCCAAATGTTCTTTTTGCTGCACTGATGTCTTCCAGAAAATACTCTCATTTTTTTTTAACTTTTTAGTCTTCCTTTGAAATGTGTAGATCACTGTAATTGATATGAATCTATTTGCACTAGAAATAGTTGCTGAAAATATTTACCAGTTGGATTGTAATATTAGACCTTAAATATAACATTTTGTAATTATCAAAGTATTTTTACAAATCAGTTGGCCAGTTAGATAAGGAAACCAGTTTTGTTTCCCATATGTTGATAGGAAAATAGAGTTATGTAATTTTTTTTTTTTTTTGCTTTTTTGGGATCACACCCAGTGATGCTCAGGGGTTACTGCTGGCTCTTTGCTTAGGAATTATTCCTGGCAATAGTGCTCAGGGGACCATATGGGATGCTGGAGATTGAACCCGGATCGGCCACATGCAAGGCAAACACCTTACCTGCTGTGCTGTCGCTCTGGCCCCAAGATATGTAATTTTTAAGCAGCTTTTCTTCAGCTTTTTATACATACCTACTAGTTAGCACAATTGAAACTAACTGAACTTCATCTAGCCAGAGTCATTGTTCTCTAGAATGAAAATAAAACTTATTCCTTTGAACTCCACTGCCCTTCTCTTGCTCTAGTGAAAATTTTCTATTTGGACCTATTCCACATGAAAATGTACATAAACTTTAAACGATGTAGTGCTTTATATAATTTCATGAACCATTTGTGTATGCGGCATCACAAAATAGAATTCTAGAATTCAAACCTATTATGTATTTTTACCCCATTCTTTCTCTCTCAGAAACAGATATGCCATTTATTTGAGTTAGTCTTAAACTAGAAAACACTTTCATTTTTCTGTCAGCAGTATTGCAGCTTCTTTTACTGAATTGGATATGAGGGTTGTATCTGAAATTAGAGAGATATAGTGGCAAGTGTTTTATGGCTACTTGCAAAATGCAATTAAGCCCTGGGATAGTAGCCAAGTGCTCTGGCAGGCAGAGACTTGAAGCCAGGGGAGGGATTATATTGGAATATATTAATATCATCTAATTGATGTTTTAACTTTCTCCTTTAAGCTATATTGGTTGTCCTGGCAGGGACATGATGCTTCTGACACAAAACCAAGAGCCAAAGTGAATTTATCATCAGATTGAATTTGTTTGTTTGTATTGCTCTTAGACCTGGCCAGGAAAATATGTTTTCTGTTATGCTTCTTACGTTGGCCCAGATGTTCCAACTGCACATAGCTTGTTTTGCTGCTAAGTCTGTCCTGGCCTTAGAATGGGGGAAATGACAGCTGATCAGCCTCTTGAAACCCATTCCCAAGTCAACCATTAAGAGACTTGTATATATTCCAGAGATCAAAACATTAGAAATCAATATGCCATATGTTCCCCTGAGTCCTTCCAAGAGTAATCCCTGAGCAAAGAGCCAGGATTAAGCCCTGATCACTGTATCATTGTACCACTGTATCACTGTTTTCCCGTATATCATCGATCAATCAGGCACCAGTAACATCTCAATACATCCTGTCACATGTGAGATAACCCAAGGGCATCATCCTGCTCCAGGAGCATAAAGAGCCTCAAACCATTCCATCAGGTCATGGTAATGAGGTCTATAATTGTTACTGGTATTTGGCATGTCAAATACGACACGGGTAGCTTGCCAGGCTATGCCATGCGGGTGGGATACTCTAGTAGTCACCTCAAAACTCAAGCAATTATTGATGAACCCACGCGGCCGCTTTGCAGCCTCACAAGCTGGGGAGCAAATCAGCTCTTCTCCTGGGTGGAGCTCTGAGGAGAGGGGAGTCCAGATGTGGAAAATGGTGGCCCTCATGGAGTGGGAGTTCCTCTGACTTCTTGTGAGGCTTTGCTGGGGTGGCGGGCCAGGGCTACAACCTGCCATCCCTCCCGGACACCTCATGATCAGCTGAGCACAGAGAGAACAAGTAGCAGCTCTGCCCCGTTTGTGAGTCTCTCCCTGATCACTGTATGGTCCAAAACCCCCTGAAAATTGTGAAAATAACATTAGTTTTAATATCATCTAAGTTACTGATGTACTTTATCTATGCCTTCACCATATTATTGTCCCTGTTAACCTACTTTACTTTGAGTTTTCCTCCCTTCCCTTCTGGTAGCCACTAATTTTTTCTTACAGTGTAAAAGTGTATTTATTTCTAATTTAGTTTATTCTGTTTCTTCATGTTGAAGGAAGTCTTAGATGGTTGCAATGATTCTAAATATTTATCCATTTTTATAGGTTATCCAGATTATTTGCATATAGATGTCCATATAGGTTTTGTGATCTTTAGTATGGCTGTGATATCTGTTATAATTTTACCTCCTTTATTTCTGATTCACTTGTTTCTATGCCTTCTTCATAGCTATCTTCACTAAACAAGGATTTTTTGAGATTTTTTTAAACTTTAATATTTTTTATAATTCAATGCAAATAAAAAGCAATGGGAACACATTTTAAAGAAATCTCTAAAAGTAGTCTCATATTATAGGTAACTTAGATTCCAAATTGACTATTAAAAAGAAGCATAATTAGATATTGATTGCATTGAACAAAGCCAATACTGGGATGAAGAAATCATTTCACATTAATATTTAGTTAGTTTTAAGTAAATTTGGGTATACAATTGCTTTCTAAAAATTTTTCAATTAATTTTATTGAATCACCATGCAATTCAGTTAGAAGGCTCTTCATGATCAGATTTCAGTCACACTATGCTCCAACAAGCATCCCTCCACCAGTGCACATTTCCCACCACCTATGTGCCCTTTCCCTTCCTGTCACATCCCCCATAGGAGGGGTTGGACCGATACGACAGTGGTAAGCACTTGCCCGCATGGCAGACTCAGCTTTAATCTCTAGCACCTCATATAGTCCTCCCATGTCTTTAAGAGTGACTGAGCACAGAGGCAGGAGTAAGTCATGAGCATCATTGGATGTGGCCCAATGCGGGGAAACACTGAGGCATCCCACACAAAATCCAGGAGCACGGTCAGGGATACCCTTCTGTCCCAGGAGATCTGCGGCCCTCGGATATAGAAAGACACAAGAGTCCGGAGACGTTTTAAAGTGCTTTACTTAACACAGGTTCTGATATACAATCCAAGATCAGGGAAAACCCCATACTCTGGGTTCCTAGCTAGGCCCGGCCATATGTAGACCCAGATGGCTGCCACCACGTTTTTAAGCCCAACAGAGAACAGAGAGGGACAGAGAGAGAAAAATGCCAAGGGAAGCCAAAATGGCAAAAAAGGCCCCTTCTTCTTTTTCCTAGTTTCTTTTATAGACAGAAAAACCTCCAAAATCTTCCAGCCCAGCCCATCCTGGGTTGGGCTATCTAAAGATGAAGTCAGGTAAATGACCCTTTTGAAATGTAGATCTCTAGGTGGGCCTTTGGTTCAAGCTTCACAAAAGCCAGAGCTGATGTCCAGAGGCAAAATCTCCCTAGCAGAAATAGGAGGGGTTGCATCTCTGAACAGAAAGCAGTTCAGAATGTAATTTGAAGGAAATGGCATTAATACTTTTTACCATGAATATATAGCTAGCAGATCCCAGACTCTAGATCCCACTAAGGTCCAAAATCCATCCAAATAATATATTTTGTCATTGCCCTTAGAGTCAGAGACATGTTAGTTTGCCCAGAGGCGCACTGGCATGCCTCTGAACTAGGAGAATTGATTACATTATGGTTGATCCAATGTGGTCAAGCGTCAGGGCGCCCGCCAGGGTCCCCGACAGTCCGGGAGCGAGTTCCCTTCTACCTCCGGCCGGCGTGGAATGGATGGATACTCGGAACCGATGCGGTTTTAAAAGACTTTACTTATCACAGGTTCAGGCATACAAATCAGCAAAAGGAAAAACCCGATGCTTAGATTCCAGGCTAGAACCCCAGCCACGTGTAGGCCAAGATGGCGACCACCACGTGTGAAACTCCAAGGGGAATAAACGCCACAAGGCGAGATCCCACCAGGAGAGAAGCCGGAGGCGGGAACCGGCTAGTTTATCCCCCCGCAACTCAGACCTTCCTCCCATTGTTATGGAAAGCAGGGAGGGTCCAATGCCCTCAGGTAACCCCTCCCTGCATCTCACCTAGGGCCTTTACTGTGCTAATGTTTTGGCCGGGAAGGCCTTTGAAATGTAGGAAGGGGTTTCTGAGATGGCATGTCACTGTACCAAGGACCAACACCAATGCCAGTTAAATATTTCTCCAAGCCTTCACAAGTCTCCTCTACTTCTTGTAGTTTTATATTTTATCAGGGGCCATGCTTGTTTGTTTGGAAGCAAACAGCATTTCCCTGGTCTATAGTGTCCTTACGTGGCCAGGCTAATATGTGGTAAGATCTAGCTAGTCCCACGATGATTGTGATGATGGGAGAATTTTATACCGCTAGACAGCAACTGGTCAGATAAACTGCCACATTTAGACTACCCCCTTATCTACGGAGTGATTTTGGGAGGCAATCCAGAGCAGATGCAGCGGCCCTTAGGAGTCCTGCAACAGTCAAGTACTCTTGGTATATCTACATGTATGTCCCAGAGTGGGGACCCGTGGGAACAAAATATTGATCTAGGGCAGTGAGATTCATGATAAAAATATTTATGCCATATAAAATTATGAAATCAGTCCAATTCTGCTTGAACTCCCATTGTGTCTGCTCTGGAAATTCCCCTAAGGCAGGGACCAGCTCTCCACATATGCTAAGTGTAACTGGAGGACAAGGCTCAGTAGGGTGTGTCACAAAACCCAACAAAAATAAAATAAATAAAATATAATGTTTTGAAGCAAAATATCATAGTTTGAATGACATACTTCTATACATTAGATAATTTTATTTAGTTGACAATTTTTTTTCTTTACTGTTGACATTTGCCTTTTTAACAACAATGTGTCTTATTGCTCTCTGAATCTTAAACTGTGGATCTCTCTCATCTTTCTGGACATCTTTACTTAGAGCCTTCCTCTTTTTTCTTTCTTGCTTTCTTTTTTTTACTTCTTCATCAGTAACGTGGCAGTAATGCTACCCACACGGCAGAGCCTGGCAAGCTACCCGTGTTGTATTTGATATTCCAAATACCAGTAACAATTATAGACCTCATTCCCATGACCTGATGGAATGGTTTGAGGCTCTTTATGTTCCTAGAGCAAGCAGGGGCCCTTGGGCTCTACTTGCATGAGACAGGACATATGGAGATGTTACCGGTGCCCACTCAAGCAAATCGATGATGAACGGGAAGACAGTGATATAGTGATTAATAACATGGTAGAATCTGGGTCTATAGTTTTCATTTTTTCAGTAATATCAATGTCTAGCTTTTGGATTAGGGCAACGTTTCCAGTCTTGGAAACTTTGAAAGTTTTCTCTTCTGTTCAATTCTTTGGAAAAGCAGAGAAAAACAGGCATTATTTTTAATTATTTTTTAAATTTAATTATATCACCGTGAGTTGTTGACTTTACCAGTGGAGTTATCTAATCGCTTGTATCACTTGCACCACTTGTCATTCCGTTGTTCATCGATTTGCTTGAGCGGGCACCAGTAACTTCTCCATTCATTGGAAATGAAGTTCATTATTGTTACTGTTTTTGGCATATTGAATACACCACAGGTAGCTTGCCAGGCACTGCTGTGACTCTGGTTCATCCTAGGGGGCACAGTCTTTTTCTATGTCAGACCATCAACCACCCAGGACCCACGAGGCAGAGCCCTGGATGTAGACAAGCCTGTCTCTTGTCTGCCACCTGCCAATGAAGCCGGGCACCACAGTCACACCTGTAACACCTGGAGGGGCAGGACTGGCAATAGGAAGAAATCTCTTTGTAAGCGGTCATTCAGCAGTCCTCAGGATCCGGCTTTGAGGCAACAAATGCCTTTCGCTGCTGTTTGTCCTAGAATGTACTTTATCATTCCTTCAAATTTAAGTGATAATCCGGCAGGGTAGAAAATTCTTAGAGATTCTTTGCACTTAACACTTTCAGTGATGTTCTACCCTCTTCTAGAAGGCTTACAATCTGAGAACTCTGAAATGAATTTAGGTTATTTCCTTTGCTTTGAGGGCTTGTTTCTCCCTTGCTGTTTTAAGGAGCTTATCACTCTACCTGTTTCTTGCCATTCTGATTAGAGCATACCTCGGTGTTCTAATCCTGTTCCTCACTCTATCTTCCACGGACCAATACATGACTTCCACTCTCAGACTGGAAAAGTCGCAGTTATCATTTCTTCTACCAGTCACTCTGCCCCTTTGCTCTTTTCTCTCCTTCTGGAATACCTAAGGAGCAGAAGTGGATCCTCCACATTATAAGTTTTTATTTGTTCATTTGCTTTTGGCCCACCAGTGGTTCTCAGGGCTTACTCCTGGCTTCACATCCAGGGATCACTGCTGGTGATTGAACCAAGGTAATTCCCAGGTCAGGCGCATGCAAAGCGAGTGCTCTTCCCACAGTATTATCTCTCCAACCCTAGACATGATCAAATATTTCTTACTACATTATCACATAAATTTTGAGGTTTTATACATCGCTTTTTGGTGCCCTCCCTGCTGCCTGCATCACAGCCTGTGCTGGCTCCCTCTGTGACATGCACCTGACCTCAGAGGTCAGCAAAAATCTTGCCACTCCTGACCCTCACTTCATATTGCTCAAAATAACATAAAGGAATACATTTTATGTATGCGTCTCTCTACCACGTGACTCATCTTAGGTTTTAGCCTCTTCCCACTTTTTAAGTCCGGCTACTACATTCCTCAGCTTTATTTTTGCTTGAGGGTGTTCTTCCACCAATCTGTTTCTTTGCTTGCTCTTTTTGGGGGTCACGTGTGTCAATACTGAAGAGGTGTTCTCGGCTCTACTCAAGGGTTATTCTTGAACTCATCTAATATTGGGTTTTTATTAGGGGAGGGTTTATTGCTGTTTTAATTTCTATACACATGATCTGTGTTCTCTTATTTCATTATGATTCAGTGTTGGAATGTATGGTTTTGAAAAATGTACACATTGCTTCTAGATTGGATAGTTTTTTGTCATACTAATATTCAAAATGCTCTTTTTACATTTCTTAGTATCTGCTGTAACAAGTTTTTCTTATATGTTTCTTATTTGTTCATTTAATTTCCACTATGTTCTTCTATGTGGCTCTGATGATATATGCATAATTTGGTGCCTCTTTCCTAAGAATTATGTATCTTTTGAATTGTTTGTTTAAATCTCTATTTTGATTTTTTTTCTAATTTTTATTATTTTATTTCTTCTATTCAATTTTGTTTCATTTTTCTAGTTCCTTTAGGCATTCACGTTTATTTAATTTCTTATTTACTAAAGTAGGTATGCATTTCTGAATCCCTAGATTCTAATAACTTATGTATAATTTGCATGGGTTCATCCTAGGGGGCGCAGTCTTTTTCTGTGCCAGACCATCAACCACCCAGGACCCATGGGGAAGATCCCTGGGTGTAGACAAGCCTGTCTCCTGTCTGCCACCTGCCAACACAGCCGGCCTCTTATATTTGTGTTTTTCTCTTTCTTCTCTTTGTTCATTTCTGAATCATATTGTAGTGATTGAAAATGATTGATATTATTTCAATTTTCAAAAATTTCTAAAACTTTTTTTAGTACACTAACATATGGCATCACCTTGAGTATTTTTATGTGCAGAATTATATTTCTTTACAGTGGAATACTCAGTAATTATCTAATATGTCTATTTTTTTTTTTTTTGCTTTTTTGGGTCATACCCGGCAATGCTCAGGGGTTACTCCTGGCTCTGCACTCAGGAATTACTCCTGGCGGTGCTCGGGGGACCATATGGGATGCCGGGAATCGAACCCAGGCCGACACAGGCCGGCCACGTGCAAGGCAAACGACCTACCCGCTGGGCTATCGATCTGGCCCCTAATATGTCTATTTTATCTAACTAATAATTTAAGGTCATTTCTTGTTGATTTTCTTTTGAAATTACCTACCTGCCCATTACTATAAATGAACTGTCATAGGGTCCTATAATTTTTGTATTTTTATCAGTGTCTTTTTTTATATCAGTTAATATGTCTTTTATATTATGTACCTATATTAGATGTGTGCATATTAACTCACATGTATTATTGATATGTTGACCCCTTCATTACTATATTATGACAATTTTTGCTACTTATTTTGGCTGTATACTTGCTTTATGTGAGATATATACTGGTAGTTGCTGTTTAAAGATTTTTTTTTTCTTGATTCGAATATAATTTTTCCATTACTTCATTTTGTATCAGGATTTGTATCTATAGCTTAAATGAATCACTTAAAGGCAACAAATACTTAGGCTTTGTTTTCTATTTCCTCTCCACTTTATGCTTTTGATTGGTGAATTCAGTTCATTTATATTTAACATGATTACTAATGTCTTAGAGCTTACTCCTGCCATCTTCTTTTGTTTTCTGATTCTATCACCAATTCAATTATTTTATTCTTTTATTTATTTTGTTCATATAGAAGAGGTTCTCATATCTTCTCTGTAATGTCTTATAGTGATGAACACCATCAGCTTTTTTTTTTGGTCTGGAAAGGCTTTTACTTTTTATTCCTACCTAAAAGAGAGTTTTGTGAGATAAAATTGTTTTTTGACTAGTAGTTTTATCTTTGAATAGTTTGAAAATGTCATTCCATTTTCCCCACCCTAGTAGATTTTCTGTGAAAAGTTTGATGATAATCTGATTTGTACAGTACATATTTTTAGCCTGTGTCTTTTCCTACTTGACTTTATTATTCTTTTTTCTCTTGTATTCTTGATAGTTTCACTAGTTTGTTTTTGTGAAATATCTTTACATTTGGATAATCAAGTGTCCTATTAGCTTCATTAACTTTTATGTTTAGCTCTTCCCATAGGTTTGGGAGGTTTTCAGCTATGATTTCTGTATCATTATGATGGGAGACGATACAAAGGGGTAGCAGATATCATGGACTTGATGGGGAAAATCTGGCTCACATCTGTGGGATTTCTATTAACCTTCTCCTTGAGGTTCCAGATCTGAGCCTGGCTCCCTATCAGCCTTGGCAGACTTGGATTCTAGTATTAGTGCCATAGGGTAGGAGAAGAGGAATCAAGTTTAGAGCACTCTCCCTGCTGAAACCTGGAGCCGTATGAGCCTTTTCAGGCCCAGGCATGATTTCCTGTACCATCTATACTTTCTTTCCCTGTGGTCTCAGTCGGGGCTGGCAGCACTGCCGTTTCCATTCCTAATCCTAGATAACTACTTCTGCAAGTCACTTTCCACACACTCTCCATTATGCATATATGTGGATATATCTGGCATCCCTTCAAATAAAGTTTATGTTGGTTTCTGAGGTCTCGGAGGTGCTATAGCCTCACCCTGAATCTATGAGACTCTCTTAGTGGTGTTTCCTGGATATTCTTTGCTGTTCTTCTTGTGAAAAATAGAATAAAGAAAAAAGAATAGCCTCTGTTATTGTCTTTTTTTTTCATTCTGGAGTTGGAACTTTTGTTCACAATATTAACATGACCCAGCTCACTGACTTAATGAAATGGTCAATAAGTATTTATCAAACGAGTTCACGAATATATAAAAGAATTAACAGATGGATGGATGGTATCAGGCTGGTTCATACACAGCAAAAACAATTTGTGAACTATACAGAAATTTTAGGAATCAAAATTTAAAAAATTGAGATCCTTTCGAAAAATGTTATCTGCATATACCTAGTCAAGTGTACAGCTTCCCAATCACCGATTGGCCTTTCTTGCTAGAATTCTAGCATACCAACAAAATATATATATATATATTTTTTTTTCAAATGTTTATTGTCTTACTCCATATGATTTACTGATTCATCTCTTGTGTCTATATCTTATCTTTAAATCTAGTGTCTATATCTTAAGATATAGGGTCTATGTATTATCTCTAGTGTCTATATCTTATCTTTATCTCTAGTGTGAAATAATATATCTTATATCTTAAATATATCTAATATATTTGTTGAAGGAACAGGAGTATAAATTCTTGAGGACAGAATTATGACAAATACCTGTAGGCATTTTTAAAAAATTAAGCAGTGTATCATGGATTGAGTTGACATTAATGAATTCAGGCATCAATACTTAGAAAAATAAACATATTAAAAATCTTTCTGAAATATATGATGCATATTTTCACTTTCTTATATATAGGCCACTGAACACAATTTGACATTTGTTAAAGTTTCAGGGTTATTCATTATGGTTTGTTTTTGCTCCTGAGAAACTAGTTTGGTTCGACAATTTTGTAGGAAGGAAAAGAAGCACATTAACAAATTAGTCCTTTGCAGTTCCTTTAAGGCATCTATGTAAAATGACCTGAAGCAAGCAAGATTTAAAAAATAATGAAACAAACTATTTCTTCGGGAAAGAGAAACTTATCCAAACTCTCACATTCCTTAAATAAGTGGCTAGTTCTATCTTTAGGACTTCCTACCTTAAAGTTCAGAATTATTCTGAAAAAAGTGTGATAAGAAGAGCACTTTGTTATACAAACGATCACGATCACGATCTTCCCATTGATTATCTATTTGCTAGAGCGGGCACCAGTAATATCTCTATATGTCCTGTCTCATGCCAGTAGAGCCAGGGGCATCGGCTTGCTACAGGTACATAAAGAGCCTCAAACCATTATATTAGGTCATGGGAATGACCTAATATAATTGTTACTGGAATTTGGCATATCATTTACAACACGAGAAGCTTGCCAGGCTTGTCAAGCGGGAGGCAAACTCTTTTAAACACCTCCAAATAAAGCATTTATTGATGAACCAGCGCGGCCGGTTTGTTATACAAAGCAGAGTTAAAATTCCAGTTCTGTATTCATTCTGGAAGTAAGTTGAGAAGGTTGGATTACACAATGTATATAACCTACTTACGCAGAACCCAGCACACAAATAAGTGCTTGATTGATGAGTTTTCTCATGCCCTTCTAGTATGCCATCTGCTCTTCTAATGACCTAAATGCTTTGGGATTTTTATTCTCCTTCCACTAGTTTAGGGAAAGTGCTCAGCTTGCTTCCTGCTCTTTCTTCCATCTATCCATTTCACTATGGGAATAATTTGATTACCCTGTCCCAAAACAGTATGTTTTGAAAATTATTTACTTTGATTTGTTTTTTTCTTTCTAGGGGAATTTGCATTTGGAAAAAAGGACATCAAATTTATTTATGGGAAAGTTTCTGAATAATAATAATAGGAATTGGAGTCTTACTGGAAATAGTTTCTCTGAGGTGATGGTTTGCTCATTGCTCTTCAAATATCAACAGTTGGATAATCACATCTCTACTTTTATGAAAGGTTAAGCCTTGCGCCAAATAATTTAATGTGCCTATTTAAAACTTATGTGCTGATATGTTCAATATCTTAGGTTTATATAAAAACTGCTTCTGCAAATGTAATATGGTAAGGCATAACCAATACATTTCCTCCTGGAAAATGATGTAACCTCTGTGTCTTTATATAGCTGTATCTCATTCTGATTTATTGAAGGATTTTGACTTTTCATAGAGAGGGTTTTTAACCAAGCCACTTTAAGCTCTTTTTTAGATTTGAAATGATAAAAGCCTTGGCAGGACTTGTAAGAGATAGTACAGGGCTGCTGTTAGAACATCTTGAATAGTGAAAACCTGCCCCTATCCAAAGAAAGCACTTTTCTATTTATCATGATTTAAGAAAGAGACTAAAGTGCAAGCATGATGCAATTTTGAAAGATCCAATTAAAAAGTAGACATTTACACACCCACTTGGAAATGAGGATCAGTTTATCTAGAAATCTGCAGGTGGAACATTTACCACTTCTATGGCAATAAAAGACTGATTCCAGATAGAAGTTGACTGAAGTTCTTTTTATAAGTAAGTAAAACCTTTCAGATAAGTTAATATTAGTTTAGATAAACTGACATTCAAATTTATTTATGCAGTGATGTTGCAAAATACACATACAGATAATAATTATGTTGGGAACTCAAGAAATATGTATTTCAAGATGGAAATTGAAGTAGGTATTTGTCTGACTACCTGTTAGTACTGTTATTAAGTTTGTTAGTAGAGTCACTGAAGCCGAATAATTACACTGACTCTTTGCTACATATAAGCCCAAATTCCATCCATGTTTTACATAAAGCAGAAATAAAGAAATACACTATTTCTTTCTTTGGTGTGGTGTATACACCTAGTGGTGTTCAGGGCTTACTCCTTGTTCTGTGCTTAGGGATCACTCCAGGCAGTACTCAGGAGACAGGTTAATTGATAGGATTTTAACAGAAATCAGGCACATACAAGGAGAGCAGTGTATTCCCTGTTCGATGTCTTTGGCTCAAAATACATACACTGTTTCTCTAGGAAATTAATGTAACCAATACCTTCCAAAATGGCCTCAAATGATCACAATCACCTGGCAATCACATGTTATCTCTGGTTTGTGGTAGAAGTGTAGTACTAGCTTCTACCAAATAGAATAATAAAATGCCATTTCCAAGCTCAGATTATTTTTTTTTATTTTTTATTATACCACATTGAAACATACAATTACAAAGGTGTTCATAATTGGTTCTTGGTAATACAGTATACCAGCACCCATCCCTCCACCAGTGCCCCATTTCCACCACCAATGTACCCCCCCTCCCCCCCCCCACCCCCATGCTGCCTTAATAGCAGGTACCCCAGTTTTCTCTCTTTCTCTCTCTCTGTCTCTCTCTCTGTCTCTGCATCTCTCTCCCTCTTCTTTTACACATTGTGGCTAGCCCTGCAGATATTTAGAGTTTATCACTTAAGTCTCTTTGTGTATATTCAATGGTGAGTTTTAATCTGCCATTACCATTTCCCACATTTAGTAAAACACTGGTATCTATTTATGTCCTGTTAATGAATGCAGTCATTCTATATCTGTCCTTTTCCTTCTGACTAATTTCACTCAGCATGATAGTCTCCATGTCCATCCATTTGCAGGTAAATTTCATAATTTCATCTTTTCTGACAGCCGCATAGTATTCCATAGTGTAGATGAACCACAGTTTCTTTAGCCAGTCCTCTGTTCTCGGGCATTTAGGTTGTTTCCAGATTCTAGCTATAGTGAATAGCCCAGAGATGAATAAAAGAAGTACAGATAGTGTTTCTGCTATGTGTTTTTCGGTCTCTCGGGTATATTCCCAGGAGTGCTATTGCTGGATCAAATGGGAGCTCAATATCTTGCTTTTCGGAGGAATGCCCATATTGTTTTCCAAAAGGGCTGGACCAGTCGGCACTCCCACCAACAGTGGATCAGAGTCCCTTTTTTCCCCACATCCACGCCAGCACCGGTTGTTCTTGCTGTTTTGGATGTGTGCCAGTCTCTGTGGTGTGAGATGGTACCTCATTGTTGTTTGATTTGCCCCTGATGATTAAAGATAAAGAACACTTTTTCATATGCCTTTTGGCCATTCGAATTTCTTCTTTTTGGAAGCTTCTGTTCATTTCTTCTCCCCATTTTTTGATGGGGTTGGCTGTTTTTTTCTTGTGGAGTGCTACCAGTGCCTGATATATCCTGGATATTAACCCCTTGTCAGATGGGTATTGGGTGAATATCCTTTCCCACTCTGTGGATTGTCTTTGTATCTTGGTCACCGTTTCTTTTGAGGTGCAGAAGCTTTTTAGTTTTATATAATCCCATTTGTTTATCTTTGCTTCCATTTGCTTGGTCAGTGGTGTGTCGTCTTTAAAGATACTTTTTCGTTTCGATGTCGTGAGCGTTTCTCCTATGTTTTCTTTGATGTACCTTATAGATTCATGTCTGATATTGAGATCTAGAATCCATTTTGATCTGACTTTTTGTGCATGGCGTTAGAAGGAGGTCTAAGTTCATTTTTTACATGTAGCTGCCCAGTTTTCCCAGCACCATTTGTTGAAGAGGCTTTCTTTGCTCCACTTAATATTTTTTGCTCCTTTATCAAAGATTAAGTGGTTGTATATTTGAGAATGTGTTTCAGGATACTCAGTTTTATTCCATAGGTCTACAGGTCTGTCTCTATACCAATACCACACTGTCTTAATTACAACTGCTCTGTAGTAGAGCTTGAGGTTGGGGAAAGTGATACCTCCCATCTTCTTTTTCCCAAGGATTGCTTTAGCTATTCGTGGAGTTTTATTATTCCATACAAATTTCAGGAGTGTTTGTTCAATTTCTTTGAAGAACATCATGGGTATCTTTATAGGAACCGCATTGAATCTGTATAAAGCTCTAGGGAGTATTACCATTTTGATAATGTTAATCCTTCCGATCCATGAAGCTCAGATTATTTAAAAGCATAACTATGTCTTTTCCTCTCTCCTGTTTACCATGATGCATGGTGAATCCAAATCCATATCATGATATGAACCCCCCCCCCCATTGAAAAACCTTTGGTCAAGAGACTAGAGTAGCTTACAGGTTATAATCACTGAGGAATTTAGACCTTCAGACCAGTTGCTAAATAACAGTAACTGAATTCCACTAACAGCCTCATACTGCACACAGATCCCACTCTACGTGAGACTTCAAAAGAAACCACCACAGCAGTCATACTCAGCTTACAGTACTTAGCTAAGAAAGATGGTTCCTGAAACCATACTAGAGTCTATAAAGTTAACTAAATCTTTATAGAGCCTTTAAATATATAACATATAACAGAAAAATAAATAGTATGTGGTGTATTCCTTGTATCACTTCACTTGTCTTTCCGTTGACCATCAATTTGCTTGAGTGGGCACCAGTAACATCTCTATATGTCCTGTCACATGAAAGATCACCCAAGGGCATCTGCTTGCTCCAGGAACATAAAGAGCCTCAAATCATTCCATCAAGTCATGGGAATGAGGTCTATAATTGTTACTGGGATTTGGTATATCAAATATGACATGGGTAGCTTGCCAGGCTCTGCCGTGGTATATTAAAGTGGTATATTAACATAATAGAAAATAAAAAATGTTAGACTACTTAATTACATGGAATAGTATTAATGTAGTTGCATATATGATTTCAAAATAAATATAAAATTGGTTTCCTCATAAACCCATGGTAGAAAAATCAGAGCAACATGCTAACAACATTTAGAAATGATGAAACACTGTAAAAAAACATAGATGCATCCTGACTTTAGTTTTAAGGAATTATTTTTTCTTTATTAGCCAGTGCTTATGAGTTTGGTTGATTTTTTTTTTGTTTTGTTTTAGGGGCCATACCCAGCAGTGCCCAGGGCTTACTCCAAACTCTGTGCTCAGGGATCTCTCTAGAGGAGTTCAGGGTGCCAGATGGGAAGGTAAGAATTGAACTCAGGTTGACTTTGTGCAAGGCAAATCTCATCATGCCCATTAGACTATAACTCTGGTCTCAGCCAGTACTTACGTTGAAAAGAGGAAAAGGCACCTGACATTGCCTATTGAGATAAATATAATGAACGATCACTTAAAAAGCATTGAAAGTTGGGAACTTGAGGGCTGTATAAGAAAAGGGTAAATTATGGTGCCCAGAGATCAAGAGTTTGCTTGTGAGAAAGTGTCCTTGCCAAAAATGAAAGGACTGCATTTGGCTTCCTGGACCATTGAAGGTGCCTAATAGAAACCAGGATCCTTTTGCTATCACTACTGGGTGTTCTGCCAAAGACAAAGCAGAAGCAGAATGACTTCCAACTTTCTGCCTTCTCCTACTTCAGAAAGGTGTTGGATTTACAAGTCTCCTTTAGGCCAAAGGGAAAAAAGACAGAAAATGTCCTGTGCAGAGACAGGGGCAAGTCCAGTAGACAATATCCGCCACACATATTTAACAACTAAGAATTTATTTTTTGAACATGGCATACATCTTTTCAAGACTAAACTTATCACAAGAGGATCCATGGTACAAAGTTTCTCACATATTTTACATAGGTTACACAAATTAAGGTCCAGATTCCCCATATATTCACACAATGACAAAGTAACTGGCATGCACCAATTGTAGCAAATGTAAGATGAAGAGAGCCTAGATTTTTAAACATTACTCCATCCATTCTAGGAGTAGGATTTTGACAGAGCAATTTAATCAATTTAGTCAAAATAGTTTATTCAGAAATGCCTTATAAATCTGGAATGCCCAGATTTGCATCTTTATTAGGAAATAAGAAAAACCAAGCAGGTTAGACAAGAGTAATTTAGCATCCAAATATTTTCCTTGCCATCGCTCATTCACAGAGTGTTCAAGATTCCAAATATGCTTCTATGACAGCTATAAACATAACAGACAGAATTTGGGGCTTTGAATATTTTGCACAATATTTTGCCAGGCAGTTATGTACTTACCCCCTAACTTTGGTGAGTTTTTCAGGTATTCATGGAAAAGAATTCAAGTTATTTATTTTTACTTATTACTCTGGCTTTTAAGTCTGGTATTGAAAGTTTTGTTTCTTCTCTATCCTCACAGAATGGCATCGCTTTACTATACAAGAGCATTCTATTTGAAAGAATAGATCATATTTTAACCTTAATAAATATATACTGAGGGCAGAGATAAACCAAACACTACCATAGATGTTACCCCACAGCTTTTTTCTAGTTCTAATATCATTTGCTTCCTACTCTTCCTGGCCTAAAGCTAGTGCACAGAGAATCGTTATCAAATAAATGATCAGTTCAAGAAAAAGGCACTGGTTTAAGAGAACTAAAGGTTTTCCAATTAAGCCACATTCTGCTACCTATTACTGTAACAGATTTATTTCTAACCTACCTTCAGCATCCTTGCTAATTTGTCTTTGGCCTGGTTACTATCAAGAAGAAAAAGCCTGGATGTCTTGTTTTAATGCTAGGATTTGTACAGGTAATTGAATCTCTTCCTTCTTGAGGAAACACAATTAGAAAGTCATGTAGTTGATCCTGTTCCTTAAAGAGTCAAGAGACTACTCAGCCATAATTTTCACAGTCCGTGCAGAAGGCTAGACTACACTGAGATAAGTAGTAGCATTATAGTAGCTTTTCAAGTCTGTGGTTGAGGAAGGAAGTGTGAGCATTAATATTTGCATCAGAAAATCTGTACTCAACAATAATGTGTTCTGTGAGGCCCTGGAGTAACTCAAGGTTTTCCATATTGTCCTTATCTTTGATCCTTATTTGTTCATCTGAATGAACAATTCCAACTGCCAATGCCGACTGAGTAAGGCTTGAAAGAACAACACACTTGGATCAATAATGCAATTGCCTTCTGTACCAGTGAATGATGGCAGATGGAAAGGTGAATATAAGTGTTTACATCTTCTCTCTTGCAAGACCCATTGAGATGATAGAAATGAAATTTTCAAATGGCATAATCTCAGGACAATAAGGGGAGGAGGAAATAGCACTATGAGAGCTGGCAAGCAGAAGGACAAGAGTAAGCCCCCAAATGGGATCTTAAATAAAATAGAGTACATTGAATTTTAACTAAATTTATACCACTTAACACATAAGAGTCAGAAACCTGTATCAATAGTCACCCTTAAAAATGTGCAAAAAGATGGAGTTGGAAATTAGAAAGTCATTTCAGCCAATTTATGAAGCAACTGGACCCTGAGACGGTCACTTTAATTTAATGAGCTCTTCTGCACCATCACAAGACTAAATACTGGGGCTGCAAAGATAGTATAGAGGATTGGGTACTTGCCTTGCTTGCAGCTAAAACAGATTCAACCCCCAACATCCCATATGTTCACTTAAACACCACCAGTAGTAATTCCTTAGTGCAGAGCCAGGATAAAATGTCTAACATACAAAATTTACAATTTCTCAATATATCATTGTGCAATGAACCAGTATATACAAATAGAGCTATTTTTAAAAATATGAACAGCAATTGGGGGTTATGTGATACTATAGCAATAGGGCACTTGCCATGCACATGACCCAAATAGGTTTGATCCCAGCCATCCTATATGGTCCTGAAGCACTAGCAGGAGTAATTCATGAGTTTGAGATCAGAAGCAACCCTAGAGCATTGCTGGGTATGACCCTCCAAAAAAAATAAATAAATAAATTATGGCTATCCAAGACTAAAATCAACAGAAAGCAAGAAAGAACTCACTAAAAAGCAAAATTAAAATAAACAGAAAGGGCAGTATGAGAGTACAGTGGGTATGGAGAATGAAAAAGAATAGTAATAAGACGCTCATACAACCCAGTGATACCAATTGTTGACATCTGTCTCCCAAACACAAAAGCAATTCAAAAGGATATATATATATATATATATATATATATATATATATATACATATACTCTCATCATGGCACTTAGTATAATAGTCAAGATATGAAAACAATCCAAATGCTCTGCCAAGGACAAATAGTTCAAGAAGTTGTAGAATATATGACCCAAATCTAAGAAAGGACAAATTCATGAAATTTGCTGTGACATGTATGGAATGAGAGAAAATAATATGACTGTAGTCAGACATAAATAGGTACAGAATAATCTCTCATATACAGAACCAAAGATACATAGCAAGGTAGCAACTAAGGGCCAAAGGTAATAAAATGGGAGAAATGCAAGCATATAGTTAATATCTAATTTAATACTTATACAAAATGCTATATACTCTAAGCAATCTGCATATATTTTAATGGAATGGTTCAAATCTGAACCCTTAAGCATAATTAATAGCAAAAAGCACTCCAGAATCCCTCTAGCATTTCCTTATAATGTTCCCAAGACCTATAAAGACATGAATGTAGACAGTTGGCCTAAATTAGTGGTTATATTTCTCTTGTTGATATGATGTATTATGTTGATTGACTTGCGAATGTTGAACCATCCTTGCATTCCCGGGGTGAATCCTACTTGGTCATGATGTATATTTGATGAGTCTTTGGATTCTGTTTGCTAGTATTTTGTTGAAGATCTTAGCTGCTGTGTTCATCGGGGATATTGGTATGTAGTTTTCTTTTTTTGTGTGTTATCTCTGCCTGCTTTGGGTATCAGTGTGATATGTGCCTCACAGAAGTTATTACGGAGTGTTTCTGTCTCTTCTATTTCCTGGAAGATCTTGAAAAGGATTTGCAGTAGGTCCTCCTTAAAGGTTTAGAAGAATTCACTAGTGAATCCATCTGTACCTGGGCTTTTGTTTTTGAGCAGAGTTTTAATTACTCCTTCAATTTCCTGAACAGTGATTGGCTTATTCAGGTATTGCAGGTTTTCTTTTTTCATCCATGTGAGGTTATAGACTTCAGAAAATTATCCATTTCTTCCTGGTTCTCATGTTATGTGGCATAGAGTCTTCTTCAATATAGTCAAAGCCATGTACCAAAAGCCCACAGCAAGTATCATTCTCAATGGAGAAAAACTGAAAGCCTACCCCCTAAGATCGGGGACAAACCAAAGTTTTCTACTCTCATCACTTCTATATTATACTTCTCACCAATTCTAGCCATGGCCAAGGTTTTCTACTTCTCAACACTTCTAGCCCTGGCCTGCCACCCCAGCAGAGCCTCAGAACAAGCCAGACTGTTGCAGGACTCCTTTAAGGACCGCTGCATTTGGCTCAAAAACATTAGCACAGTAAAGGCCCTAGGTGAGATGCAGGGAGGGATTACCTAAGGGCATTGGACCCTCCCTGCTTTCCATAACAATGGGAGGAAGATCTGAGTTGCAGGGGTATAAACTAGCCGGTTTTCACTCTCGCGCTTCTTTGGGGGCTGTTGCTGGCTGTGAGCGGTCGCCCTGCTTTCAAGCTTTTACACGTGGTGGTCGCCATCTTGACCTACACGTGGCTGGGGTTCTAGCCTGGAATCCTAAGCATCGGGTTTTTCCTTTTTGCTGATTTGTATGCCTGAACCTGTGATAAGTAAAGCCTTTTAAAACTGCATCGGATTCCTGAGTTTTCATCCGTTCCTCGCCGGCCCGGAGGTAGAAGGGAACTCGCTTCCCGGCACTGTCGGGGAACCCGGCGGAGCACCCGACATTTGGCGTCCCTGGGTGGGCACCACAAACATCGTGTGGTCTAATTATCATCGGACAAAGATCATCTGCCTCCGAACCGTGAGTAAAATGATGGATATCTCATGGTATAGATACATTGTATCTTTTATTGGCTCAGAACCATACATAGCCCAGTCTATAAAGTTCCTTTCTGAGAGCTACTCTATCTTTTCACAAATCATCTGGGTCCTTGCGATTTTTAAGCTGTACCTTTGTGTAAGGACAATGTTTAATAGAGAGGGAAGAAAGTAATAAATTGAATGCAATCTTAAGGGACGAGGTTTACTCAGCGATTAAAGAAATAAGTGAGGATCATAAAACTACAGGTAGACTGGTCTTAAAGCTTGAGGACAGAAAAGAAATTAGAAGAACAGGAAAGTAAAATTATTAAACAGGATTTAAAATTTGAGGAAAAATTAGAAGAACAGGATTTAAAATTCAAAGAAAAATTAAAATTCAAAGAAAAAATTAGAAGAACAGGATTTAAAATTCAAAGAAAAATTAGAAGAACAGGATTTAAATTTCAAAAAAAATTAGAAGAACAGGATTTAAAATTCAAAGAAAAATTAGAAGAACAGGAAAGTAAAATTATTAAACAGGATTTAAAATTTGAAGTAAAGTTTGAAGAGCAGAAGAAGGATATCGATAAAATCAGCACTATCTTAGAGGAAGAAATTGACAAACAGAGAGATAGAATAGATGGACAGAAAGAGGAGGTTTGGAAGTTACACATAAGATTGAAAGAACAAAAGGAAGAAACATATAGGAAACTTGAAAACTTAAACCAAGAAATGGATGTGTTACGCAGGGAGATTTCTGATTTCATAACTTATCAATCAGGACCTAGCGCATACCCAATACTGAGGCGTGAACCAACTAAAAGCCGTTCACAAATACGCCCCAAGACTGTAGACTTGAAAAAGGTGTATACATTCCCAGCAAAAAAATCTAAAAAAGAATTCTAATGTGGCTGATAACTTAGAGGAGGAACAGGAAAACCCAGAGGAGGCAAATTCCCAAGCTGAAAATCTCCCCAGAGTTAGTACCCTCAATGGGATAGATGTTCCTCTGCCAGATACTACAAGCTCTGATGAGGAAGAACGGGAGGAACAGATTAGCTCGAATCAAAGAGCAAAGCCCAGCAATCTTTCTCATGACCAATCTAAAGATAAAGTAAAACCGATTCATGAAGACTTAAAAATTGAGGCAATAACCCCGTTTAGGAAGGCTTGCGACAGGTTTGGAATATCAAGTCCTTATACTTTAAAATATTTAGCTGATTGGAGCGAAAATGATCAGTGGGTATTGGGAGACTTTGAAATGGTAGCCCATACTTGTCTAAACAAATCACGGTACATGCAATGGCAAATGTGGTATGCAGATGGGGTTAACCGGAATACTGACACTTTAAGAGAAAAGGAATCAGGCCATACTATAACTTTTGCCATGCTAAAAGGTGAAGGTGAATGGAAAAAGAAAGCAAAACAAGCGACATTACCTGAACCTATTTTAAAATTTGTTCGGGAGACAGCATTAAAAGCGTGAGAAAGAGTAGGTTCTGACCCAGAATTTGTAGGTAGCTATACGAAAATTTACCAGGGTCGTGATGAACCATACTTTGATTTTGTTGGGAGATTATGTGAAACAATCCAAAGACAGGTTCAAGACCCAACCACTCAAGAAATCCTAAAACGAAACTTAGCATATGAGAATGCTAATCAAAAATGTCGAGCATTACTATATAGTATTAAGGAAAAGGATGACCTCATGGGGTATCTAAAGGCCTGTAGAAATGTCGGTTTAACCTCCCATAAAACACAGGATGATATAGAGGCTTATCCCATACAGCAGGAGGATCAGGAGAGGGATGAAATGTCAAACAGCTTTAGGGGGAGAAACAATAAACTTCAAAGGATAAACAATAATCGGAGAAACTATTCTAATAATCGCAGCTCCACCCCTCGGAGGGCCCCACCTGGACCATGCCCAAGGTGCAGAAAAGGAAAACATTGGGCCAGAGACTGTCGGTCTTGGAGGCCAAGTCAGCCTCAGGCTTCATCTGGACAGATAACCTGCTTTAGCTGCGGAAAGAAGGGACACACCCGTAGAGATTGCCCATCTTCTAAAACTATCAATACAGGGCAACATTCTAATAATCCCTTTATAGGAAATGTTACATGGACCCCCTCCCAGGTTCCACAAGCTCCGCAGAGCTCAAATAACATCTATGCCTCCCCTTAATGCAGGAAACTGGGTGGGGGGCCAGCCCCAGGCCCAGCTGAATCCAGGGGCTTCTTTCTCATCACAACTCCACCCAGCAGACCAGACTATCACAGCCCGGATCATCAACACCCACCCTGCAGCAGTTTTTTTTTTCAATCCAGCCCAGGTATGCTGAACCAGAGACTCTCAGACATGGGGGCAGAGCTGCTACTTGCTCTCCCTGTGCCCAGCTGCTCATGAGGCACCTGGGAGGCATGTCGGGTTCTAGCCCTGGCCTGCCACCCCAGCTGAGCCTCACAACAAGCCAGACCACCCTCCCCTACTCTATGGGACCCTCCATTTTCCACATCCGGACTTCACTCTTGTCACAACTCCACCCAGAAGACCAGACTATTACAGCCCGACTCGTGTGGCCGCTAAGCGGCCATGCAGTTCATCAATAATTGCTTTATTTAGAGGTGACTACAAGAGTATGCCACCCGCAAGGCAAGTCTGGCATGCTGCTCGTGTTGTATTTGATATGCCAAATACCAGTAACATTTATATTAGGTCATTCCCATGTCCTAATATAATGGCTTGAGGCTCTTTATGTTCCTGGAGCAAGCGGATGCCTTTGGGTTCTACTAGCATGCGACAGGACATATGGAGATATTACTGGTGCCAGCTCTAGCAAATAGATGATCAACAGGAAGATATTGATAGTGATAGTGACCACTTCTATTCCATATAATACTGGAGTACTTGTCATAGCAATCAGAGAAGCTATCATTATTTGCAGATGACATGATATTATATCTAGAGAACCATACACTCTCTACCAAAAAGCTCCTAGAAAAAATAGATACCTATAGCAGAGTGGCAGGGTATAAAATCAGTACCCAAAAGTCAGTGGCTTTCCTATATACAAATAACAAAAAGAGAAGAAAGGGATATTAAGAAAACAATTCCATTAACAATTGTGCCACATAAAATCAAACACCTAGGAATCGGTGTGATGCAGAATGTAAAGGATCTCTACTAAGAGTACTACAAAACATTACTTCAAAAATAAAAGGACACAAGGAAATGGAAATGCATTCCCTGCTCATGGATCTGGAGAATCAACATTGTCAAAATGGTAATACTCTGTAGAGCTTATATATAGATTAAATGTGGTCCCTATAAGAATGCCCATGATATTCTTCAAAGAAATTGACCAAATACTCCTGAAATCTGTAAAGAATAATAAACCCCCACCAATAGCTAAAGCAATCCTTGGGAAAAAGAAGATGGGAGGCATCACCTTTCCCAACTTCAAACTGTACTGCAAAGCAGTAGTAATTAAAACAGCATGGTATTGAAATAAAAACAGACCTGTGAACCTATGGAATAGAGTTGAGTATCCTAACACCCAGCCTCAAATACATGATTGTTTGATATTTGATAAAGGAGCAAAAAAGTAAGAAATGGAGCAAGGAAAGCCTCTTCAACAAGTGGTGATGGGAAAACTGGGCAACTACATGTAAAAATGAATTTGGACCTCTGTCTAAACCATGCACAAAAATCAGAACAAAATGGATTAAACATCTCAATATCAGACCTGATTCCATAAAGTATGTTGAAGAAAATATAGAAAAAACCCTCCACAATATTGAAGCTAAGGACATCTTCAAAGAAGAAACACCACTAACAAAGTAACTAGAAGCAAAGATAAACATATGGGACTACATGAAACTAAAAATCTCTGCACCTCAAAAGAAACAGTGACCAAGATACAAAGATAGTCAACAGAATGGGAAAGAATATTCACCTAATACCCACCTGATAAGGGGTTAATATCAGGATATATCAGGCACTGATAGAACTTTACAAGAAGAAAACAGCCAACCCCATCAAAAAATGGGGGAGAAGAAATGAACAGAAACTTCAACAAGGAAGAAATTCAAATGGCCAAAAGACATATGAAAAAATGCTTATTGCGATTAGTCATCAGAGATGCAAATCAAAACAACAATGAGATATCTCAGACCACAGAGGCTTACACATAATTCAAAAGGAGCAAGAACAATAATTGCTGACATGGATGCAGGGAAAAGGGAACTCTCATCCATTGTTGGTGAGAATGTTGACTGGTTCAGTCTTTTTGGAAAACAATATGGACATTCCTCCAAAGACTAGAAATTGAGCTCCCATTTGACCCAGCCATACCACTCCTGGGAATATACCCTGGGAAGAAAAAACACACAGCTGCAACACCATCTGAACTTTTGATTTTCATAACAGCACTATTCACAACAGCCAGAATCTGGAACTACCAGAGTGCCTCAGAACTGATGACTGGATAAAGAAACTTTGGTACATCTACACAATGGAATACTATGCAGATGTTAGGAAAAATGAAGTTATGAAATTTGTCTATAAATGGATGGACATGGAGAGGATCATATTGAGTGAAATTAGCCAGAAGGAAAAAAGACATTTCTTTGCGTGATATATATGTATATATAATACTATATATATGTAATAATATATATAAATATATATTTATATATAGTATGAAACCAATATCCAAGGTCAGGCAAAACATGGATCAGGAGATCTTGTCAAAGGTGGAATCTACCACTAATGTATGGGAGTCAGTGGTTAGGTAAGACAGAGAAGTGAACAGTATGCTAATATTTGTGGAAAGTGATAATACCAGCCTAGAACTGAGCATTAAATATAAGGAAAAAGATACACATGATAACCTCTAAATGTATTATTTCAGTCCACAATGTGTGAGAGAAAGTAGAGAGAAAGAGAAAGAGAGTAGGAAAAAGAGAGAAAAAAAGATAAAGAATCTGCCATAGAGGCAGGCTAGGGGAGAGGGAAGGGATTCCAGGACATTGGTGGTTGGAAATGGGCACTGGTGGAGGAATGGGTGCTGGAACATTGTATGACCGAAACCCAAACATGAACATCTTTTAATCATAAACAAACAGATAAATAAGTGAACAAATAATTAAATAAATAAGTGAATGGATGAATGAATGAATTAATGAATAAACAAATAAATGAATATATGAATTAATAAACAGACAGACAATCAAACAAATAAATACATGAATAAAAAATAAAGAAAATTAGCGGTTTTTTTTAAAATAAAAATGTATAGGTTATTACTAGCTATAAGTGGAAAAAATTCTTCCAATATTGTATGTAACTAGAGTGCATTGGTCATACAGAACCGGCCCTGAGCTCAGTAACATTATGTTCTTGGGGTCTTCCCCAACAGTGCTGAGGGGGTCGATATCCACAAGCTATGCTCACCAATATTTGACCTCCACAACTACAGAAGACCATGCAATGGGGAAATCCAACTTAAATCGGTGCTCAGTCAAGTTGTTTCCTTGACTCCTGGATTATCTCCATAGCCCGGAGCACCTCTTTAGAAGTGGTCTGATCAAGAATTCCTCTCTCATCATCATCATGCTACAGAAGCAGAGAAAATTTTTAACCTTTCTATCCTCAGGGGACACAGAGAGATAATGGTTGCTTTGTTTAAAAAAATTGGTTATTGGAAAGTTGATAGCTCAGATGAATAGAAAAGCAATTTGGCAGTGGAAAGAATAAACAGCAGAGTACTAGGAGAGCCATCGAGAGCCCGTCCCCAGAAGCTGAATAAACCATTTGCCAGTGACATTAGTCAGAAGCTTAGTTTAAACAGAAATTGTTTGGCAAATAGGCTGTCACATCAATAGATGAAAAAAGGCAAATAGTATCTGGTAAAGTTGGATGAAGGCTACACTTATGAATAGTAATTGCCTGAGGGCCCTTCCAGAATGTGAGGTTTGCTCTTTGACATTAAATCACTCACCTGTAGTTGCAAAAAAATAATAATAATAATAATAAAGGGGAATGAGGGAAAACCAAGGGTTGCTTGAGCAGAGATGAAGGGAATGTGGGGTTGTTGGTAAGGCAAATGAAGACTCAAATATGCCACCATAATGACAGCGTAAGAGCTTCTGATGGACTGGAGCAGAGAGGCCTTAAAGCAAATGATGGTAGTGTTGATGAATGATTCCTAATTTGGAATTTTGTCCCATCTCTTCAGTTTATGGACACTACCACCATCTTATAAATTAGAATGGCTTTTACTACATATTACTCAGGAGATATTATGGTACACCAAAATGAGTAACAAGTATTTCCTCATTTTCCAAACTCCATTGGTGTGATACTGAACCATCTAAACATTCTTCACGCCAGCCTTCCAAACCACCAGGGATCTGAGCTATATTTGATCTTTAGAACTGAAGGCCTGATGCCTCTCCTGGCCCTTTTAATAAGTATAGCAGACAGGAAGTTTACTGGCACCCATCTCCACCACCATATATAGTAGTCCTTGGACTCCTGGTAAAAGTGATTTCTGAGTATAGAGCCAGGAGTAAGTCCCCGGAGGTTCAATGGTATGGCCCCAAACAAACAAAAGAAAATTAACTTTATCATAGAATAAACCTCAATGAGCTTAGTTACTGTGTGGATATGGTCGATTGTGCTGAATCCTTTCCGGAAACCTGCTTGCTCGCATGGTTGACCTTCATCTTAGTGTTCTGCTAATCCTGTTCAGGATAACTTGTGTAAACAGCTTGTAGATGACAGACAACAGGCAGATGGGGCGATAGTTGCCGATGTCATGAATGTCTCCCTTCTTGAACAGTAGAACTGTCCTGCTGGTTTTCCATTGGGAGGGCACCTTGCATTCGGACAGGTAGCGATGAAGAGCCTGGGAGCTAGTGTATTGATGAGCACCCGGGACGGCAGATTCTTTCAGATGTTCGGGTCTGACTTTGTCTGGGCCTGGTGCTGTTCCCCTTCTTTACCGATGAGATGGCATGTAACTAAGCTCATTGAGGTTTGTAGGGAGTACAAGATGCCGCTCTGTCTCACGTTCATTGATTTACAGAAAGCCTTTGATTCTGTGGAAACTGAAGCAGTCATCGAAGCCCCCTAGTCAAACAGGGTGTTCAAACCCTAATCCATCAAGATCCTTCGTGAGCTGTATTACGGATTCACCACCAGGATCTCACCATTCTACAAAGAAGTGATCATTGATGTCAAAAGAGGGGTTCGACAGGGTGATACCATCTCACCAAAACTCTTCAGTGCCACCCCCCCGAGAACATCATGAGACAATTAGAATGGGAAGGAATGGGAGTGAAGATAGATGGTCGGCAACTACACCACCTCCGCTCGCTGATGACATCATTCTAATAACACCAAACATTAGCCAAGCGGCACAAATGCTGGCTGACTTTGACCGAGAATGTGGAAAGGTAGGTCTACAGCTGAATCCAAAGAAAACTATGTTCATGAGAAATGAACTAGTTCCAGAGGCCCCATTCTCTCTCAATGGAACAAACATCTCTGAATGCAGCAAAGTTATGTGTACCTAGGTCGAGAAGTCAACATGATGAATGACCTAAAACCTGAGCTGCGCAGGAGGAAGAGAGCAGCATGGAATGCCTTCAAAGGCATCGAAGAAATAGCTAAAAGGACAAAGAACCTCTGGCTCCGGCCACATATCTCTTTTCGACTCCACCATTCTCCCTGCATTAACATACGCCTCAGAGACCTGGGCCCCTACGAAAAGCAGGATGAGAATGCTATCGGGTCTCCCCAGAGAGGCATCGAAAGAGCTATGCTTGAATATCACGCCTCACTCAAGTGAGAGAAGGAATCCGGAGTTCTGACCTCCGCCGCTATTCCAGAATCAGGGACACTGTCTCGTTTGCCAAGGCATCGAAAATCAGATGGGCTGGACATGTAATGCGATTTGGAGACAACCGCTGGACTAGAGCCGTTACCGACTGGATCCCACGGGATGTCAAAAGATCACGTGGCCGCCCACCTACAAGATGGTCAGACTTCCTTGTTAAGACCCTGAAGGAACGGTTTGAGGCTCTTCATATTCCTGAATCAACCAGATGCCATTGGGCTACATTGGCACGTGATAGGGTCCAATGGAAATGTTACTGGCGCCCGCCGAGCAAATCGATGAGTAACGGGATTCAGTGATCAAGTGATAGAATAAATCATAGATTAATGTTTTTAATGGCTGCCTCTGCATTTCAAAGGTGTTATTTCTTGAAACCAAATGAACAGGACCAGAGAAAAAGTAACCAGACTCAGTATGAGGATCCACTCAGAGGCAGAAAGAGACAATGGCACTGGAAAATCATGGGCCTTTATTTCTTTCTTATTTTGTTCAATTTGGGGGAGGAGGAGGAGGGAGCACACCTAATGGTGCTCAGGGGTTACTCCTGGCTCTATATATTCAGAGCTCACTCCTGGTGGTGCTCAGGCCATCATATAGGGTGCTGGGGAATCAAATCCTGATTGGCCACATGCAAGGCAAGCACCCTACCCATTATACTATCACTCCAGCCCTAAGAGAGCCTCTAAGTTAAACAAAACCAAGGTCATTACCATCTGTGTGCTGTTCAGATAATTTTTCTCAACATTTACCATCTTGAAATGGGTAAGAAAACAACTCTTAACATCAGTTTGAGCTGTAATAGCCCCTAAACCCATTTTTGTTCTAAATCACCATACAGAATACTCCCATTAAAAAATATAACAACGAAAGGTCCTTTATAACACAAGAAGAACTTTCGACTAAAGAGTTTAAAGTACCAGCAAAATTCTCACATCTTTCTCTTGAGAGTCATAGCATATGAAGTTCTTTTAAAACTGGGGATCACTTTTTTTCTTTTTTTTTTTTTAACGACTGTGACTCATCAGAAAATAGAATTTATGGGATGTATCATCCTTGGAAACTTCATTCAAAAAGATGAAGTTTGCCGAGATTTCCTATGGAGAACTTAGCCATCAATGAAGTGGAAAATTGTGATTGATCATATTCTGTGGCCACAGATGGAATAAAGGTTGAAGGAAGTAAGAGAAAAAATCCATCTCTGCCTCAAGAATCATGGTCTGAGAAAAGAGAACAGAGACACACAAACCTTTGAGTTAGATAGAACATAATTTTGATGCTGGTGGGGTCCCTAGATGACTTACGTGAGGTGGGGAAGAGAGACTCAGCAGCCTCAGAAAGGGAATCTGCTATTTTCTCAAACCACCTCTACCACCCAGGAATAGCCGGGGAAATCTAGGACTGGGAAGAGTATGCTATGAGACTTGCTCTTGGCATGAATGCAAAGTCAGTCCTCGACCTTTTCCAGCACTTTTTGGGCCAATTGTCTTTGACTCTCAGAAAAGAATTCCAGTAGGAACAGTGAAGTATAACAGATTTCATTTGGAAGTTTAGAGGAGATGAGGGAAAAGAGAGAGAGAGAGAGAGAGAGAGAGAGAGAGGAGAGCACATAGTGTACTCAAGAGAGAATGCAGTCTTTTCCCAGCGTAATCACATTTAGCCAATGTTCATAGTAATGTAGACCTCTCTTGTACAGAAGTAAACATCTCAAGAGGAGTGGCAGACTCACCTTGCTTGGGTAACATCTATATTACTGAGCCTTCTTTGTTTCCTAATTGGGCACAGCTCCTTTTTATAGCTGCCCCACATGGGAGTTAATTTACCAGGTAGACTACCACCTGGTTAGGTGATTGACTAGGGGAAGAGTATGGGAGCAGTTGATGATACTAGTTTCTCTAGCACCGATATTACCCTTTCATACCGGAACAATCTCTGAATCCCCACTGCTGCATTTACTTAGAAGGACTGGGTACCATTCCTCTCTAGGTTACATGTAGCTCAGGAATTAAGATCTTATCAGCTTTAGATCACCCTGTCTCTTCCATGGTATACCTAACAGATAATCTCCTTAGCCTTGATACCTTGGTTTTATTACCTCCAATAAGGTGGAACTACACTCTGTTTAGGGTTCTTTGTTGACCTGACAACCTCCCTTGGATCACTTTGTGTATAAGGTTGACTTGAGCCCCATCACCTTTTGCCTTTTGGTTCCTCAGCCTTCAGCTTTGGCCCCAGCAATTCTTTTCCCTTTGACCTTTACATGTGCCAGAGTAGCCCAAAGGCATCTGAGATCCTCTCTTAGGGAGACATAGAGCTCTCAATCCATGGTCTTAAATTCAGACCAGAGCTTTGTTCATTATATTGGAGTACTGTGGAAGAGCTGATTCTTAAAGCTGTTTTGGGACTGCACTTTGTCGTGGGTCCTGGTGCCCGCTCCCTTCTGTACCGAAGAAAAGGCATGTCAGACTTCAGAAGGGCCGAAAACGTTGGGAATGTCATATCCATCCTGTGGAATTTGGTATGTGGGCAGGAGGACGCGGCTATCAAAGAGATCTGAGTAGAATTCATGGATAATCTTCTCCATTGCCTTTCTGGAAGATGTGATAGATCCATCAGGACGTTGGAGGGCAGTCATCTTAGTCTTATAGTTGGCAAAGGACAGGCAGGCGTTGCGAATGCTTTTCCCGGCTTCTGCTGCATCTTCCAGTATTTCTGCTCTTCTCTCTTTGAGGTCTTCCTTTATCGCTTCTCTGCACTGCTTTTGCAAGCTTAGAAGTTAGCATTTGGTCACCTGAGGCTCGCGCCTAGGTAGATGTACCTATCTACCTGTTTCAATTGGTCTACGGCTTTTATTGCTTGTGATGTGGTCTTGGGCAAATGTTTGAATGCCTCTGATGCCTAATGTCTCTTGTTAAAATAAATACTGTGTTTAACAGGACGCTTAAAACAGATAGGAGTAGTGTATATTATATGCCACATTATGCTTCTTAAGCTTTGTTCCCTTCAAATTTGTTGGACAAGGTTTATAAAGAATGATAGAAATTTTTAGATATCCTGGTTTATTAGGGGACTATATAGATCACTGTAAATGTAAAAAGTTACTGTGAAGAAAACTAGTATAATTACGACAAATCTATATGGTTTTGTATCAGAATATCAATTAAAGAAATTCAGGCTATGTAACTAAAAAACATAAAGTAACATAAAATAGTTAAGTTCCAATTCAATTTTTTTCTTTTTATAAACGAACCTTGAAAAGGATTGCAGTGAACAGTCACCATTCTTAAAATATTTCTCCACCAAATTAATTACTTACATTGTGCTCTCTTAAAGGGAAGAACAGGAAAGAATGAATAGTAAAGGCGATTTTGTTTTCATAAAAACCAATTTTAGTTGGGTAGAATGTCCATCAGGAGGAGGCTGGAGTGATGGTCCAGCGAGTAGGGCGTTTGCCTTGCACCGCCAGCCCATGCTGGTCCAGGTTCAATCCCCGGCATCCCATATGGTCCCCTGAGCACCACCAGGAGTAATTCCTGAGTACAGAGCCAGGAGTAACACCTGAGCATCGCCAGATGTGACCCAAAAAGAAAAAAAAAAAAAGAATGTCCATCAGGAGAGGCTGAAGAACAGCTTCTAAGAGAGGGAGTCAGTCAGGTTCTGGTTTTATGGCCAGCAAAACAAAAGTCATATCAGCCTATAAAAACTTTAGTTATTATTTTAGGAAACTCATACATATCTGTGAAAAACAGTGAGCATGTGTAATTGAACGTTAAATAATGAACATGAGTCCCATGTACAGAAAATGGCAGAGAAATCACGGGGGGTGCTTTGCTGAAGGAGAGTAGAAGTCAAGAAGGGCTCTCGTATGCAGTCTCCCCTGGGAACAGGGGCCCGAGGTCCCTATCTGCACAAGTGTTCTGACAGTTCTGCCTAAGCCCAATCAGAGACAAGAGAATATAAAGGGGCAGCTTCCTCCAGGGAGACGCTGCCACGCTTTCCAAGTTGCAAGGCTAGGACGAGTCTGTTTTAGCTTTTCCTGCCCCAAAAGTCCTAAATTTTCAGGGGAAAAGAAAAAGAAAAGCAGCAAAGTTGCCAGGAGATTTGACACACGGCACATGCTCTCAAAACCATCTAAGGCTATCATTGAAAACTGTTTTTTGTCATAATAAGAGAAGAGTCAGATAATCAAAATATTCTGATAGTCTCTCATGTGCTTGAATTGTGTATAATGCAAACTCAGATATGGACAAAGAGAAAGCAGGTTTGTAATCTACCTGAGCAGGCATCTCCTAGCTCTGGGACATTTTCCTGGGGGAGGAAGAGAGAAGTACCACTGTTTTCCTTTTCTGAGTTTTTATTCCCCAGGGGTAAGAGAGAAAGGACCCTCACACATCCCAGCCTTTATTAGCACTGCTCCATCTGATACCACTGTTTCTGCCATTTCTGCTTTCACTACTCCAAGTTTCTTTGGTGGCCCCTGTGGCTTTGCCACCTGGAGATTTTTTTTCTTTACTTTTGCTTGGATTACTTGTATCATTTGTTTTCCCGTTGTTCATCAATTTGCTCGAGCGGGCATCAGTAATGTCTCCAATCGCTGGGAATGAGGTCCATTATTGTTATTGTTTTTGGCATATCGAAAACATCATGGTAGCTTGCCAGGCTCTTCCGTGGCTCTGGGTTCATCCCAGGGGCCCCAGTCTTTTCTGTGTCGGACCATCAACCTTCCAGGGCCCATGGGCAGAGCCCTGGGTGTAGACAGCCTGTCTCCTGTCTGCCACCTGCTATGCAGTCGCAACGCAGCCACACCTACAACACCATGAAGGGCAGGAATTGTTTTTGCTTCTTTGGAGTTTTTCTCTTGGCAATTGTTGCTCCTGTTGCTCTGTCACCACTTTTGCCATTTATGGCGGTTTCTGCAATTCCCATTGCTTGAAGAGGTTTTCTGGTGTGGTGCAATGAATATGTGGGTAGATGTAGAATTTTTTTTTAAATGTGACCCTGAAGACCTCTGGGGTTTGGGGGTGCTATGCTTACATTCCATTCTCAAGGACTACCACAAAGTTTGCAGGCATTCTCTGTGATATGGGCAAGCAATGGATCTCTGGTTCTGATCTGCTGTAATATTATCACTTTCAGATCACAGTCCTAACTAGTCCTTCACTAGTTTGCTTGTTTGTTGGGTGACACCTAGCTGTGCTTAGGACCTACTCCTGGCTCTGTGTTCAGGGATCGTTCGTGGCAGACTCAGGGATTATAGGGGATGGCAGGGACTGACTGGTCCATTCCCCACCTGCTATACTCCAACCCCTAGTGATTCACCCTTTACCTCCCAGAATGGATCCAAGGCAGAAGGAAAGAAATGAAATAAACCCATTTAAAATTCCTGATAGCAGGAGGAAATTTTTGTAATCATTCTCCAATTAAACATTTTCACAAAAACTATGATCAATAATTAAATACTCGAGATTAGAGGTGACTACAAAAGTATGCCACCCGCACGGCAGAGCCTGGCAAGCTATCTGTGTCATATTTGATACACCAAATACCAGTAACAATTATAGACCTCATTCCCATGACCTGATGGAATGGATTGAGGCTCTTTATGTTCCTGGAGTAAGCAGGTGCCCTTGGGCTCTACTTGCATGAGACAGGACATATGGAGATGTTACTGGTGCCTGCTCGAACAAATTGATGCTGAAAGGGAAGACAGTGATACAGTGATTCAAGAACTATCCAATATAAGATGAAACATATGGAATTAACAGGTTCAATAATTTGTCTCCTATCTGGATTATATTAGAGATGGGCTCCAAAGAGCCTAATTCTGAAGATTTAGTGAAGGAAAACAAGCATCAATTTACTCTGTTCATTTGTTTATGCCCTGGGCTGGAGGGGGTTAACTATACAACCTTGTTGCATCTAGAATGGTCCTGAGCCAGGAAAATGACTCATAGCTGGATGCAAGCAGAAAAACAAGAGGCATTTGTGTAGCCCAGATATTAATATGAAGCACAATGCCAAAGCTCTTCAGAGGAACTTTGAGTTTCTTGTCTGTCTAATCTCAAAGAAGCTAGTCTTTGTAGAACTCAGAAAGTGTACTTTCCCAGATGATAGCTGCTGATCCTCTCCCGAAATCCCTTTATCATATGTCAAAATGCCACTTGTCTCTTCTGTTCCAGCTGAAAATGGGAGTAGTTGTAAATCCAAGGAGCAGAAGAAGTCCTGTTCCTCTGGCTTCTTGGGGCAGAATTCCTGCAACTCTTTAAATAGCTCCAGGAACACAAAGAACAAGGTCTACACCTCAGGGCAGGCAAGTATATTCACTTCAGTATTATTTTCCCACTTGGCTCACAAGCCCCTTCCAATTAATGAAGGCCATTCTGCAGCCAATTTACATAATCCCACATTTACAAATCCACATCTGCTTTTCATGACCACCTACAAACTTCTCTAAGAGCATATGATAAAAATTCCAAATTTCGGGTGCTGTGTTTCTGCCAGTCAGAAAGATGCCCTACATACTTTTTAAGTGATCAGTCTAAAAACAGCTCCAGCCAATTTAAACCACTTTTTGTAAAATATCATTTGCATCAGGCTTGACAGCCTGCCTGCCACTTTTCTACCCCATTATAATGTGAAACAACTGAGCTACCAACTCAGGGAAAAACTAACTTCTTGTTGGAATTTTCAACCCAACAGTAATGGTCAGAGGTCTAGAAACTGCTTTAGTTCAAGTTATAGAACATGGTCTGGGTTATTTAGGAAATTAAATTGCTTCCAAGAAAGCAAAGAAATGACTAATTTTTATGTTATATAATACAGGAAAGAGGTGCTGTAACTGTACTCTGGAGAGCATCAGTTAATGGTATCAAAGCTACTTAAGGACTTTTGAGAGAGCATGAAATCTCATATATCAAAGATCACTGTATTCCTTTTAATTGCAAATACAGTTCAAAGGATTCATGTAGCCTCTTCACCCTGCTCTGTAAGGACAAAACATAATGCAGCTATGGTATATCAATCAGAATTAGAAAACTGAGTCTGGCTCAACACTTGTAACTAAACTACAAACTTAACTAGGATATCCCAAAATATTTCAATAATTTATAGTCATCAATACAAAAAATCCAGGACTAAGTAAGGTGTGATCCAACACTAATCCAGGTCTCACATTAAATCTCATTTCTTTGAATTCCTCCTATCTGGGTTTCTCCATTATTCTTTCTTTTGTTCTTCATCACTGGCTGCCACATATGAAGAACACCAGTTGAGTATTTGTTTATTTGTTTATTTTATAGTTTGGATCACACCCAGCAGTGGTCAGGGAATACTTCTGGAACTGCACTCAAGAGATCACTCCCAGTAGTTTTTTGGGACCATATAATTGATGAAGATTGAACTAGTGTTGACCATCTGCAATGCCAGAGCCCTACCCACTGCACTAAATCTAGATCATGTTGGTTATATATTGACAAGCCTTCAATTTGGGTTTGACTGATATTTTCTTCACTATTAGTCTGGGGTTATGTGATTTCTGTGGAAACACCACAGAAGTGATGTGCCTTTTTCATTGCATATACTCAGGAGTTACTTGAAATCCACATAACCTGTTATGACTGGTGCCAACACTGATTGTGTGATTGAGGCAGACCCTGCTAAGTTTCTCCACTGCACAGGATGTTTTTCTCTTTTCATGTTCTGTTTTAGAAGTGAGACGAAATTCAGTCAGCACTCAAGAAGAGGGAAATTAAGCTTCACAACCTGGAAGGAGGACTATTAACAAATCCAAAGATATTTTAAAACCACCACTGTTTTTAATAAATATTTTAAGACTAAGTAATGATTCTACTTCTCCATAAAGTGTTATCTACCATTTCATAATCACCTGTGGAGTATACCAGTATTCATTATATAATGGCAATTTTATTTTCCCAATTCTTTCTAAATTTATTTTTGAAAAAATTTTTTAGTTTCTTTAATATGCTTGTGTTTGGCCTGGTTTGAATTTAAACTAGAAGGAAAATATAATTTTTATAAAGGGAAATCTGGCAGCTGGTTATTTTGATAAATCACAGATTCTATCCAATAAACCTACCAATTCTCTCAGGAATTTCTAAGCTTCCCAAATGCAAATGTCATGTCAAACTTGCACAGTAGACACCCAGGAACTATTGTTGAATATGTAATTTGCTTTCTGTGGTGTTTGTTATGGGAAAGTCACATTAACAAAGCTCCCTCACTGAACTAACACAGTTTTAGGCCTGAGAGTTGTGTTACTGAGTGACTTTAATAAACAGATACATTTGATTATTAACACTAAAATCCAACAAGCAGTAGAACCAATAATTTCTGACACCTAACACTTTTTTTTTTGTTTTTGAAAAGTTGTTAATCAGAAGGTGTTGCAGCACCCTATTGCCCAGAGCCTCTTGATCTTGATATTTAATCAAGAAGGTGGACTGAGAAGGACAAAGAAGGATTTGAATGATCTATAAACCTACATCTTGCCTGGAATTATCTCCTGCAGACCACTTTGTCGATAGAAGTGGAAAACAGTTTGGATCTGTGACCTTATGTGGCAGAACCATGTATTCTATGTTAACTGGTATAAATATTTTCTCTCATGCTATCACAATCATCATGGGACTAGAGAGATCTTACCACTATATTTATTTGGCCATGTTGAATTTCTAAGTAATTAGACTAGAGAGAAATGCTATTTGCCTTCAAGCTAGCAAGAGTGGATCTCTAATAAGTTTAAAGACTAATAAACAAGACAACTATGAAATAAAGACAGGAATCTTGTGAAGGCTTAGAGAAATATATACCTGGCTGTAGAATATCCATGGTACAGATACATGCCCTTCCTCCCATCTGTATAGGGCCTACTGAAAATACCAAGGGCCTACAGCCTTGACTGGTGCAATATTAACATTTCAATGGGACTAGGTGAGGTCCTGGTGAAGTTACCTGAGGGGGATTGACCTTAACTGCTTTATGTTGATGTGGGTCTGGTCAGGGCTGAAAATATATAAAGCCTGCTCTCTTCAGCACCTTTTTTCTCTCCTTCCTCTTTGCTCTCTGCCTCTGCTCTCCACTTCTCCATTCTCTTCCCTGTTGGGCCTTAGCAAGTGGTAGCGGCCATGTTGGCCTAGGATTCTTTTTTTCCATTTTGAGTCATACCCAGCAATGCTCAGGGGTTACTCCTGGCTCTGCAATCAGGAATCACTCCTGTCAGTGCTCGGGGATCATATGGGATGCCAGGGATTGAACCTGGGTTGGCTGCATGCAAGGCAAACACCTCGCCCGCTGTGCTCTCTCTCCAGCCCCTGGCCTAGGATTCTAAACCTACACATGGCCGGGGCCCAGCCAGCCTAAAGTCTGAAGTTTCCTATTGTTAAGTTATATACCACAACAAGTGTAAGTAAAGCTTTTTGAAACTTTTCTGGATTCTTGCATCTTTCTCTGTCCACCTGCCATCGATCCCCTGGGGCAGAAATGAATCCCTGACCCTGCTCCCAGATTTTGTTGTGGAAACCATTCTATCCAACAAGTAGTGCCAATAAGTAGGTGCTTTAACGCAATCATTGTAGAACAGAGGCATGAAGGGACGAAATTGTGGACTGAATTATTTAGGGATATTTGATCAAGAAGGTAGACTGAGAAGGACAAAGAAGGATTTGAATGATGGTTAGAAAGGGTCTGTTAACCACATTGAATACTACTCCATTTATAGTTGCAGTTATTTTATCTTAGTTGATAATAATTCTCTATGTAGCATAACCTCTTAATAATTATAAGAGGAAGCCAACACTCCCTACTACTCCTGTTCTGTTTTTAAGTTCTTCAGGTTGTGAAGAATGGTTGTGAACTCACTTCTATAACCAGTATAACTGAAGCCCTGATGTCTATTCATCCGTTATATCTTTCTTTCGGTGCAACTGGATTGTGACCCTAAGAGATGACAGAAAAACATTTGACCATCTGCTATGAGATTACATAACATTAACTTCATCGGACAGCCCAAATCATGTCAATTCTACTTATATCAACCAATTCTGAATTTCAGAAACTAAAATATTTGTAATGTTATACTTCTTTCAGTGAAAGTGTGCATCTGGTAAGGCCACATTCAGCAACACTCAGGGTATATATCTGGCTTGGTGCTTATTAATGATCCCTGTTAGTTCTCTGGGAACTGTGTGTGGTAACAGGGATTAAAACAGGGGCTAGTTACATGTAAAACAAATGCTTTACTTCCTATTCTATTTCTATAACCCTATAATATTCTCTTTTATTAAATTAGTTTTTATTAAAGAACTGTGATTTACAAAGTGATTGATAGTGTTTTAGTCAAGTAATATTTCAATGCCAATCCCTCTATCAGTTTCAACTTCCCTCCACTAGTGTTGCCACATCCCTCTTCCCTCAGTACCCACTCCAACCTTTCCTGTCAACTTGACAGATACATTACTACGTTTCAGTGGTTGCAGCTTAGATCTCAGGTTTTCAGATTTGTGGCATCTGTTTTGAATGGTTGGACACTCACTTCTATAGTCAGTATAACTGAAGTCCTGATGCCTGTTCATCCATTACTACGCTCTCTTCTTTCCCCTTGATTTCTTTCCTTCCCTGTCCTCCTCTCTAAACACTGAGGTTGAGGGTAACATAGGTGTACCACTTTTTTCTACAGTACATTTCCTCATTGGTAATATTCAACTTCAAGTGACTAAATTCCATTGCTTTGTTTCTAAATCTCTACACAGAAAAACGGAAACTGAGTATAAACTAACCTTTATTATAATGATATGTAACTGGGGCCAAAGTGATTCCACAGCAAGTAGGGCATTTACCTTGCACATGGCCAACCCAGTTTCGATCCTATGCATCCATATGGGATCCCCTGCATCCCAAGCAGCACCAGGAGTGATTTCTGAGGGTAGATCCAGGAGTAACCCCTTGCATCACTAGTTGTGACCCAAAAAGGAAACAAAAAGGCCACACTGAGTCAAAGATTACAGCTAATGGAGGATGCTCTGGGATCATTGAGGAGCTGTCACTGACACAGTCCTTTGTGCATCCATTTTTCAATTCTAATCACCTCTGACTTCATTCTCTCCTACTGTAAGCAGTGATTCTCCTTAAAGCAGGAGATGCAAACCACAGCTTATACTTTTCCTCTTCCACAAGGCTTCTTGTGTTTGAGATTAACCAGCATGGAGACACTATAAGGAAACATATGGGTGATGTTTGTGGCCATATGGCCATCCCAAAGGGCCAATGTTACTGAGTACTATGGTAGGAAGCACCACCAGGATCACAGATTGTATGGGGAGAAGATCGGCTTACACTGAAAAGAGACCATTTACCATGGTCCATCATCTTCCAATACAGTTTCCTATTTATATGACCTCTCCAGAACTGCATCCAAAATATTTTGATGATGAAAGAGAGAAGAAAGAGAAACTAGCATGAATTTTATAACAACAATGTGGGAAATAGCAAAAAAAAAATAAAGAGAAACAATGATGAGAGATAAACTTTCTGCCTAAGACCATATCACCCCCACCCCAGTCCACTAATTGATGAAATTAAATATGGGGACGCTAAGGGAAGTAATGAAACTTTTCACTTTAAATTACACTGCAAAAGGCAGACATTGGGACTTCAGATCATCTTCCTGACTCAAATGGCGCTCAGAGTGTATAAGTGAGGCAAACAAAACCTAACCTCTGCAGCTAAAGTTCAACTGTATTTGGTGATAATGATGGTAAAATCTACAGTAAAACTAAATAAATAAGACAGTGCTGTCTGTCTTATTTCTATCTTAAATCCCTCGAATATAGTGAGACCCAGAATGTGAGGGATGAAGGAGGGACAAAGGAAGCATCAACCATAAGGAGAGTAGGAACTAGGCTGGCTTCACAGCATTTCCTGGCATGAGGGCAGAGGTCGCACTGGGCAGGAGACATTCATGTAAAGATCATATTGTCATCAAAATGACATACAGGTCAGGATCAATGGTTCAAATTTGTCAGAGAGTGACAAATCATGATATTATTCACTGTAGGACCCTAATATGAAAAAAAAAAAGAACACAATGTGAATGTTAACTTTTTCCATGGAATTCCTTGGAATCCAGGGTGGGCTCAGACAAACATTCAACATTCAGCAATGTAGTCAGAATGGTTGATGCAGGGCTCTGGTGTTTCCTTGTACACAAACAATCCATGTTCAATCCCGGCACCCCATGTGACACCCTGAGCACCACCAAGAATGATTCCTGAGTGCAGAGTCAAAAGCAAGCTACGAACACTGCCAGGTATGGTTCAAAACAAACAAAAAATTGTTTTCAGCAATAAGATAAACAATAATCAGTGAAACTGAAGCATAAGCTCAGTCAGTTATAGTGGCAGTGTGAATACATGCAAAGCCTATACAAGGCACAACTCTCTAGGTAACAACCTGCTGTGCTCAGGCCGAACATTTGGCCTTCCACGATGTAACTTACAGTCTTATTTGTTCAATGCTTCTGATCCATGCTTGACATACAAATGATCTATTTATTCTTTTAGATCTACTATGCCTCACAGGCTTTAATGTAATCTTCATGAGTTTCCTCCACACTCACAGACTATTTGTTTACTAAGTATTATTTTTAAGTTCACCATATAGATTTTTTCATATATGTTATTTAAAACAAAATTCAGGCACATGATGACTTCCAACACCTCTTCCTACCACACTAGATTACTAGGTAGATATTATTAAGCATGTAGGAAAGCAGTAAAAGTGTGGCAAAAAAGTCAGCCTAGAATGCCAGGATAGAATACTTAACCATCTGTTCTGGAGCTACGATAACAATCTGCATGTTGAGATACTCTTAGGGCTGAATTACCCTCTCATTATCAGTCCTCAAATTGGTGGGGTGTTTCATTCCTTTATTTTATTTTATTTTTTGGTTATAGGGCCACACCTAGCAGTGCTCAATGTTTACTTCTGGTTCTGCACTCAGGAATCACCCTGGCTGGACTCAGAGGGCCACACGTGGTGCCAGGAATCAAACCCTAGTAGGTTATATACAAGGCTAGTGCCATAACCACTGTACTATCACCCTTTTCCTTGTCTTTACAGCAACTTTGAAGAAGAAAAAATAAACAGAGCTGGAGAGTGATTGCTAACACAAACTTCCCTCCCACCCATGTACACCTGGGAAATATTATTAGATGAGCTCAATTGTCATGGGGATGGGCAGCAGTCTTACTTCTAAGAAAGTAACACCCATGAATTACAGCTTTTTTCTGCAACAGGATGTGAACATACAGCTTGTTCACCACTCATTGGTTTGGTTTTGTTTCTCCCTTAGATAACTGCAACTCTGATCACCTCAGCTGTACCACTCAAAGAAACATCCAGGAGACGGCCTACAAGTGGGGACTAGAAGGAGAAGAAGGTATTTTTTGAAAAATCTAATTACAGATGTTTATGCCAATTTTTCTAACCCGTAACCTTGCTATTTAAGAATAGGTTGCTGGGATAGCCACAGCCCTTTCTTCTTCCTAACTTTCAGAAAGTATTAACCATATACAGGTCAACAGCAAAGGGATGAGGAGATTATAAGGTTTGGTTTTGTTTTTGCTTTATTTGCAATTTGAATATGCCCAAGTTTCTTGCCAGGAGCAGCTGATAGAAACGAATGGTACCTAACATCTGGATAAAATAGAGGCTTCCCTGGAGAATGTAGGTTTTGTAGGATCTGAAACGTACCCAATAATACAGCCACAGCAAGTTTTCTGTTGAGCATCTGTACAGGGCAATGTTGGAGTCTGGAGACATCATCACAGAAGTGTTTAAGTTCCACAGTGCTCCTGGTTTTTGTTTGATTGTTTGCTTTTGTTGTGTGTGCATGTGTGTGGAATGTGTGTGTAATTTCCACAACAACCCAATTTCCTTTCTCCTTCCAGATAAGGCACAGACAAGGTCATGCCTCACTTCAGCAAGAGCATCCCAGAGAATTCCAGCAGGGGAGGCGAAATCATTAACATAAAATTAGTGTTAGACCAGAGACTTCTGATGTGACTGAACAAATTAAAAAACTAACTCCCCAGCAGTGTTACATTCTTAATTCAGGTCACACTGGATTTCACAGATAAACATTTTCTAAAATAAGCTCATCTCCCCATAGCAAGATTGAATTAGCAGTATTACTAAGAATGAAGTATTACTAAGAAATTAGAACTTTCTCCTAACTTAAGAAAGTATCACATTAAGGGGCCAGAGCGATAGCCCAGCGGGTAGGGCATTTGCCTTGCACGCGGCGGGCCTGAGCCAGCCCGGTTCGATACCGGCGTCCCATATGGTCCCCCAAGCACCATCAGGAGTAATTCCTGAGTGCAGAGCCAGGAGTAACCCCTGAGCATTGCCGGGTGTGACCCAAAAAAAAAAGAAAAAAAAGAAAGTATAATATTGAATATACACTAAAAATAACAATAAAATAAGGCAAGGAAGCCAAAATATCAGAAGATTACAAAAGTGATTTAAGACAACCAAATAAAATTTCAATTTTAAGGACAAGTCAAAATTATTCTAACAAAAAAGGAAGCCTCAACCTTCTCCATTCCCTTAAGATCAATATCAAATTACAGAATTGTTTGCCTTAAGTGATAATTTTTTAAAATCTCTTACTTTATCGTATGATCTTTGGAACTATAACCTTCCATCATTATTCTTAGTCAGGAAAATTAGAAAGAATCTTTAGAGGTTCAGTAAATCACAGTTCAGTTTTCAATTAACTAGCACTGCAGTAAGCTATGCTAAACTAGTACTTCTTTGCTTTTCTCTATGTTTTCTAACTCTACCTTGAATATTTGCTCTTGAACATAAGAATTGGACATCATAGACAAGAACACAGGTTCTGCCCTGCCCCCGTAAAATCAGACACCCTTTGATCACTCCTTGTCTATAGAGTACTTATCTGCCTGCAAAGAATAGTGTAACCAATTATGATGGGCTGCTGGTCAGATTTGGCCTCATTCAAATAACTCCAAAAGATAAACACTAGAAAGAAACAATCTAATTATGAGTACTTGTCAACAGGATATATTAGCCAAAACTTTGTTAAAAATCCCATATTACAAAGGAATCTCATTCTATTAGTGAGATAGAGGAAGGGGGAAGCATGAAGGAATGATAAACTCTAGGGCAGCCACCTTATAAATCAATCAGATATAACTTTTACGACACCATTTTGGTGTTCAAGGTTTCTCCCTGCCAGAGTATATTCTGATATACGAATGAAACAAACTCAGTCATACACAAGTAAGTTGCAACAAAGCAAAGCATTCTTAAATTGGGGAGAGAAAACAATCACTGCTGTTAGTTCCTTTCCAAGTTACAGATAAAGAGTATGTTGCTGCAAACACATGCACATACATAAACATTCTAATAGAAAATTTCTAAATCAGTAAGAATTGCTCATGGTCAGTGTTGGCACAGAGAAATGACACTCCAACAAACAGACAGGAGTAGGGAGGATACCCAGGCTCATTCTCTTGCTCAGCGTGGCCCCCTTAGCACTGCCAGGAGGGACCTCTGAACACAGAGCTGGTGTAGCCCATGAGCAGCACTTCCAAGTCTGTTTCAACATCAGAGGCAAAAATATTTGCTCACTGGGGTTGATGTAAAATGTATAGCCTTGTGCCTTGCTTATGGACTGATCCAAGTTCTATCCCCAGTACTCACCAGCCTCTCAGGAGTTAATCCTGAGTACAGAGCCAGGGGTCAGCCCTGAGCTACCTTTATCTGCATAACATAAATATATAGGTACATATTATGTACCAATATCCAAGGTCAAGTGAAACATACATCAGGAGGTCCTGTCAAAGATCGAAATTATCACAAACGTGTGGGAGTCAGAGGCTAGGTAAGACAGAAAATGGAACAGTGTGCTAACAATTGTTGAGGGTACTTATGCCAACCTAGAACTGAGCATTAAATAGAGGCAAAAAAGATACACATGACAACCCTTTAATGTATGTTCTGTAATCCATAGTCTGGAGGGGAAGGAAAATAGAAGAGAGAGAAATGGAAAGAAATAAAGAACCCTGGAGGAGGGCTGGGAGGGGGAGAGGGAACCGGGGACGTTGGTGGTGGGAGATGGGCACTGGTGGCGGGATGGGTGCTGCAACACTGTATGACCAAAATCAAATATGAACTTTTTAATTGTATATCTTTGTAATTATAAAAATAAAAAATTAAAAAAAAAGAATTGGACATCATAGAGCAAGAACACAGGTTCTGCCCTGCCTCCGTAAAATATGACACCTCTTTGATCACTCCCTTGTCTATAGAGTACTTATCTGCCTGCAAAGAATAGTGTAACCAATTATGATGGGCTGCTGGTCAGAATTGGCCTCATTCAAATAACTCAAAAAAGATAAACACTAGAAAGAAATGATCTAATTATGAAGTACTTGTCAGCAGGGAGATATTAGCAAAACTTTGTTAAAAATCCCATATTACAAAGGAATCTCCATTCTATTAGTGGAGATATTAGAGGAAGGAGGGAAAGCATGAAGGAAGGATAAACTCTAGAGCAGCCCTTATAAATCAATCAGATATGACTTTTACGGCACCATTTTGGTGTTCAAGGTTTCTCCCTGCCAGAGTATATTCTGATATCACGGATGAAACAAACTCAGTCATACACAAGTAAGTTGTAACAAAGCAAAGCATTCTTAAATTGGGGAGAAAACAATCACTGCTGTTAGTTCCCTTTCCAAGTTACGAGATAAAGAGTATGTTGCTGCAAACACATGCACATACATAAACATTCTAATAGAAAATTTCTAAATCAGTAAGAATTGCTCATGGTCAGTGTTGGCACAGAGAAATGACACTCAACAAACAGACAGGAGTAGGGGAGGATACCCAGGCTCATCTCTCTTGCTCAGCGTGGCCCCCTTAGCACTGCCAGGAGGGGACCTCTGAACACAGAGCTGGGTATAGCCCATGAGCAGCACTTCAAGTCTGTTTCAACATCAGAGGCAAAAATATTTGCTCACTGGGGTTGATGTAAATGTATAGCCTTGTGCCTTGCCTTGTACGGGACTGATCCAAGTTCTATCCCCAGTACTCACCAGCCTCTCAGGAGTTAATCCTGAGTACAGAGCCAGGGGTCAGCCCTGAGCTACCTCCAGGTGGGGCTCAAATTAAAAAAAGGGGGGTAATTGCTTAACTCCATATGCTACACTATATTCACTCTGAACATGAAGGGATAAGTTGTGTAGAAGCTGAGATTTGTTGGGATCTGTAGAAGTGAATCAATGAGTGGTTGAAGGTACAAAAGGAAAAAAGTCATCAAACGGAGGGAAGAAGCCAAATAATCCCATCTGGTCTCCATATTCTCATGATCATAGACTATATGGACAGAACTATTTATCCAGCTTTTCAGCCACTTTGCTAGATGGCAGTTTTCCTGGATAATTGTCCAGGAAAGATTAACAAGAAAAATGGTGCCACAACTAGATTTTCATTGGTATAACAGAGCAGAAACCCTGGAACAGATTGATTACAAACTTTGGGAATGTAAGGTCAAATATTTTAAAAGTACCTATTTAAACTTATATCAACAAATCTAAAATTGATAAATGCACATAAAAATGAGCATGTAAATCTGGCAGAGAAATCAGAGTAGAGCTGTTATATAACAAATTCTCATCCAGTTGGGCCAGAGGGATAGGGAATCAGTCCATCAGGGATCTGTATAAGTACTAAACCTGTGGCTGTGAGGGAAGGCTAACCAAAGACCATGCCTGTGCACTCTGACCACTCTGCTAATAGTGAGAACAGACCCAGGAAGCCATGTTTGTTATGGTTGGATCAGAAGAAAATTCACCCAGCAGCAGCCAAAACACAAGAATGTACCATTACCTCACTCTGAATCCCTGAGACCATGTATGTTTGAGTTTGAATTTTTGCATATGTGTGCACACACATGTTTGTGTGTGTGTGTGTGTGCAATTGGAGAAGCACATTCTGAAAATTTTAATGCAATGTGAACCTGGTTCTGACAGGTAGTGGTAGTGACATTTGATAATGAAGAGTTAAAGACCTCTTTCATAACCAATGTGCCTCTCAGTATGGACTTCCTCTTCTTATCACTTATCTTTTCATTGTTCATTGATTTGCTCAAGCGGGCACCAGTAACATCTCCATTTGTCCCTGTCCAGTGTAAGTGTAGCCCAATGGCATCTGCTTGCTCAAGAACATGAAGAATGAAGAGCCTCAAACCGTTCATTCAGGTTTTGTGAAGTCTGACCATCTCCCACGTGGGGCGGGCACACATTCTTTTGATGTCTCATGGATGCCAGTCGGGTAATGGCTCTAGTCCAGCAGTTGTTCCTGAATCACATTACGTGTCCAGCCCATCTGATTTTCATCATCTTGGCAAAAGAAACAATGTCCCTGATTCTTGATTATCGACGGAGGGTTGGAACTCTGAATTCCCTCTCTCACTTGAGTGAAGTGTAATACTCAAGCATGACTCTTTCAATTTCTTTTTGGGCTACCCAAATAGCATTCTCATCCTGTTTTCATAGGGCCCAGGTCTCTGAGGCATATGAGAGTGCAGGAAGAATAGTGGAGTCGTAAAGTGTGCCCAGAGCTGGTGGATCTTCGTTTTCTTTACCACTTCCTCACTGTTCTTGAAGGTGTTCCATGCTGATCTCTTCCTCCTGCATAGTTCAGATGCTAGGCCGTGTTGATTTCTTGACCTAGGTACAATAACTGCTGCATTCAGAGATGTCCATTCTGTTGAGAGCAAATGGAGCATCAGGAACTAGTCCATTTCTCGTGAAAATTGTCTTCTTGAAATTCAGCTGCAGTCCAACCTTTTAACACTCTCGGTCGATATTGGCCAGCATTCATGCCACTTGGCTGATATTTGGTGTTATTAGAACGATGTCATCAGTCAAGCAGAGGTTGGTGTAGTTGCCAACACGTCTATATTTGCTCCCATTCCTTCCCATTCCAGTCATCCCATTACATCTTGAGGGTGGCACTGAAGAGTTTCGGTGAAATGGTAACTCCCTGTTGAGTCCCTCTCTTTACATTGATGATCACTTCCTTCTAGGACAGTGACATTCTGGTAGTGAATCCATAATACTGATCGATGGAGGATCTTGATGTACTCACTTTGAATGCCCTGTTTAGCTAAGGGCAACAATGATTGCTACAGTTTCAACAGAATCAAAAGCTTTCTTTAAATCAATGAATGTTACTTCTTCTTACTGAGAATCAATCTTTGGAAATATAAATTAAAGAAATTTGACAAAGACTTCATATTTAAGAAATTTGAAAGGGAAACAATCAAAATACATAAATGGCATGAGGCTATCAGAAATGTATATATACATTTGATAAAGATTCAGATAAGTTTAAGGATTATAATACTAGGGGGCTGGGTGGATAGTGCAGGTATTAGCGCACTTTCTTTGCATGTGGCCAACTCCAGCTCTGCATTGGCTGCCACATATAACCCCTGAATAAGCCTTGAGAATTGCTAAGTGTGCCTCAAACCAACACAAAGAAAATTTAAAAAATAAAAACCTTGAAATAAAAGAAATTGTAGATTTAAAAGTTGAAAGAAAGTATATTTGTACCAAGAAGATATTGCAGGATTTATACTATTTGCCATGCAAATGGCTGACCCTATCTCATATCTTGTTTAACAGACAATCTCTGAGCAGTGCCCAAGTGTGACATCTGAGCACAGAGCCTGGAGTTACCCTGAGCTGGATGTGACCAAAACCTGATAATAAATAAATAAATAACTAGGACACAATTGTGAGAGATGAAATCAATGGAAGGAAGCTCTAATTAAACTAAACAGAACAATACATGGAAAGATAGAAATATTAAACATGGGAAAAGAAGCTAACAATATATGAAGAATAGTGGAGCACATAAATGTTGTGGTATGGGAAGGGAAATATTACTGGTGCCCCCCTCGAGGAAATCAGATGAACAACAGCATGTCAAGTGATCAAGTGATCAAGTGGTATGAGGAAATTGAAGGTAATGGGAAATGGATAATATTCTGAGATAATGCCTATATTTTTTACCCAAGCCTCATCTACAAGCTGTTTACACGAGTTATCCTGAACAGGATTAGCAGAACACTAGATGAAGGTCAGCCATGCGGAGCAAGCAGGTTTCCGGAAAGGATTCAGCACAATTGACCATATCCACACAGTAACCAAGCTCATTGAGCGTTTGTAGGGAGTACAAGATGCCGCTCTGTCTCACGTTCATTGATTTACAGAAAGCCTTTGATTCTGTGGAAACTGAAGCAGTCATCGAAGCCCTAGTCAAACAGGGTGTTTCAAACCCAATACATCAAGATCCTTCGTGAGCTGTATTACGGATTCACCACCAGGATCTCACCATTCTACAAAGAAGTGATCATTGATGTCAAAGAGGGGTTCGACAGGGTGATACCATCTCACCAAAACTCTTCAGTGCCACCCTCGAGAACATCATGAGACAATTAGAATGGGAAGGAATGGGAGTGAAGATAGATGGTCGGCAACTACACCACCTCGCTTCGCTGATGACATCGTTCTAATAACACCAAACATTAGCCAAGCGGCACAAATGCTGGCTGACTTTGGCCGAGAATGTGGAAAGGTAGGTCTACAGCTGAATCCAAAGAAAACTATGTTCATGAGAAATGAACTAGTTCCAGAGGCCCCATTCTCTCTCAATGGAACAAACATCTCTGAATGCAGCAGTTATGTGTACCTAGGTCGAGAAGTCAACATGATGAATGACCTAAAACCTAAGCTGCGCAGGAGGGAAGAGAGACAACATGGAATGCCTTCAAAGGCATCGAAGAAATAGCTAAAAAGGACAAAGAACCTCCGGCTCCGGGCACATCTCTTTGACTCCACCGTTCTCCCTGCATTAACATGCGCCTCCAGAGACCTGGGCCCCTACGAAGCAGGATGAGAATGCTATTCGGGTCTCCCAGAGAGGCATCGAAAGAGCTATGCTTGGAATATCACGCCTCACTCAAGTGAGTGAAGGAATCGGAGTTCTGACCTCCGTCGCTATTCCAGAATCAGGGGCGCTGTCTCGTTTGCCAAGGCATCGAAAATCAGGTGGGCTGGACATGTAATGCGATTTGGAGACAACCGCTGGACTAGAGCCGTTACCGACTGGATCCCACGGGATGTCAAAGATCACGTGGCCGCCCACCTACAAGATGGTCAGACTTCCTTGTTAAGACCCTGAAGGAGCGGTTTGAGGCTCTTCATATTCCTGAATCAACCAGATGCCATTGGGCTACGTTGGCGCGTGATAGGGTCCAATGGAAATGTTACTGGTGCCCGCTCGAGCAAATCGATGAGTAGCAGGATTCAAGTGATCAAGTGATTAAGGATAGAACATTCAGAACCAGGA